>VXBC01002727.1:0-54877 GCA_013399945.1 Ploceus nigricollis | reverse complement strand
CCCTCCCCCCGCCAAGCCGGGGCAGCGGCCCCGCTCCCATTGGCTGGCCCCGCCCCGCCGGCCTCTCCGATTGGGCAGCGGCCTCCCCGGCCTCGCCTCTCGCTCGGCTCCGATTGGCTGTTTGTCATCAGTCGCGGTCCTCGCCCTTTCTCCCGGCTCCGGTTGGCTCGTGCCGCTCCCCAGCCGCGCTCTGATTGGTCACGGGCCGCGAAGGAGAGGGCGCGCGCGCGNGGCCCGGCTGTGCTTCCAGCGGAGTGGTCCCGGGGACCGGCGGGGCACGGGGGCACAGCACTAGAGCGCGGCTGCGTTGCCTCCATGTTGCAGCCTCTGGCGAGTGTGTGCCGCGATAACCGTGGATCTCAGAAGGGGGTGTATGATCATCGCGGTGGCCGTGCTTTGAAAGCTGCCTCTTTGCCCCCGAAGTGAACCGTGGTGGTCCTGCAAGCGCTTCCGTGAGGCCAAGCAGTGGCCACCAGGCAGCCGTGGGCCTCTGTCATCTGCACTCCAGACCATAGGGAGCAAGGAGCAACAGGAAGGATTCACTGTGCTGCCAGCTGAACTCAGAGTTGTATCTCTGGCAGAGCTGGGAGACAAGCTGAGTGGTGTGGATGTCATAACTGTCTGTATGGTTAAAGGTATGGTTCAAGCTAGATGTGCTTATGAACACCTTTCTTGGAGCCAGAAGGTGCCTGATGTGTTAACAAGGTGGGTGAGTGTCCTTTGGCCCACTCATCTTACCAGACTCTGATCAGATCTTCTCATGAGAGTTACAGGGCAGATTCAGGAAGTCACCCTGTTTCCTTGTGTCTCTGGGCTGTGGTGTGTTGTCTGCAATGACGTATTCAAATGTTTCACAAAAATTAGAGGTGTAAAATTCAAGAGGGGGAAAAAAGCCGTTCCTGTAGGGCAGCAGGATAGCAGCCTTTGTGAAAGGGCTTTGCTAGATGGGTATGTTTGTAGGGAGAAACTCAGTGACTGCGTGGCCAGATGGGCTGGAGTAGAAACGTTCCAAAATACTCCAAGCTACTAGAGAAAGCCTCTGTGATTGTGGTGCCCAAGGGAGTGCTGGGCTCAGCAGGCAACAGATGTGAAGGACTTTGCAACATGTGTCTGCTAAAAGCCTGTGCACCTTTTGGTGACACATGCTGAAGCTGTTGTGTGGAGCAGGAAGCAAGTGATCATTTCATAGCTTTAAAGTGACTTGAGGTGTTGTTCATTTGTGGGCAGGTTACTCCCAAGCTGGAATTTGGAGAGCAGGACAGAATTATCAGGTTGACTTCCTGTAAAAAAAAATTTGCATATGCAAAACATAGAACTTAGCGATGGTGAAGGATGTGCATGTACATAGGCTTCACAAATGGAAGTGCTCCAGGAGCTAGGGAGAGGAGAACTGCTTTGGGCAAACCACGGACAGAATGACTGAGAACAGTGAGTCTGAGTGTAGAAGAGTGTAGAAGTGGATTACATGGGTGGCAGGATGCCAGTGGGTGACAAGTGATGTGTAATCAGTCTGAAAGTTGTTTGTAGAACTGGTTTTTGGCCCAGTGAATCCTGTGTCTTCTCACAAGGACAATTCCATTAGCATTGTGTAGCTGCCTGTTCTAATGCACAGGCTTCTTTGTGTGCTGATAGCCCAGGGGGCAGCCATCTGACACAGCTGCTTGCAGGGAACTTCTGTGAAATTCATCTGAAATATTGTCTCTGGAATATCTTCTAACACAGCATCTGCTAAGATGGGAAGAAACTGATGGAAGCTGATTCTTCCTTCAGAGGTCACGGCTCTAACATGATATGTTGTCATGTCTGTAGAGTCAGCAGGCCTGGAGAAGTCCTGCCAGTGGCCACAGTCCACAGTGACCAGTGTGGGACTGGTGCTTCTGTGTTTTCCAGTCTTTAGTTAGCCCAAGCTTTCCTGAGTGAGCAGGTCACGGGTGGGCACGTGTCAGGCAAGTGTTTCAGTTCACTGAAGCTGAAGGGAGCTCGAGCCCCAGACCCGAGCTGTTAATGGTGTAGCTGTGCACTGTGCTCCCTTATTGCTTGCCCTTGTTCTTTCTCTACTGATCTGCTAGTGTATGCTATAGTCTTGATGTGTTCTTCAGGGCAGGAGCTCTGTACTGTCCCAGTGCCCAGCAGAGGTGGTCTCTGGTCTCACTGTGCTTTGGGGGTGGTAGTGGTGGCAAAATAATTTCCATCCATGGGCAATAATGCCCTTGGGCTTCTCTGTCTCTTATGCATGTGTAGTCTGCATTTTTTTCATACTTATGCATATCTGGAAAAAGAAGAACTTTGCACTGGTTTTAATGCTATAGAAGATGATTTCTTTTTCTGGAGTCTCTATTGCAAGTCTTGGTTGTCCCTGTGCTCCTTCTTATGTGTTTAATTTTCTGCAGGTGCAGCTCTAGCTGCTGCAGGAGTGGGACTGGCTGGATCAACCTTTGTGGGGTTGCTCTGTGCTTGGCTGTTAATGCAGGATAGGTGGGAGGCCTTCAAGCTATCAGAGTCTGGGCCAATAAAAATGGAAAGTGGGAAGTATAAGCCCCAGTGCATGGAATGGTTCAGTAGTGTGACTGCAGGACTTTTGATGCCTTGCAGGAGCATCTTGGCTTTCTAAGCTCAGCTGTTGCCTGTAATGGAAGTTTTTTTCTGGCTGCATCGGGCATGTGCCACTGAACGAAGTCCACATTTATTTTTGGAAATTGCCTTGCTCTCTGGGTGGAGGTATCATCCTTCCTGCTGGGGTCTTTCTCTTTTCAGGGCCAAGTTGAGAGAGATCTGTGACTTCTTGATGACCTTCCTATGAACTGACTGAGCATAGCCTAGACCCAGCTGCCTTTGGCTTAAGTGGCTGCCAGGGGAGGCAGAGTTGAATTTTATGGGCAGTGGACTGTTATGCAGAAAGGCAGAAGGAAGTAAACACCTGGAAACTATAAAAAATGCTCTTTGCTTCTTCAGTGGGGCTACCCATAGGCTCAAAATGATTGGCTTCCCATCACAGTGCCTTAGAAGGAAAGCAAACCTGCTTAATTCACGATGCAGAATGTGAAGCATGCTTTGTCTAAAATAGTCTATCAATCAGCCTTAACTTCGACTCATAGTTATCTTAGTATTTATAGCAGTGTTCTGAGGTGGGAGTATCTTGCTTTTATCTCTTTATCTCTTGCTTTAATCTCTTTATTGAGATGCCTTGCTTATAGGTCCCCTTAGGGGTAGTAGCAGATTTTCACTGTGTAGAGATGGCCAGAAGTGGACTAGAGCATTGCCAAGGTAAAATGTCCGTCTGCATCAAGGTAACGTCTTACTGTGTTTTCATTGTTTTGTGTGTTGGTCAGGCAGTACGTTGGGAAAAAATGTGTCAAAGGACTTTGTGCAAACATGCTTGAGGTCTTGTTATTTCCACATAGTGGTATTTTCCACCTCTTTTAATAGGACTGCTCTTTTTATTTTTTTCTTTTAACATCTGAGCGTCCATAAATGTGAGTTCTTAATTAGGAAACAAGATAAGATTGTGTGATTGTGTTCACTTTTTCCATGACACAGCTACTGTGTTCAGTGTTACATGGATGTTGTTTCAGTGATAAGTAATCGTATTTCTCGTTAGAGGTGAGAGATACAAGTTCTGTTTTTGTTGCTGCGTCAGTACTGCTGAGGTCAGGCTGCGAAGGCAGATTCTACCTGTGCAGATTATGCTGTGAATGGCACTGCAAGGATTCAAATACGCTGCATTTCAGCCACAGTGCCTTGTATCTCAGTACAATGCGTGAGGAAACATTCCAAGTCTTGCTGCCACCCACACAGTGTGCTCGAACACAGTGTCTCCTGTTTATGGTTGTTAGAAAAGCATTGATTGAGGGAAATGCATGTGTTTTGGGCTCACTTTGTGAGACTGTGTATGTGTACCTTCAGGATATTACATTCCAGCAGGTGCTCTGAATTCTCTACCATTATAAATTGCAAACTTCTGTTTTGGAAAATTACAGCCTAATGAATGTCTTCTTGGAATGAGAGCAGTTGTTGCAAGTACAACTGGAAATATCCCAAAAGTGCCAGCTAGGGTGATCCTCTGAAGTTCCATGAGGTGAATGCTCTTGTCTCTGCAACCCAGTTTTCCTGTTTGGGCAGCCAGTGTCCATTACCTGACAACTCGTGGAGAGTAGGCGAACACTTTATTTGTGCAGGTGTGGTTGCATGCTCTCCATTGCCTGAGGTCCAGGAATCCTTTCAGTGACAGTTCCTGCCGTGTGGTGTGAGGGAACATGCTCTCCTCTGGCACAGCTACATGAAGGGGCTGCTGTGGGCTCAGGGATCTGTTTACTCTCAGCACAGAGCATTGCCTGTCTTTTCTACACCCCCTAAGAGTTTCGTGGCAATGAAGATCCTCTGAACTGGGTGTTCCTTCAAGAAATGCTTATTCCAGCTGGAATAATATGTATTTATCTGCCCGAGATGTTCTTGAGTGGTTTCCTGGGTAAATCAGACATTTTCATGGTAAACTTCCAACCTCAGCAAAATCTGTTCTGTTTGGATAAACTACAGAGTTGCACCTCTGGGAATGTTAAATGATTCCAGATTGTTCCTTCAGAAGACACTGTGATTCCTTGACAAACCAATGTAGCTTCAGACCCAAAGTGCTTGGGAGAGGCCACAGTTTCTTGTAGGGAAACGGTCTCTTATAACTGGTGATATGCTGTGTTTGAATTATGATTTCCTTTCAGTCCTATATAGAAAACAAAATGTTCTAAACAGCCATCAGATTGCTTATTATTCTTAATATCATGGGCTTGGCTACAGGCCTGCAGGATAATATGTCTCATATGTTGTCCACTATCTGTAGCTGTCTGTGGCAGTGGAGCACGTTTGGGATTTCTTCTCTGGCAGTGATTTGTTTTCCTTCTGAGCATAAAATAATTGAGCAGAACTTGGGACAAGTGTGCCCTCCTAATATGATTGATGGGGGGTGTGCTCCTTGCAAAATGTTAATACTGACTTCCCTGAAGGTTTAATTTATTTGAAGGACCTGTCATGCTGCATCCTAGCCTTGTTTTCCAGTGCTTCATTCATTAGCCAGGCTGTGTTGCAACAGTTGTCTGATGGCTTATCAAAAATGTTGCATTGTTCTTACTGTGCTAGGACACCAGGAGTGCACATCCTGCTTCCTCTGGCTCCTCAGTCACTTGTGGCTGATCATTAGCAGCCATGTCGTTTGTGTACCCTCCTCTGGGATCACAATCCCCAGACCTTTATTCCGTCAAAAGAAGGAATTGCTGAGCACCAGTGGCTTACAGGGTTCTCCTAGGGATGCGTTCTGTGGTTAAGTCAGTGCTGATGCTTTTGTGTAGTTGTTTGAACATGGAATGATTCTAGATTGTCTCCTGTCAACTTTAAAAGTTGTTTCCAAAAGAGAGCCAGAGGTAAAAAGCATACTGCATTTTATAGCATGCCAGGTGAGCATATGGCCAGAGCTATTTTCCAAATACCTTGTGTTGTTATCTTGTCCAAGCTTTCAGCATCCCAGCTGATGGGGAAGCTGTGCTTCTCTTTTGGTTTGTTTTGGGTTTTTTTTAACTACATCAAAGCTGGTGAATACTGTTTTGGGAAACAAGAAGTGAGAGCATCTTACTCCTCTGTGTGGGATGTGGCAGCAGGAACTTGTTTCTGCCTCTGGGGAAGCAGACAGCTCAAGTGATACTGCTCTTGTAGCTGGAAGTCTCTTAGATAAATGAGGCTTTGTTTGGATACTTCAATATACTCCTTGCAGTGTACTGAGAGGAGAGATGCAATATTTCAGGTGCCTGAATGCATTGCAGCTGTGGTTACAGAGACCACTCCCTGCTCTGCAGTGTGATTCAGCCTCAGTGCACACAGCCCAAAGTTACGCTGACGTTTTCTACTGGCCTGTTGCAATGCCCTCTCTTTTATAGTGCTGCCCACTGCCATCTCTCATGCCCTGTTTTTCTGTATTGAGGTCTAACTCAGTGAGGGGTTCCATCTAGTAAACTAGAACTCCTGTTCTATGTTTGTTCTGTTTCCCTTATTTACCTGCTCATGCTGATTTTTAAACTTCCATTTCTTATCATATTTCTTATTCTTCGGTGCGAACACATTTTAAGTAGCATGAGATCCAAAGCCAGTGCATATGGGACCATTTCCTGGACAAAAAATGTCCAGGTTCCATGCTCAGCTATGCATTTTTAACTGTTTTTCTGCATATGTGATAAATAAATTCTTATCAGTATAGGCAGTTCAGGATGACAGCAGAACTCATGTCTATTTCCATTTTCCAAAACTGAAAACCATTAACAGTTAGGTGTTGGACTGTTGCAATGGTAGCAGGGTTAGAATAAGAGTAATTCCCTGTTAAAGGTTTCTGCTACTCTTTTCCTGTTCTTTAATAACTTTCTCTACCAGGGGACAAGATCCTGTTCATGCAAAGCCTCTCATTGATTTTCTGCTGTTTCATTTTCAGTAACAATTCAAGTAGTGTCTCTGAATCCGTATTATTTAGATAAGGGTCATTTAGATTTACATTATTTATATACTTTTAGAAGAGCTCCTGTGTATTTAGGATTTCCCTCCATGTTCCTTCAGCTGTCTTCTTCTAGACTATTTTCTGCCTTATCAATGCATTCACTTTTTTCTCATTGCTCCTTTCCCTCAAAAGCCCTGCACATGCCTGTGATACTTTTGACACTGTTCTCACGATTTTTTCCTTGCTTCTGTCTCGACTTGCATACCTGTAATTGAGCAATCTTTCAATCCAAGTCTTAACTTTTCTGTTCTCAAAGTAGTTTGATTTTTTCTCATAATTTAAAGACTATTCCTTGTGAAGCTGTAACGACCACATCTTGTTCTTGTATGGCTTGTATTTTTCAGCTGAACTATGTTCTTGATCTGCTTGGGTTGTTTTTTAATGGCTTTTACATTTTTTTCATTGTTAATGAATATCATCTTTTTTCTTCTTCTAGACTTTCTAAACTTTCTTGTATGTGCATCCCTGAAATACAGTCCCATAAATCGACATTTCTGTTCTCTCATACCTTGTGCTCAAGGCTGCTTGTTCCAGGTATTCCTTCCTTTCCTGTGTGCTCTTTTGTCAGAAGCAGACTCTGGATGTCCCGTTTGGATTTCACCTGCTGTGTGTATGAATAATTTATTAAATTTCTCCTTGATGTTTTTCAAGTCCCTTGACATTTCAAGCTTTTTTCCCCCTGCCTCTTATGTTCCTTAACTTCTAGTCAGACAAAAGGACAACATTCCCATTGCTCTGCATTTACACTGTGTTCATCTTATCTGTGTGTTGCTGAAATGTTAATATTATTTGGAGGTGATTTTATCTGTTGCTGTACTGATTTGTGAAAGTATGGACAAATCAGCCTTGTTTCAGGCTCCTGCTCCACCCACAAGGATCTGAGCAGAAAACTGCATTGTACAGGCACTGGTTATTAACAGCTTGTGTTGATGAAAAGCCTAAGAACAAATTTGCCAGCTTTGGTAAGAATCACTCTTTTGAGTGAAGAATCTTAACTGTGCAACTCTTTAGAATTAAACTTTTTTTAAATATAATTTTTTTTCTTAATTTTTTGAAGAAGCCTCAAAAATGGATGTCCATGCTGGTTTGACGCTCTTTCATGGGCTTGTATTGCTTTAGTCTCTCTCCTGCCTGTGCTGTTGTCCCAGGTGTAACTTAACACGGTACAATGTTCCTGAGCCTGCAGGGATTTAGATCTAAGGTGCTTGCCAGCTCAAGATAAAAGCAGAGGAAGTGGAAGGAATGACAGTCTTGTGTCTGTGCTACTTCAGGAGTAGCAAGCTGTAATGAAATGTGAGCTCTACATTAAGCATTAGTAGGAAAATTGTAAACTACGCTTTAGGGAGGCTGCTGTGTGGCGCATGATTGTTTTTTGCCAGTATGTGTGTAGATCTTTACCGGGACACTCTGGATAATGGAAGGAGTTGGTGTGTATCAGTGACCTAATCCTGACCTCATTTCACCACTTTTCCCATCTTAGCTGCGTTGGCACAGCAGGCTTGGAGGTGTATCCCAGTAAACTGTGCCAGGTGATGAGTGGGAGAATGTGGTCTGTTCTACATCCCCATTAGCACTTTCTCACTTGGTTCAAAGGTACTCATCACCATGTCTTAAGCACTTGTGCTTTCTTTTCTGCAGAAGAGGCTGCAAGTGGTGTTTTTGTAATCACTGCTTTGTGGTGGTTACTTCATTAACACATTTTATTTTAGCCTGGAGACAGTGAGCAGCAACAGGTACCTGACAGGAGCAGGTGTGGTGCATTTGCACCTTGCCTTGCCACTGACTGCTGCTTTTCGCTAAACTGGCACTGCAGCATCTTTTGTTAAAGCAGCCTTGGATTTGGGGGCAGCTGGTGCAGCAATTCTGCTGCATATGGAGACAGAAAATTTCAAAATCTGTTACATTTGCGAAGAAAGTTCCAGAACATTAGCCATACTACTGCTGATGCCTAATTTCAGCATGGCTAAAATGAGAGAAGATCAGTGTGCTGCTGCAGACTTCCACTATTTCTTGTCTGTCCTGAGATGGCTTTTGGGTAGACCTCCAGTGAACAACTGGAAGTTTTAACACAGTGAATTTAAATAAAGCAGTGACCAGGTAAAGATGGGATGTGTCCCACCTAGTGTACCCCTTTTATTGCCTAGAAAAGATAATTTTAAAAGTTCACTGCAGCATGTTACCACTGTCCTGTGGATTGGTTAGTAAGCTCTTTTTAAGGTTTCTAGGGAGGCTGTTACGCATCAGCAATGAATTTGGTCACGTGCTCTTTGTTAAACAAGTAAAAGTTTGAAATTATTGTTTGAAAATAAAGCAGAAAGATGACCTTGTGGTTTGGACACTGAAGTGAGGCTTAGATTCAGATCCTGAAGTTGCTTGCCCTTCTAGTTGAAGTAGCCCTTTCCCTCCTTGAAGCCGCAGCTATGAGTCATGTTCCTGTTCTCCCTAATTTGTTCACAGCTGTTTCCATGCCACAGTGTTGCCTTTTTCTTGCATGTGATAGGGTGACTGTGGAGAAAAGCCACCTGAGAGTGAGGGCACTAGCAGAGTTTGCTTTGCTGCCCAGTCTGCCAGATGGGAATCCCCTGGGAGCTGGTGGAATCTAGACTGAGGTTTGGGGAGCAGTGTGTAGAAATTATGTGGACTTTCTGCTGAGGTTTTGAGGGCTCTTTGTGCTGAGAAAAGACATTGCTCCTGGTTGAGGTGATGAATATCTGCATAGCTTTCAGTGGAACGTGAGAGAGGCTGATGGCTGCATGACTGGGTAGAAAGCTGTGCATGCTGGGCCAGGGTTCAGGCTGTTTGGGCAGATCCTAATGCATCCGCAGGAGATGCTTCTTGACAGTGTCCTTATTATCTGGAATTCAGCTTGTGTGACAGGACATGCCTGGAGGCTATGGCAGAGTCTCACATCCTGTTGTGGTAGATGCTACATGATGTGCTACAGTGAAATGTTGCTTGTTTTGTGGGAGTTTTACTCCGTGGTTTGGATAAACATGGGTGAGGGGGAAGCAGAGGTGAAGCGATTCGTCCAACAGTTAAAAAGTGGCAGTGACAGATTAAATCTTATGTCTTTGCCCGAATCCGGATCTTGACTCTAAATTGCATCATTCTAAGAGCAATAAAGTCTTGCTGTAGCAAGATCCAGGAAATGTAGTTATGTCACTGCAACTCTCCTGTTCACACGGTGGGGCAACAGTTGCTTGGTATGGTTTGTCCTGAATTAATTTTCCTTTTTATTTTTTGTCACTCCTTCCCAAATATTTGGGTATTGTGAACAACACAGCCAATGAGTTGTAGCTTCACACAGGAATCTGCTAGGAAATTACACAATGTCTGTCCAGCTCTCTCAACTTCTGATCTATTTGCCCAGTTTTGTACTGTCTTGTCAAGGGCAACTGCCTCAAAGAACCGTATTTCATAGAAATCTGTGGTTAAAGGAAACTAGGAGGTCCTGTTAGGTTCCCTGTGGCGGAGAACTTGGCTGTCTTCCAGTCCCCTATTTGCTGGCTGGGTGTGCTGTGGAGGTAACTCAACCATCCTCAGGGTTTGCTGTCTTCTTCTAGTGGGGTAGTATTGAGAATCAGGAGGGGGAAAGGAAGAGAGAAGGCAGCCTGGAAAAAGCTGATATGAGTGCAGGAAGGGGGGTGGGAGAGAACGGTGCATTTTCAGGCTAAGCCGTTTCAGCTGTGTTCTCTCCAGTGATGCATCTGTGTGGGTTTGTGGTGTGAAAGGATGCAGAGTTGAGAGATTGGTTTCAAGGAGTCTGTTTCATTCATGGTTTGTGCAGCAAGGTGCGCTTGCTCCCTGCATAGGTAAATGTGCCTTTAAATCAATGAGTAGGAGGCAAAATTAACAACCCTGAACACCCCTCTCAAACAATTGGAGTAGGAACAGTTTAACAGCCACCCACTTGCCTTGTAACTTCTGCCTACTCACAGCCTAGCCAAGAGGAGGGAAAGGAAATCTCTTAACCTGATTATTGTTTGTGACTACAGGAAGCAATCCAGTTACAGCAATACTTTAATCCTGACGCTGTTGGATCCCACTTAGAACAGAGAAATCTTGGTTTCATACCCTTGCAGGCAGGGATGTGGTGTCTGTAAAGAAAATCATTGAACCTCCCCTTGCCTTGGCCTGAAGAAACTGTGATGATGCTCCACACTGAGCACTTGGAGTTTGTTGAAAGAGCATAAGAGCAGTTGGCCCCAAAATTTGAGTCCTGTCTATCTGTCTAGATAAGGAATAACTATCTTTGTAGATCTAAGTGTCTTTCAGGGGAAATTTGAAGCTTTTAGCAGATCCTGATAGTTGTGCACTCTTGAGAAGAGGAATCTTGAAAAGCATTTTCCAAAGACCACTTCTGCCATTGCAGCCATGGTTATTTCTCCTCTGGGTAGCTGGCAGAGCTGTGAGATTATGGAAGAAACCAGGCTTTGGAGTGTGGCAGCTCGTGCCTGTGACAAGGGAAATGGTGTTCTTTGGATGAGATGCAAAAATTGCAAAATGGTTGGTGATAGGCTGGCAGAAGTGGTCAACATCCCAGCTAAACACAGCTGTGAACAGAAGGGAGGATAGGTATTGGCCCCCAGAAGATTATTTTCTCTTCTGAGAAATGATGAGGTACTTGTCTTGTGTGCAGTCCTGATTGTAGCAGCAAACACTCCTGTTGACATGAATATGAATAGGTTTCAGGTCCCAAGTGACCAAAGATTAATAACTCTGCTTAATTACAGCCTAATTTTTTCCTAATACTATGAGAGTGAATGACTTTTCAAGGAGACCTGACTGTGAGATGTGCGTGGTACTGGAACTCTCTTTGGGAAGAAGGCAAAATTAAATAGATCAAGGTTTAAAATCCAGGCAAAATTTGTGTGAGAGAAGCTCTGTGGTCTCTGCCTTTAGAGTAGGTGTGTTTCCAGGCCAGACAAACTTTCCATTGAGGTTAGCAGTGTTCAGCGTAGATCTGTCCCAGGGTGGTTACAGCCTCAGCTATCCAGGTTACGGAACATCTTCCTTGTGACATCACAGCACTCCAAAGGAGATTATGAAGAGGAAGTGTAGAGTTACATGGTGTTTTGCCAGCACTAATTATACATTTTATTGTATAAAAAAAACACATGAAGTTTCAGAATTCAGTTCCTGTTATCCAGAATGAACATTTGTTGCTGATGGCTCTCTAGAAGGATCCCTGAGTTGTTGACAGTGTAGGTGAATTCATATGTGATACAGTTTCTCTGTCTAAGGGCAGACAGGAAAATGGGGGGACTTCCTCAGAAGCAGCAGGTAGAACAACAAATGCTGAAAAAGGGAATCTCCTAGAAAGAAGGAAGGAAGATAAAAAAAGAGAGAAGAGAATAAAAGAATAGAGGAGATTAAAAGAAGAAAAGAGATTGATTGGTGACAGTGTGAGGATTTCTAGATGTATCTTTTGAGTGTCCTGGTTCTTACTTGTTGAATATGGGAAATGAAGCCATTGAGGGGAAAATAACTTGGTTCTTTCTGGGGCTGAGAGAGATAATCTCAGACTGCCTCAAAGAAGACTTTTGAACAGCTACTTCTTCCCTTGTTTTGCAGTAGGAAATATCCCCACTAAATAAGTGGTATATGTTCTGTAGAGCATCTATTGCTCTTTGGGCATGTAACTGAAATACATGGGCACGTGCACGCCCTCCCCACTGTCCCCCTGAAAGACAAAAACTGGACCTCAGTGACAAGTTATCACCCTTGTCAAGGACACTTGGGAAATGCATGCACTGCAAAGGGCTGTGGGGGTGTGACTGTTAGTCCTTCCTGCTTCTTCCTGTACCTGTGACTCTTTTTGGAGTGCCAGCTCCATGTACAACCTGTAGGATGCTCTTAGGATTGCAAGGGATGGTTGCTGCTTCTGAGTGATACCTGATGAAGGGAAGGTGATTGAGAGAATTTGAAAAGCGCATGTCTGTGCCCACCACCATGCTTGTCCTGGAGATTATACCTGCATTATACCTGGTCTCTGCCTCTTGCATCCCCCCTTCTCCTGGCACAGAGGTGCTCATTGCCTTTTAGAAAAGCAATAAATCCGTATAAGGTAAACAAGTTGCAGGTTGGTGTTGTCTGTGTCTCTGGTGCAGATCCAGGGAGAGGGGACAAAAATGGAGGAGAATTTCTCTTCTCCTGTCCTACTGAACTGAAAGACATTTTGCAACTGTGTCATTAATTGTATAATTGTGTGACAGCTGTCAGCACTGTAGAAACTCAAGCCTGTGCCATTTGCTTATTATTTCCCTGGTTCTCACAGTTCTTAAGTTTTTACTATATCTTATAATATCTAGGTTATATAAAGGGCAGGAGAGGCTGAGTGAAAGCCAGTCGTGTTTTGCACTTGCTGATTTTCTTCCTTTCATATTTTCAGGTTTTGTATTACCTTGAGATTTCCCATTTTTCAGCTATGATAGAAATATTTGTAAGGAGTAAGCCTTAGTGTTTAGGATTAGGTAAAAGGGGTGTTGAGAGAAGGAGTCTGTTCTGTGCTTGGTGACATTGGTTTTGTGCGTGCACAGCCTGCAATGTTTGGGAGGAGAAGCAGCTCCTAAACAAACTGCTCATGGACTAGGTCTGCTAATGACAGATGGTTTGGGCTGGCAACTGCCTGGTAGTAAAATGACCAGGCCAGTGAAACAAGATAGCAGAGAGATTTTTTGGGCTTGGGAATTTGTATGAGGTTTCGTACAACTGATTCAAGAGAGCTTTTCAGTCTTGTACTGTGTTGCAGTAACTGCCAAAGTGCAGCCATTGCCAGTCTCAGATCCCCTGAGTTTGGTTTTGACATGTTGTCTTAAGATTTACAGACTGAAACACATTGATTTGTTGCTTGTGCTGAGTTTCACCACACTGTTTCACTGTCATTAAATTGCCCCAATGGAAGATAAACTTAGAGCAAATTCACCTAAGCTGAATGCTTCCTTTCCTCTGATTTACACCAGCTTTGCCTTGAGAAGTGAACCTGATAAGCTCTCTTGCAATATGTATGTGGGTATACAACAAATAAGCCCTAAATACGATTTATTTTTTCTTCTCTAATGTAAGGCCTTGAGATATTAGGAACTAGGAAAAATCCTGCTCTTCCGTGTGGATATCCCTCAGAACAAAAGTGTTTAGTGTTCCCTAGGACCCACAGCAGCATTTCTTCCTTGCCTACCTGTCTTCCCTGCCCTTGCAGAATTTGGCATGTGCTTTCTGTTGCAGTGATAGTAGGAGGTTTCTTGTAAAGCTTTGTGATTATTAAAGGCAGGCTTTGTTTTCTTTTTACTTTGCCTGCAGAGGTTGTGCTTTGGAGGATTGTCATCCTCTGAATAGCAAGGCTAGCAGCTTTCTTCTCCTTAAGAATAAAGATCTAATTT
This sequence comes from Ploceus nigricollis, assembly GCA_013399945.1. NCBI lineage: Eukaryota > Metazoa > Chordata > Aves > Passeriformes > Ploceidae > Ploceus > Ploceus nigricollis. The sequence continues at coordinate 40,972 of VXBC01002727.1, read as the reverse complement.
TGAAGATGTATGCAGATTTTGCACTGAAGGAAGATATCTAATAAAATAAGGACTTTTCTGTCAGGACAAGCTGTGTATTTCTTCGTGGCTGCAGCTACTGGATGAAATGGATGGGATGCTCCTAAAGCATACGCCTTAGAATCAGATCTGTCTGTATGCTGTGAGTTACTGGGCTACTTCCAGTGATAAAACTGTGTGTAAAATCCTGCTCCTAACTCCAGACAATTCCGGAGGCCACAGGTCCATATCATAACAGAACTGAGAGAGCTGAACTGTGAGGTGTGTGGTTGAGTTTTCCCCCCTGTCCTTTCAGATGCATTTCAAGCTGTTTCTCAATGGCTGTTGGCAGACTTCCAGCCTCTTGCTGCCTTGCTCAATCATCTGCAGTGTGAGTAGTTTAGTAGCACACGAGAATTACAGCAAGCATGAGGTGGTGTGGCTGCGTTGTGGGAAATACTCTGCTGTGCCCTGGGAGTTCAGAAAGAAAATTTCTGCCTGGAAATGGCCTTTGGGGTTACTGATTAATATGAATTTGAGTGCAAATCCACCACTAGCTCCCAGCATCTGACATCCCTAGCAGGGGATAAGTTCGTAGTAGTTGTTTTCTCTCTTTTGAGTTAGTTTTCTCACCAATCCAAAGGAGAATGGAGTAATGTGGCATGAATGCTAAGAAGCTGCCCCTTTGTAGAAGAGCATTGCCTTTTTGGGACTCTCTAGAGGTAGCAGCTGCCAGAGGGCAAAAAGAGGGTGTGATGAAAATCCAAGCATGGCTGCTGGAAGGATGCTATGTTTTTCATTTCTTCAGCCATGGTAGCTGACTTCCATCCTCTCTTCTATGGATCTGGTTTAGTATGTTTTTGGTACAGAGGAGACAATCTGCCAGCTTTCCAATATTTTCTGAGGCAGTTGTCAGTCAGTGGGTAGGTGGGCAGAAATGCCAACTTTCCAGGCAGTGGTGCTGGGGGTGATCGCCCCTCATCTTTACTCCTTCCTGTCAGGAGATATCTTCCAGTGCTCTGTCCTCCCTCCTTTTTTTCCAGAAGAGATGGGAAGGAGCATGCAGACTATCTGTGAAGTATCTACTAAAGTAACTATGTCTGACTGGAGAGGCTTCTGGAGGGCTAGGTAATTATGAATGTTATTTCTTAGAAAAGAAAAAACAAGTTTTCTCAAGCCACTTCCTGTCAGTTGCTTTTTCCCTGGGAATATGAAAAAAAAAAAAGCTATCTCCACCCCTTCTGGAGGTTGCCTGAATGTTTGGCTGACTCTGGTGTGGAGCAAATCCTACAGATGTTCTGATGTCCCTTTGTCAGGTTGTGGGTTCACATGCTTCAGGTGTTAGGGGAGTGTGTTAAGATATTTACAGTTCAAATATCACAGAATCCCCTTAGCTGGAAGGGATCCATGAAGATCATCAAGTCCAACTCCTGACTCCATATAGGACAACCTAAAATTCTCAAACTTGTCAAAACTCAAAATTGTTCACTATGAGGGTGAACAGTCCCTGGCACAGGTTGCCCAGAGAAGTTACGGATCCCCTGTCCCTGGAAGTGTTCAAGGCCAGGCTGGATGGGGCTTTGAGCAACCTGCTCTAGTGGAAGGTGTGTCTGCTCATGGCAGGGGAGTTGGAGCAAGGTGATCTTTAGGGTCTCTTCTGACCCAAACCAGTCTATGATTCTGTGATAATTGTCCCCATTTCTGAAGAACATCTTGTCACTCCCTGTTTGTGTGTCAGTTCAGGATGGGAATCAGAGCTCTCCAAAAAGTTACAACTGTTTCTAAGTGTAAAGATTTTGGTGCTGTTTAATGCAACAATGACTTTGAATGAAATTCAATGTTGAATTTGGCTTCCATGGATGAATACTGGACGAGAGGCTGCTGCTTTGTCTGTCTGTTACAAGGAGTTGCATCTAATATCTGAGGTGCTTTTTCAGCTGTGTTGCCTTTTTTATTCTGTGGACATACATCACAAAACAGGGGGTAAATTTCAGAGATGGCTTGACACCAGCCCAAGTTTTGTTGCTCGCTGATAAAAGATGGACCATTTCTCAGTGGGTTTTTGGTGTGTTGCCATTTCTTTTTTGCCTGAGCAAATATGTTGTTTGTCTGTGCTCTACAGGAGGTCATGCCAGACAGACCTAAAAGACTTATGGCCCTCCTAATCTTAAAAAAAGAATGGAAAAAACCCCAACGGGAAGTCTTACAGGCTGAGGTTTAGAGGCTTACATATTAGATGCTGACACTGAATGGTTTTCTCATAAGTATCTTTTCAAATATCAACTTGTTGGCGTTTTTTTTCCCAAAGAGCATGATTTGCATGGCACCTCTCGTGGGCTGTAGGGTAGGTAGCTGGGATGCATGACCCTAAGCTGTTGTGTGAGCTCTCAACACAGCACAGCCAGCATTGTCAGTAGAAATCTGTGCAGCAGGGTGCACGATTCAACACAAGACAAAATAGGTGAAATAAGAGTACTCAAATAATGCCAACAATACTGCCTTCAGGAAGCTGCTTCAGGAACTGTGGTGTGCTGAGGGAGAGGAATGTGACAGGCACCCCAAAGTGGCTAATTGCTGTTGTCTTATCTTAACTGGAAGTCTTGCATGCCTTTCTGCTGGGGTGCTGGGTAATATGTATGGTTGGCATTACAAGTGCTTCCTGTGGGTGATTCATGCATTGATTGGGTTGTTTCGAAAGAGGGTGGGAGAGCTTTATTCCTTTCTCAGGCCCAGTTCCAGATCCTCTCTACTTACACTCAGCAGGGACACCTGGAATGGCACAAATTGGCAGTTCAGCCTCACAGCTCTGGTCTGGCACTAGTTCCAGCACATGCCTGATTATGTGACGAGCTAGCTCAGTGCTGGCCTGGAAGGAAACAACTCATTGTTTTTTAGGCTCATTCTTTGCTGGATGAACAGGCTGAGTCAATGCATCACGTGCTCAAACACACAGTGGTGCTCGGGAATCACAGGGAGTGAAGGATACAGCATTGGGTTCTGGCAGTGGGGATTGGTTCTCCAGCTTTTCTGCCTGCATCCTCTGAGAGGGATTGTCAGTGTTTCCAAAGAAGTGGGATGTTGCTTGATTTCTGTGTGCATCTCTGACAAGGGCCTGAAAATGAGTCTGGTGGGGAGTTGTCCAGGTTCCTATGGGACTCCTGGGGGAACCTGGTTATGGGCAGTAAGTATCCCTCACCCCAGATATCTGTCTGCTCGATTCTGCCCTTTCTGTGCTCTCTGATGGGCACAGCCTGTAGCATAAGGTCCATAAAATGGAGCCATGCTGTTTTGTCTCTGGGAGAAAGGCAGTGATATAAGGAAAAGGTCATTCTGACTTAGTGCTAGTGTAAACAGATGAAACCCTCCTCTTTATTTCTTCACAATTTTTTTCCTTTGATTAATGTGAATAGGTAGCACTCTTTACATTTTGTTTTCTGCTGGTTTCAATTAACAGTGATGTACATGGATAACTGAGTAGAATAAGGTATTTCTCACTGAGTGCCAGTTCTAATGGGGATGTTATCAGGTGTTCTCTTCCCTGGCACATTTTCCAGGTGACTCCTTGAAGAAAATTCTCTGCAGAGGTAGAAATATGTCTCTAACTGAAAGAAAAATGGATCTTCCAAAAGTACCAAAGCACAGTGAAGTTGCACTGAAGTATAGGGATTCCCAAGGACATTGCTACAGTGTGTGCATTTGTAAGAAATCATCCTTTCTCGTTGTGTTTGAAGCTGTTACAGAATTTCTTGTGCACAGAGGTGTTTCAAGCCCAAATTGCCATGGTGTATCTGGGGCTCCAAGTAAACATCATTCAGCGAGTGGCAGGGATATTCACGGGGCTTTGCAATCTTTTGCTAGAGACAATTTCATCAGGAGTGCAGCTCTCAGTCAGGGGTGTGTGCTGGATAAATTATCAGTAGTGCTCAGATACCAGCTTTATCAAAAGCAGTGCAAACTGAAGAAACAAGTGCCAGAAACAGCTAACAAATACCTCCACAGTCTTTGTTCTATGATTGAAGTCTTCCCTTTAAGCCTTTCTTTTTACATGGGGGGTAACTGACCTTGAGTCTGTAACCCAGTGCTTCAGTGTCTGTGAGCAGCTGTTCTTTGAGCAGATAATACAAGTGTGTGGGAGACTGGCTCAGCCTGCCTTCTGAGGAGTAAGCAGCATTAATCTGGGGAGGTGGAGGGCTGATTCATACACAGGTGTGCACACAGAGCCTGTTCATGGAGACCCAGGGACAGGTACCCTGTGCTTTATGTAGCCACCAAACCTAGAAGCAGAGGTGGCTGTAACAGATGCAGGAGCTTCTCATAGTTGTGTGCCCAATCTCTGTCCTGAGAGTTTGGTTGTCACCTGTATCTTCTGGATTTTTCCTTCATATTTCATAACTGTTCACATTACTGGGTTAAATCTCTTTTCTTGCAGGAAGAGTTAAACCATAGATCTTAGGTTTTGTCTGTCAATGATACGTGTGCACATTTGGGGTTTATTATATTTCACCTGTATTCAGTTGCAGAGTTTTGGCATCCCACAGCATCACCAAAAGTGAGGCTGGACTTGCTGTCAAATCAGAATATTCCAGAGGGAGGCAAAAGCCCCACTGACAGAAATGTGAGTGGTAGATTAATCTCTTGTTTCAGGTTATCTGTACAACTGTTGGAATAATTTGATCTTTCTCTGTGGTGGTTACAAGCAGTCAGAGGGGCTGACAAGAGCAATTGCATTAAGCCTCCTTAACCCTTGCTAATGCTGTGAGCCAGAGAGATTGCAGTATTGTCTGACTGAGGCTTAAACCAGTTGTTTAGTATCAGGTACTTGAGTTCAGGTTTTGAGAGAGGATATAAACAAGAAGAAGGGAAAAACACCCAGTTTTATTTCTTTGATTTTGGAAAATGCTGGAAGGTGGTCCAAATTATTTCAGCCTTTATAAAGTAGTTTTGAGGATTACTCAGTCGGGTAGTTCTAGTTTTATGTTTTTGTTGCCTGTTGTGCTGAAGCAACTCAGGCTACTTTTTAACAGAGAACAATCTGTGCTGCACACCCCATGTGTGCTGCTCTGCTGCTCACAAGATCTCCTATAGATCTCCAATGTGTCATTCCCTCAAATGGAAAAACTTGGAGAATCAGTCACAATGGCAGTTCAATGATCTGCCTTACAGTACCTTTACAGCTTGGCTTTACTGGATGCTGAGCCTGCACTGGATGTGCCAGCTGTTCTGGTGTCCCTTGGAGATCTTCTGTTCATAAGATTGAGCTGGGCTGATCTTACTTAGGCTTGCAGTGCTGTTGCCAGAAAACTGGATAGCTGGCTGTCATCCAAGTGCTAAAAGGGCTTTGCTGTCAGAGTTTTCTGAGTATGGTGATCTCCAGTGACATGGATTTGTGGAGTTGCTGTGGCAACCTGCATAGGTTTCCTCAAGCCCCTGCCTGGTTTCTGGTTTCCAAATTAGCTTTGTTATTCATCCCACTTTGGAGAAGGGAGAGTGGGGGCTGGGCCTTGGGGCAGTTTGCCTGTTGGACAAGCAAAGCAGCCTCTGAAGAGGTGGGGGCAGAGAGCTGATGACTGCAGCCGTGGTGCCTGCCTGCCTTCCCTGCAGCTGGGCACATGAATGAGAGCTTCTCCCTCTCTGCAGCCTCCCTGTTGCTTTTGCTTGCTTATTCCTGCTGTAGTTGTAGTTCGAAAGTAGTTAAAAGTTGTTGTGTCCTGGCCCCGTTGCATTAGGTCAGACTGATTTGAAAACCCTATGCTGTTTTCATTTTAAGTGAAAAAATATTGATAACTTAAGCAGAAACATGGCTTTAAAACAGTGCTTGCTTCAAGAGAGGTCATTCCTCTGAAGTTCATTTGAGTGGACTGTAGTTCAAGCAAGGCCTTGAGTGAAGCCCTTGGAAGGCAGAATTTTCCAAGCTTCTGAGGTAACTCAGGGCCTGATGCTTCCTAGCTGGAAGTCCATTCCACACCCTGGAACATGCAGCCTTTCACTCCTGTCCTTTCACTCCTGTGAGCTCAGTGTGCAGCACTGTTGGCTCCACATACTTGCAAATTTTCTTCTTGAAGCTCCACACCTTCTCATGAGGATGCCTACAAGGTCCTGGGTAATTGTCTCTTTGGGTGTTAAAATGTGAAAGCGAGAAAATGAAACTTCCTATTTTATGTGGCTAGCTTTTAACAGGTAAGCACCTCAACTAATTAAATGCTATACACAGCTCTAATATAGGATAATTAAGGGTTGGAGAGGGATAAAATTATCTTTTTTTTTTCTTTTAAATCATATTTTAAACACATCTTTTTATTATGATACATCATGAGTTATTATATGTATATCATGATTGAAATTTTCTCATCTTCTTCTCAGGATCTGATCACCCATCCCAGCATAATAATCTTGTTTTCCAGTTTCTTGTGAGGTGCCCAGCACTACTGCATACTTAGTGTTCAGGGCAAGCTAAACGTGAAGTGTCTATCAAAAGCTGTTCCAGTTTTTATTTTCACTCATAGAGGTTCTGCATAACTGATATCTTGATTAAAATATAAAGCATGTAGTTTTGTCCCATTTATGTGAAGTTTAGTAGCAAGTAGGGAGAAAAAGATAAGCTTAGTGAAATGCTACTTGGAGTCCTATGACAGTAAGAGTTGCTTGTATTTTGGGTTTGATATGCACCTGGATCATGATCATTAGAGTTCAGAGTTGGAGGTTCCGGACTGTGGATAGCAGAAGTGCCTTTATATTGTCCAAGTCATGTGGTTCACTTAAAGTAACCTGACTTAACTTTACACAGCCTTGAGCCTGAGATGTTCTGGGTATTGTATGTCTCTGACAAAAATAACAGAGAAGCAAATATGTGCTCAGGACTGGGATTGTTGCAGAGCTGATAGTGATCTCAGAAACCACAGGGGTGTCATGTTCCTCGGTTCCTAGATGGAGATGCCTTGCAATGCCTGTGTGAAATGCTTCAGAGCACTATGAACCTGCAACCTGCATGCTGCAGAGACCATACATGGATAAAGAGCTGTTTATTGAATGGTAACACAAGTTCTGATCTTCAGTCTGGGCACAGGACTGTACATGTTAGTGTCTGTACAGTTAACTCACTGTAAAGAGGGAGTGTGTAGGGGAGCTCTGGCACATTTGAATTGGGTTTGCAGCCCACCTTGGGTCTGATGAGTACACCACAAACGCACTTGAGTATCCATTCTCAAACTCCTGTGGAGGTGATGAGAAACATAGTCGATGAAGGGATGGGGGGGTGATGCTGGGGGCACAGAATTGCTTTTACTTGTTTCTGCTTTTGCTCTTTGAGAGTAATCTTAAATATTTGTATTACATCTCATTGCATTCTGCGTCTTACTTGCCAAGACTGGTTGCCTTAGTCACCAGGGCTGTGGTAACTAGGACAACAAGATTAAGCAGGCAAATGTAGAAATAATGGTAATAACTTTCTCAACTCTTCCTGCAATTGGCTTGTATGAACAAATATCCTGCATGTGGGTGACTTGTGTCAGCAGTCTGTTCTCCCTTTCTGCCTGACACATCCTGAAATCCTGCTGGTGACACTACCCTAATCGAGCTGTGGTGGTGCCCTCCTGCAGTTGGAATAAGCTTGTCAGGGCCATGTGAATGTTGCTGTCCACCTCCTTCCTGAGCATGGCAGCCTGTGCTGGAGCTGGAACAGAGTGCACGGGCCACTGAAGGCCAGCTCTCAGGGCCAGCACTTGTGTGCTCACTAGCTTGGTGACAGATTCTGAGTGGGAAGTATGGGACCAGTGTGTCTGCTGGGATGGGGAGGCTGCCTTACAGTGCTGGGGCCAACTGGTGACTTCCATGCAGTCACTTTCTTCCACAGATGTTGTCCTCTCCTGGAATAGTTATTTACATGTTGATTTGTTTGCTCACTGTCGGACTGAGGAGGGTCTGGGAAATGGTAATTGTTGTCCTGTCTCCTATTTCTCAGGATTCTTGTTTGCACTGTGGGTATAGTTGGAGATCAGTTTTTGATGCAATTTTGCTTTGCTTTGAGAGCAGGCTGTTTCTACCACCAGGTAAACCCAAATCCTGACGCAGAACAATGAAGTTGTATCTCCCACCCCACCTTTGAAACATGTTGTTCCTAGAAGCTTCCAGGGAGCTGCATCTTGCTGTGTCTGCGCCTTGTGTCTGCCCTTTCTGCAGTAACAAACCAGTGCTGTGTTCTCTCCTCTAGAAAGCTCCCAGCTCCATGAATTTGGGATAGCAAGGCGCTTGCCTAGTATTCCTCACTGCTCTATGCACTGTTTTCCTTCTCCCTGCTTGTTTTCCTTCTCACTGCTTGTTTTCTCCCAGCTGAACATGATAGGGAGCTGCAGTGAGCACAGTAAAGGGGTTCCCTGGATGCCCAGGCCTCTTCTTTGGGAGCACTCAGTGCAAGCTTAATAGGCTCTTTTGAACACTCTTGACAATCTCTGATTGATCTTTTATGTGGGGGAGGAATAGGGTGATTGCATCCAAGGAATTATGCTAACAAAAGACCCTGTGCTTTGGTATCTGCCTTCCCTGGGGAACAGCTTCCTCTGCCTTTTCTCCATATGTGATTATCCTGAGGAGTGCATTCACCTCTCCTTTGAACTGGCAGCCTGTTTATAGCTGCAAGCATTATTTCTATTAAGGAACTGTCAGATATTTCTGAACTAAGTTTTTGCTTTGAGTGGTACCCTTTTGATATGTCCAGATCCTGGGCCTTTAGTTACATTTCCTTCTCTGATGTTGCTTTCCCCTGACTTTTGTCCTCTTAAAAACTGTAACTGACTGCAATTTCATAGCCACTTGCAGTCTTATTTCTTGACCTTACTAACCACTGTTAGATAGAGTCAGATGGCTGTTTTAAAAACTTTTCAGTATTATTCTGGACTGGAACTAGCTTTTATTTCTTTTATAGGCTTGTTTTACAGTTTGATCAGTGAACCAAAAAAGCCATGTTTTTGTCTCTTCTGCTTCAGTTGGCTGGTGCAGAGCTTCCTGTGGGCCAGTCTCAAGGTAGTATGTGCACTGGCAAATGTTTTGCTGGAAGCCTGTGTACAAGAGCTAAGGACAACTCATTTCAGAAATGCTTAATGACCTCCTGTATAAAATTCAGAGTACTTAGAGAGAAAATAAGGATGCTGCATCTGAACATATACAGGACAGCATATGCCCAGATAATGGACATAAAGGAGTGCCTCTGTTGCACCAAATGGTTTTGTGTGCACCTATTGTGCAGAAAATCCTTCACTATAGCCACACATTCCTGTGGGTTGGTGGGAAGGATTGCATAATAAATCATCTGTCCTTCCATTTCCTGAGTTCTTCAATAGGCATTCTGGTGCTTCAGTGAGCAGTACAAAACTCTGCTTTAAAGAGACAAAGTGGTTGGTAGGGTTTTGAACTTCTGAAGTATGTTACAAATTTAAATTTTCTTCGTGAGAGTGTCTTTGGATGGCTGCCTGTGCCTGGTGTGGCTGTAATACAGGATGTGGTGAGGAGGCACACCAAGTTATTTATGGACCCTTTTGCTAGGTGAAATGTGTGCTGTGATAGCTCCTGGCTCTGCTTGCAGCTTGCTGAGAAGGTAATAGGCACAGTGATCCTTGGCAAGAATGTCCTGTTCCACTGGGACAGCGTCTGGAAGTGAGCAGTTGCAGGTGCATGCAGTGTCATCTGTTCAGTCTGGGTGCTGCTTGCTGGGGCCCCCAAGGGCCCTGCCAGCCTGTGAGTGACTGTCTGACACTGCTGAGCCCAAGCTGCAGCACCTTGGAGAGTAGGGACAGTCTGCTGGACAGCCTGGCAGCCTGCTGGGAAATCTTGTGCTGCCAGTGAGCAGGAATGACTGTGGACAGCAGCTGCCTGCATGCTTTACCTGGAGAGGGCTCTGAGGGGAAATTGCCTCTGCTGTGGTCCACTGGAGCTCAGACTGTTCCCTGGACACATTTATTTTTGCAGCATAGCTGGTTCATGCTTTTTGATGCCTGCTCCCAGACAGCCTGATGTTACAGGGTCAGTGGACCTGGACAAAAAACAGTATTCTCTTGGTGGGATTTTTGGTAAATACCATGATACTCCTGAGCTAGGGAATTTAGTGTGAGCCATAGCAATGTGTACTGCCTTGTCACTTCCACTCCAGCTGCATGGGTTGTGTGGAATCACTGCCTCAGAAAAGCATGCATAGTTGGGTAGAAACAGCCCAGAAGCTTTGTATTGCAGTAGTGTTTCAAGATGGATGTCTCTTCCAGAAGGGGCTATTTTTGAAGCTAACTGGTGAGGAGAAGCAGTGCACACTGGAGTGTTTGCAGGTACCTCTATGCTAAAAGGAAAGCTGCTCGGTAGCACCAGGTAAGCTGCAGCTCCTTGCTGTGGAGTGTGGGATAGCTCTGGCATGTCTGTGTAGTGACAGGTTGGAGAAAGACACACAGTGTCTTTCTAGGCAGATCTCAGGTTTTTCACTCCATCCTCTGATCTTGTTTTTGTCACTGGATGCACAGACTGATCACTCTTCCATGGTTTTAACAATTGCCCTTTCATAGCTTCTCCACTTTTCAGACAAGGGTTTGTTGTGTGTGGTCTGCATAGTGGCCTCACTGGTCTAGATCAGTGGCTTAAGAGACCAGTGCAACAGAGAGGTTTATAAACCTCTTGGGAAACAACTGCTGGGCAGAGCTCTATATTGAATTCTGTCTGGAAAGAGGAGGCTTGCTAGGAAGGGGAGGCTGGAATAGCCCTGCCAATGCTGACAGGCCTTGCTCATCCTGTTTGGGAGTTTGAGGTTCTGGGTAAGTTTGGCATCACAGTGGCAGCTTCTCTTTCCTCCTACAGTGGGACTAACCACATTAGTGGGAATGTCCCCTGAGATCAGGGTAGGAAGGATGTATATCTTGTGTGTGGTCTGCTCTCCAGGCTGGCAGAACTCGTGGGAGCTCTCAGTCCACAGCAGGGAGGATCAGGGGGAAGCAGTCCTCAAGTCAGGAGCTGGCATGTAGGTTATATATTGATGTTGGCCATCTCCGTCTGCTGTCTACAGTGTGCCATGCTTTTCCTCGACACAAATCCACAACACGAACGAGTAGTAGGCCAGAGTGGTCCACTTCTTTTTGAGGCTGCGTGTGTTACTGAGTCTGAAATTCTGGAGCTGTCTGTAGCTATGGAGTGTGTAAAGGACAGTTGTGCTTAAAGAAATCTGCCTGGGAACAGGAAGGGAGAATTTCATAATATAGGCTTATCTTTGACTGGCTTCCGCTATGGTGTTTGAATTGGTTTGAGAAAGCACCATTTGTCTTGTTTAGAAACTATTTGCTTGCAGAAATGCTGGCATACACTTGTCCACGTGAGGAGGCACGTCCAAACATCAGAGGATGTTCAGCAGGCTCGAGAAGGAGAGCACATATACTCTGGAGCTGTTGGCTGCAGGCCTAACCAGAGGGAATCCCAGAGATATTTGCTGGTCTGAGAGTGTCACTGCTGTCTGTGCTTTGTGGGGTACTGGAGAAAAGGGAATACTCCTGTATAGCCTTGGCCAGTCATTTGTGTGAGTTTTTCTCTTGCAGCCAGGCTTGCTCTGTCCTGGTTTGGGATCTCATGACCTCTGCATTGGCCCTCCTGCTTGTAACAGCCTCACTATGCCATGGACAGCAAACAAGCAGAGGGATCTCAATGTTAGCTCCTGTCCTGAGTAGCCATTCTTTCATTGGAAATGCGATGTTATGAGTAGTTCAAGTCTTTGGTGTGCCTTGCTAGCATGGTAACATTTTGGCAGCACAAAAGCAGCTGATAGCCTGTAGTAGATGCAGCTTTTAGGAGAGAGAAGTGCTCTTCACCCTGAGCACAGCACTGCTGGTGGTCCATCTGGCACTCCTCGTGTGACTCCCTGGGTTCTCAGCTGGTGTACACTCAGTGATGCATGTTGGCTGACCTCCTTTAGTAAGCATCTTTCTAAAGCAAAACCCGTTATAACCTTCCTGTGAAGGAAACAGTGGCTGGTCCAGCAAGTTTTGGCTGCAGTTTGGCTACACATGTCAGATAGCAGTTTTGAAAACCCTGAGGAAGAGGATGATTTTGTACATCTTGTTCAGTATTTAGAAAGATTTTTATATTCTCTTAGATAAATCCAACAAATCTCTTCTGTAATCCTGAGTGAGTCTTAGTTCTTCCAGACAAAATCAGTAAATCCAGTACCTGTCTGCACTTTCCTCCCTTACACCTGGCTGCTTTCACACTGGTAGCAAGCAGCTCTGATGGCTGTTGCTGGTGATCAGTAGTAGCTACTGCTGCTGGCTGAATCATGCATAGTGTTGATGTCCTTACCCTTTCTCTGAACCTCCTTATCTCACCGGTGCACCTGACCCAGCCTGGAATGCCTGCTATGCCTTGTCCTGACTGTTGTGTCTCTTTGGGACATGACCTGCCCTGTTCTTTGCTTCTGTTGAGAGCAGCTGTGTGCTGTCTCAGTACTGCAGTACTATGAAATACATCTCTGAGCACAGAGGAATGCTACCAGCCTGTGATGGAAGAGAAGATGCCTGGGAGGCCTCTGGGTGGCAGTCAGAGCCCCTGGGCAGAGCCGTGTGTGGTCCTTGCAGGGGATGGGAAAGCTGCTTCAGAATGTTTAATAGAGCAGCTGGGTGCTGACCAAACCAGAGATCGTCTGCCCAGAGAATAAGGAATTAGACACCCTTCCAAGGGCTGATTGGAGCAGGGCATGCCCGATAAATGTGCATGCACAGTGAGATGGTGATGTTTGATGCAGTTAAGAATGGCCTGCCCGATCAGATGAGAACAGCAGAGGCTGATGGTGTGGGTTTTCCCTTCCATGGGGATAGGAAAATGAAAAAAATGAGGTGCTCCAATTCAGTACAGTGGTTCTGAGGTCCCATTTAATGCACTGCGCTGGCCTCTTTTCAGTGCCTGCAGTCTATCTTGAATGGCCATTCCAGGGGGGAAGTGCTAACCAGGACACAAGGCTGTGAGGAAAACTCTAGGCAGTAGCAAGAAGCCAGCCAGGAAGACAAGGAAAGGTAGATGTATCTGCTTGCAGAACACTTTTCTTCCCATTTGCCTCCTGACCGAGGATGAATTGCTTGATGATACCTTGCTCTTGGTAATGTATATCCTACTGATACTGTTTATTTTTTGCCCTCCTCAGCATGACTTTGCCTATCCTCCTCCCCTGTAGTGCAGCCAAGTTGCTGCTGTGAGGACAAGAACCCCCTTCCTTTGCTGCACCCTCAAAGACAAAAAGAAGGAGGGTGTCATCTGGTCCTTTCGGATGTCTTAGCATTGGCCTCGGGTTTGGTCTGTCTAGGGGCACATGGAAGGAGATGGGATAATGGAGGGGAGGAATAGTCATGTGTGAAAACAGGCTGGATTTCTTGAGGCAGGCAGGGCCATAAGCTGTGAAATGCTTCACAGGAAATGAAGGGACATAACAACCTGGGCAGGTTTTGTTTTCTGTGCTTCGCGCTTTAGAATTTCCTTTGTGAATGTCACTTGGGCATTGGGATAAATCAAACCTACTGCAATTTGCAGTAATAGAGCCCTGGTTTGTATCCAGCAGCAGGGCAGACATGTGCTACTGGCAGCAAGCTGCTGTCAGCCAGGATGCAGAGGAGCCAGAATGTCTCTTATGGCAAGAAGAGGAATGCTGTTGTGCTGCACACCGCCTTGTGTAGCTTGGCTGAGGGACCTGAGGCACAGCAGGTATTTGGTGGCTCTGCCCTAGCTCTTTCCTTGGTGACCCCAGCAGGGTACTGTCATGTATTTTGGCCTTTGTATCCTACTATGTTACACCTCTTCGGTGCAGCTTGCTTTACTTGCCCATCCCAGGCTGGAGCAGTTGCAGTGGCTGGAGGGCAGAGTGGCAAGAGTGTGCTGGCAAGCCCTGAGTCCTCTGTCTCTCTCTCCCTTGGGGAAGCTCTCAGAGCAGGCTGATGCTGGCTTTCCTCCCAGTCCATCTGTAATTGGTGCACCTACCTGTCCTGATGCCTGATCTGCAGAGCCTGGTGAGCCTGCTGCTGTCCCAGTTCATTGCTCTGTTTGCTGGCAGCAGGGAATTGTTTTCTGAAAGTGGAGTAGGTCTCTCCTCCCCTCTGCGTGCATCATGCAAACACACCACTTGGGGTTCGGGGAGGATTTTGCTTTCAGGAAGCTGTGGCACATTTTGAGTGGTGTCTCATCGCTGGCACACCGTTTGTGTGCTCTTCCCTTGACACCTGCTTTGGCCACTGTCCGAGGTGAGCTCTGTGGATGGACACCCCTCTGATCAGATCTGCTTTTACAAGCTGCTCCATGCGACCGGCCAGTCTGCAGCGTGTCCCGGTGTCCCGGGTTTGTGGTCCTGGCCGGCTGCCTTCTGCCCTCTAGCGGGAACATCTTTTGGGAATAGGTGCTACTCCAGCCGTTGGCAGGGGGTACGGGAGCATCGGCAGCATCCCGTGCCTTGTGAGCCCCATAGAAATTCTGGCATCTTTCCAGAAGCCGAGTCTCAGAGTTTAATATCACCTTGAAGGGAAAGCTGAGCCGTCAAAGTCAGGAAAAATATTGAAGAGCAGCTAAACTGACACTATTAAAGGTTTAGTCCACGTTTGTGCATCTAATAAGGGTGGTAGTGCTGACAAGGGTGCACAGAGGGCCAGTGCTGGGAAAGGTGGATGTGTTCTAACATTTGTAGGTGGCATGGAAACTACAGGAAAGCCCAAGGCTGCTGCCACTTAGAGAAATCAGTGCAAATGTCCAGGGAAACAGTCTTGTCCAGAGAATGAGCTGCCACTATGAGTGATTGGTAAGCCAAGCACTGAACAGCCCAGGATATCAGCAGCAAAAGAGAGCATTTCATGGGCTTGACCCTTAACTTGGGGAAAAGGACTGGCTCTGAGCCTGGGGCACTGAGCGGGGTTGGGCAGTGACTCTGGATGCACACTGGGATTTTCCCCTGGCTTGTTCCAGCTGCAGTGGGCACCACGCCAAGAGCAGATTCTCCAGATGTTGCACATCAGCTGAAACACTGCTTTGTTATTTGGATGAGATTTTCTTTGGATTAGTACTTGCTTATAATAATGTTTATATATACTTTTGAAAAAAATTCTAAAAGCGTATTTTTATACATGTACATTTATACAGGTAAGAGGGTGGTAAACATACAAATAATATTTGAAGACTTCCTCCAGAATGAGGAGGACCGTTGTAGTTGCTCTTAAGAAGATTTTATTAGTTCTGTTCATACATGGAGGACACCACCTGTGACCCAGTTTAGTGGCACAGTCAGCAGCAGAAAACCTTCTTGCTTTTCAAAACAATATTAGTTTTTTTTTAACTTGGGGAACACTTTCATTTTCTTCAAGGAGGAAGCTATGCAAAGTGTACTGTCCAAGCAGGAAATTGTTGCATAATGCTTTATATTGCCCCTTCAGTGAAAAGGAAAGCAAAAAACTACCTTTTGTTATTGAAAAGAAAAAAAAGAAGTAGATAAGAAAATGCTTTAATGTCCTCTTGCTGTGGTGTCCAGGAGGTAGAGGACTAGGTCCATTGAATCTACAGAGAATTTTGACACTTTTACTGCACTGCAATAAAAATATTAAATTGAGTGAATTGGTTCTTTGATAATATATACATGACTTGGTATAACAAATAGTGTTAAGAATGCTTGTAAAATAGATCCTATACATCTCTGTATTGCTCTGGCAAAAAATGGGGACACAGTGCAGCTCTGGCCAGACTTCAACTGTATCAAAGTTAAAATGTTTAGGATTTATTTTGAGGAAGGGATAGTGAATTATAGACCCAGGAAGAATAGATACCATAATTAAGCTCTCATGTCTGCGTACAAAAAAGCAGATATGAGGATTTTTCAGAATCGTGGGATTTCATCGGCTGTGGTTTCCTGGGTTAGGGGAATTGACTAAGCCTCTGACAGAGCCAACCAATAATGAAAACACAGAACTGGTCACACGGGGCCCAGAGAGGGAACAAGCTTTTACAGTAATAAAATGGTGTGTGCTCCTTCTCTCGGGCTCCCAGATTATACAAATCCCTCCAATTTGTGTGTACAAGAAGTAAAGATAGTGGAGTGATAATGCAGAAATTGTGACTGCACCACAAACCAGTCGCATATTATTCCACTCAACTTGATTCAGTTTCATTTGGAAGACCAGCCTGTAGTAAATCACTGTCAGCAGCAGCAGCAACAATATTGGAGAAAGCTGCTTCTTTGTCCTGGGACATCCCATAACAGTCCATGTTCCATGTGCAGTGGAAATACTGTAGAGACAGTGTGCAACCCAAGCTCTATTGCCACAGTGGGTCACGTACATACATAGGTATGAGCTGATCCTCCTAATGGCAGATAACATCATCCTAAAGGGATGTGGCACCTTGAATTCAGCAGGTCTCACACCTCTGCCTGATGATTTGAAGCTCCACTTTGAATACTGTGTTCACTTTTGGGCCCCTCACTACACAAAAGACACTGAGGTGGTGGAGTGTGTCCGGAGTTAGTGAAGGGTCTAGAGAATTGAGTTTATGAGGAGTGCTTGAGGGACCTGGGGCTGTTTGGCTTGGAGAAAAGGAAACCCAGGGGGACCTTATAGCTCTCTACAACTCCCTGAAAGGAGGTTGTACTGAGTTGGGGCTTGGTCTGTCTTCCCAGGTAACAAGTGACAGGACAAGAGGAAACAGCCTCAAGTTGCACCAGAGTAGGTTTAGGTTGGATATTAGGAAAAAGTTCTTCACTGAAAGGGTGGAGAAGTGGTGGAGTCAAGTGGTGGAATCACCACCCCTGGAAGTATTCAGAAAGCAAGCAGATGAGGCACTCGTGTATGTGGGTTACAAGGTTAGTGGTGAACATGGTTGTACTTTGTTAATGGTTTGATGATGTTAGAGGTCTTTTCCAACCTTAACAATTCTATGGTTCTCTGATGGAGAATATCACCTGTATGATGCACATTTCAAGTAGACCACAGACTCGTTCTCTTATATTACCCAAATCTAGTTCTTTTTGCAGGTGTTTTGTCCTCCTACCTGCAAGGACACTGTGGTGAGACAGGTAAAAGCAGTAGAAGCAGAACAACTCTTAGCAAGGATAAGTGCACAGGGAGCAGGATTAGTAGCCTTGGAACATGCAGCATTCTGCGAAGAGGAGAAATGAATTAACATCTCTGTGGACTTCTGATATATTTTTGGGGTGTGTCAGGCAGCAGGAATGTTATGGAAAGAATGGGGATTCTTCACATCAGCAGGGCAGAGTATCTATCCCTTGGAGAAGAAATATTCAGTTTGTTAGAATTAGTACAATTACCTGTGGTCCTGGATGGTCTGACAGGAAAGCTTCCTTAACAGTAATAAGCCACTGTATGTCCTCTGTGACCTCTTGATTGGATGCTTTTGCAAACAGCCGCTGGAGGCAGTGCTTTGCTGCTGGCAGTGAATTTCACAAAATGCATTTTGTAAGAGCTTTCCTTTTCAAGATAACTACAGGCTAGCTTCATGAAAGCCTAAGTGTTTCAATCAAACTTCAGAGCAAAAGCTCCAAGTCTGTCATTTAGTGAGGGAAAGAAGGCAGCATTTTTTAAGATAATACCAGGGAACAGTGAGTACCTCTCCCCAGTAAATGACCAGTAGAGGAGTGTAGGAGTACTGAGGTTCCAGGAGGCTGTCAGACTGCCCTGTTGGAGCTCATTTTCCTTGTTGCTGTCAGTCATTGTTGCTATCAGACTGTTACACAGACATATTTACCGCAATTCAGTATAGCGGAGATCCCTGCAGCAGTTCCATAGCTCAGGAACAGTTGCTACTTGTTCTGTTTAATTACAGGAGTAAGTAAATCCAGATTTATAATTTGTCTACCAAAAAGTGATTTTCAGGGATCATGCTGTGATCAGTTCTGGACAAAACCATGGGGTAGTTGCCATGGGATTTGGCTGAAATGTTCAGAGCAGCATCTGATCACTGTGGATCGATCTGTCCTGTAGATATCTGCAGAGATTAGTGTGAGACCCTCTCCTGCCCTGTACTGGCACTGATCACTCAGCACTGAGGTAAATCTGGGTGATGCAGGGATTGGTTAAGTAACAGATCAAAAGAGGATCATCAGGGACAGCCAAGCTGCTTAAAAATTGTGTGCTCTTGTGCTGCAAGTACATTCAGACTCTAGAACATGCATGTTAATCCCTGTGGGAAGGGTTGTGTGTATTTTAGAAAGCACTGTTTTGAGAAGGGCTGGAGCTGCAGAGTGCAAGCTATACCTTTAAGTACCTTATGTCTTGGAGTGCTGCAGGGAGGAAGAGCAGAGGGTGGAAGGGGGGAATCACCTTCTGGCACGTGCAATGGAAAGGACATGGGGCAGACTGCAGCATCTCTCACTGTGTAAAATAGATCTTGAAAGCTGGAGAGGGATTGAAAGAGAAGAGTGCCGTATCAGAGATGAAAGAGCTGCCCAGGTGGGCAGAGCTGACAATAGGCATTCATTCTTCCCCTGGAAAAAAGACCAGGTACTGCCTCAGAGAGGAGCATGAAGAGCTGAGTGAATTAGTTTTTGATACGGAGTGTGTTTCTACAGCGAGAACGACTGCCAGGGAGAATTAAAACCTTTCCACATCCTCCAGTTAAGACTGAATATCCTTATGTGAGTTTTAGTCTTTAAGAGATAACTTTTCCATGCAGGTAACTAGGTGACTAAATTAGTGCTGCAAGGAAAGTTTGAGTAGATGTGCTGTCCTTGTATTACATGTTCAAACCTCATTTCTCTCCGTGGCTTGTCTAGCGACAGTCACAATTAGCACTGGTTAGTGCTGGTTGTTAGCTAAGCTTAGCCTCTTTGCAAGCTTTCCTTCAGTGCATCTGATGGAGTTGCTGTACCCCTTTTTCTGGTGAGAATTCAGCCCCCCCCTCCCTGCCTGAGAGGTGCCTCTTTGTCTTTGGCCTCCCACAGCTCACGCCTAACCACGCCGAAGTATTTTTGAGGAGGAAGAAACCTGCCTTAGGTGATAAGGTTTCTCCCTTCCTACAAGCAGAGGTTCAGAGGGGACGGGTGGACAGAGATGGGATCGCTTATTGTAGTGCTGGAGTGCACAGAGTACAAGAGCTTAGGGTCTGTGCCCTGGGTTTTGGCTGAAATAATGCAGCCATCTGGCAAACAATTGTGCAGGGCTTCCCTGCGCACCCAGCTTCCTGACTTCTGGTCTCTACCAGGAGGGACCAGAGCATGAAGGGCGGAGCAGCAGGGTTGCAGTCAGAGTCCAGGAAACCTTCTGCACAAGCTAAAAGTATTTTAGAAGGGAGGACAGGGACATGACAGGAGGTGAGTGCTTGCTAAGCTCTAAACCTGTCTTGCAGTTTGGCTCTGTCCTTCCCTTTTTACTGTTGTTCCATCTCTGGGATAGTTCTACACTGCTGCTGTACATCACCATAGCATGAGCAGGTTTTTTCCTTTAAAAATAAATAAAACAGGCCTTCAGAGAGCACAGTGTGTCAGACAGAAAGGTATTTGGTAGTAGCCAAATCTGTTCTTCGAGGAGGGTGGCCTGACTCTCAGGTCCAGCATGCTGATGTCCACAGAAGTCCTGGGAACCAGAGTCTGCAGCAACGCAGCCGTGGAGCACAGAGGGTAACTTGCAAAATATCAGTGTGCTCTTACTGCTGGTAAAGCCATGTCTGGCTTTGCTCCCTGACACAGAGTTCCTTGCAAGTAGTCGCTATGGGAGTCCTGCTGCAGGCTCCTAGGCAGGAGATTGGAGTGATCGGCTGCCTCACTGGCACTGACTGTTCCTTCGAGCAGCAAAAGTAGCTCTTCTCACTTAGCCTCAGGATCCTTCCTAGCTTTTTCCTGGAAGTGCCACTTACCATGCTGAGTCCCCAGGATTTGAGCTTGTCAGGGTGGCTGAAGCAGGGCTGCTTCCCAAGTCAGCTCTGTGTGGTACCGTGCAAGAGAAGAACTGATGTCTGCATGGGAGCATTTGCCTTAACTAAGTCCAGGATAAGAGTGGATTTAAGTGCTTTGGTTTATAAATAAACAGTGCTGTGGCCAAGGTAGATTTAAGCAGAGCTGGCAACAGCCCTGCTTGGGAAGGGATCTCTTTACCACATGGTCTGCTGTTGGACTTCCTGTTGCATGCTAATCCCTTAAGCCTGCTTTAGCTCTGTTAATTTTCCTTCTTTCCTTTTTTCCCTGATGGGCTGTCTCCGTGGCGCGTGAATGCCAGCGTTCCTAGGCCAAGCTTGTGCCTGTGACTGGGCCAAGCATCCAGGCTGCCTTCCGAGCACTGGGTACCATGTGGCAGGGCCCCAGGGATGGTGGTGCCTGAATGTGTCCCATTCTCTCTGTCTTACAGGCTCTGCAGTCTGCGCCTGAAGAAACTCACGGTGCTGAAAGAGCTGGACAAAGAGCTGAGCTCTGTGCTTATTGCTGTGAAGATTCAGGTAGGCTCCTCTACTTGCTGCTGCCTGATGGCAGCAAGCCAAGCCCATCCTTCTGCCCTCTGTGAAGTGCTGGTCTGCATGTCCCTTACCTAGTGCCAACCAACCCCTCTGTCTCAGTTAGGATGCTCAGGGAGATTTTGGCTCTCAGGCAGGTGGGAATGATGCCCCAGGGACAGCGGCAAGATATCTGGTGCTGGCTTGTATCGGGAATGAATTTGGTTAGACACTGGGACAGAATCTGTCGTGCCTCCCTGCCTGTCTCTGCCAAGGCCCTCCTCTCAAAGTGCTGTTTGGAGTTTGTCATCCCACTGTTCCCTACCCTTTAATAGAGGGTCAGTGCTGGATGGTTTCTAGCAGTGCCTTCCATCCAGATCACTCCCTGGGGAGTGAAAGGTGGGAAGGGAAGGGTAAAAGGGATCAGGGTCTCTGTGCATAATGTTCTGCTGATATTTGTACCCTGTCTGATCTCTAATATCCCTTCCCTTTCCCTGTGCATCCCTGCTAGGCATGGTGTCTCTACTGTGAACCAGGAAGAAGGGAGGGGAGAGGATCTTTGTCACCAAGGGGACAGGAATTTACCACCATCCTGATATGTGCGATCCCTCCATCCTCTCTGCTGCTTGTGGTGGAGAGATGTGTTCCTGGGGGTGCAAGCACATCCTTTCCACCTGCCAAAGGACAGCATGGAAACAAAATGCGTCTTGAGTATCCTGTCCTGGCCACAGCTTCCCTGACCCAGCTAGGGTGCTGGTGTCCTTCCTTCGTTCTTGTCAGCTGGCACGAAAGCAGCTGATCCCATTGAAAGCACCGTGGGTCGGCAGCTCAGCGGCTTTGTGCTCCCACAGAGCTCTTTGTGTCGCATACATTAGGATCTAAATCCTGGATTAATGCTGGAAGCTGCAGTATTAGTGGAGCTCTTGGAGCTGGTGTTTGCCTTCATGGCAGAACTGATTCACTCTCACAGAAGAAACTGAAAGCAAAATGTATGAAACCTGGGGCAGGGGGTGAGGACAGTAGGAGGAGGCTGTGGTCCACACGCTGTTGGTCAGTGTCCCACTTTGCTGGCCTTTCCGTCACTGTGTGTATGTGTCATTCAGTAGAGCTGAAAGCCCTGGAACCCCTGACACCCCTGCCCCTTTGTTGCACTTTAGCAAGGAGCCAGCCTGAGCAGCAGAGAGCTGCCTGGCTGGCCCTTGGAAATGTGGAAGCAATCCAGGCCAGGCCACAGCTCACAGCAGCACAGGACTAGGGGGCTGGCAGCCAGCTGAGAGCTGTGGGTCCTGCTTGACTGGGAGGGCTGGGGTGGTCCTTGACTTTTCTCCTGCATGGTCAGCTCAAGCTGAATGTGCTTCTCTGGACTGGGGAACCTTGGGTTCTTGTGCAGCCCTGTTATGCTGGGGCTGACATGTGCTGAGTGTGCATGTCCTCAGCTACAGCCCTCACACGCTGCAAATGTGGGACTGTGGAAGAGACTGCACAGTGGGACTCTCCAGCTCTTTCAAGCAGACCACCCCCATCCCTGCCACAGGCCAATCTCGCACCTTGATGGCAAAAGAAATGAATAGGTCTCAGCAGTTTGAAGCCACAGGGCCTTCTTGCTGCAGGGATTCTTTTCCTGTTAGGGAATGGAGGCTGCATCCAGGGATTTAATTTAAGTATGGTCACCTCCTCTCTGCATGGCCACGTAGCTGTGGCTGCATGCTGGTATAGTCTTCCTGCAAAGCTGAAGAAAACAAGGAGAATGCTTTTGCCCACATTACCCCATGGCTCAGCATTCCTTGTGGGAGTGGGCTGAGTTTGTGTGCTTCCCTAGGCTGCTTTCCACCTGCCTGACCAGCTGCCTTGGCAGGGTTTGGGACTGCTGGAAGGCAGATGGAGGCTGTAGGCAGCTTCAGCACAGCGTGCCTACAGAGTGGCCTCAGATGGATCCATTCCTCCTGCTCCTCTCCTAGGTAACAGATGAGTCACACTACTAAGAAACTGTTTGAAGGCTTTCCAGTGAGTATTCCATCTTTTGGATGGAAACAGCTGATGCACATAATTTATAAAGGACCTGCAAATTCCCAAGGGGGAAGCTGGGGACTAGAGGAAAGGAGAGCTGTATTTCTCTCACTTTAGTAGTAGTTCTGTAGGGTCAGGAAGTTGCTGCTCTGAAGGGCAGATTGCATGGAAATAAAACTCTGACCCTGCCTGAATGGGGTTGCCACCCAGGCAATAGTTCCAGTGCTGGAGACAGTCTGCTTAAAATATATGCATGACCCAAAGGGCAGTGTAAGCCTGTCCAGAACTCCTGATCTTTTTCTCACAGTGCTCTTCTGGTCTTAAAAGACAGCTTCCAAGGGTGCCATGTGCTGCTACCTGCTCCTTCATCTGAAAATACCACTGTCAAGGGGAACTTTCTATGTCTACAGAACTTACCCATTTCCAAGAGGTGGTTTGAATATATAATGTTCTGTGGATTTGAGTGAGATAAAGCCTAAACTACTGTGAAAAAGGGGATTTGCTCTCATTCACTTGAGTGGTTTTTAAACCTTTGTCCTTTGTTATTTGTTTTACAGACTGGAGCTATCATAGAGCATTTCCTTCTTGTGTTGTTCAGTGTGGCACTAAGAGATTTGGATGTGCTGGCTCCGCTCCATAAAGCTGCAGATACCTGCCTTGGTATCGCAACTGATTATGACATGAAGGGAAACACAGTGTTCCCTCTCAGCAGAGAGACTGTAGTTCACAAAGACCCTGTCTTGAGCCATGAATAAAGGAAACAATCAAAGAAAGAAAGAAGAAAAAAAGCCCCAGCACTCCCAGAACTTTCAGCTCCTCTTACAGGTGCTGTGGATGCAGATCTTCCTGTGTCTGCCTGCAGGATGTAGCTGGTGACTCAGGTTGAAGCCTTGGTACTGCCGTAGAGAGACGATACTGGCAGTCACTATGTAGCAAACAAGAGTGTGTGTTATGAAATCAGCCAGGCTAAAAAGGTTTTTTGCCTCTGCCAGGCCTGCCTGCTGCCCCAACCCTGCTTCCTGAAGAACTTGGGTTTTTTTGGTCTTTCTTACTATGCAGAGTTTTCTGTTTATGCCTCATTCATGCTTTGTTCCTTATCTCTTTGTAACCACTTGTAGTATTTTTCACTCCTGCCTGAGCAATCCTAGCTAAACCCTAAATTTGTTTATTATATTAATGGGCTGTTCTCTCCCAAAATTCACGTTCAACTTGAATTCTGGTGTTTTGCTGTGTACCTAGTCCAGTACTTATATTAGTTCTCTCTCATTTTCCAGATGTGGTATGCTGTTTTATCCTCAACCCTCTTATAAACCAGACCAATCAGGACAGATTTGTACCTGAAATTTGGGATTGTCCCTTGCAAACCAGATCTGGGCATCATGTACCTGTGTATTGTAGTGAAAGCTCCTTTGTGTTTTCAGTTCTTAGATAGCAAAAACCTGTGACCACCACTTGTCCCTGTTTTTTTTCCCTTCCTTGACACTCTTTGTCATCCATGATTTTCACTGTAACAGTCTGATACTAAGTTTTTCTGTAGTATTCATAGGGATACTCAACTGTTCTACAGAGAAATTAGTCTTGCCTGACATTATTCAAATTACAGAACAGCTGAGCTACATCAGGTGCTCAGTGCCATGTCCAGTTGAGGTTTGAATTTCTCAAAGGGTGGAGAATCCTCAGTATTTCTATGTCCTTGTCCTTGCACTGTGATAATGAAGCAGCCTTTGTTCCAGTCCTTGCAATTCCACATGGATGTGCACTGGCATTGCACTGAGGGTTTGGATTCACCTAGGATTGAGGCTGAGCATGTAACTTCCATAGTGGTAAATGACTGTAAGGCACAGGATGGCAATGTTTATGAAACCATCACTTCCTGGACACACCACTCAGGATATCCTCACCTTTTCTTTGCCATAAGTCCTTCCCCAGAAATAGCATCTTCAGGAAGAGTAACTTTTTGCACTTTTACTTGTGTTTTGATGAAAGAATTAATATTTCGTGGATAATTTCTCTGCAACAAAGAGCAAATGGTGAATGTGCTAAAATAAATGGTCACTGTTGTTGTGACTGCCTATCATCTGTTATCAGAGAAGAGTTCAGGAAGGGTCAGTATGTTCTTGGCCAGGAAGGCTCACAGATGGTGAAGGGGATGAGCTCCACCTCTTCTCTTCCGTTTTAGGAAGACCTTTTGCAGGAAAGCCTTGCTCCTGGCACAGTCTCTGGGAATAGCACTGCAGACAGCTTTTGGGAGGATCTGTGGGTTGTGCCACCCTGCAGCCAAGAGGACCTGGTGCATGCAGGCAGCATTTTTCTGCCCCCAAGTCATTCAGTGTCTCTACCAGAATCTAAGACATAGAGATAGTAGAGATAGGGCAGAGGTAAAGAGTTGGAGTGGGAACATGATTAGAGTGCCTCTGTTACTGCCCTTCTGGTAAAAACCATTTCTCTATGTAGAGAGATAAAGACTGTTGCCTGAGGAAAGGACTAGGATGGATTTTTCTGAGACACAAGCTGAGCAAGCAGGGGGGCCCCTGTTCTCCTGCACATCTCGACTTGGTCCCAGCAGAGCCATCCTGCCAGCTGTGCTTAGACAGGGATCTGCACTGGGCCTGTCTGCTTGGGGGACAGATGTCTCCAGGACCTGTCACTTTCCTGGCCAGGCAATATGTTGGGACCCTTTCCTTGCCCTGCATGGCTCCCTCTGGCTCCAGGAGTGTTCCTCCACAGCATGGGAGTGGCACTCCAGGTGCAGAGAGCCAGATTAAGCAAAGCAGGCTTGTGAAGAGCAGGTGCTCCCTGGCAGGTGGGCAAGGAGAAGGGGCCTCTGGCAGCTCAGGGGATACTGCAGGCTTTTGCAAAGTGTTGATAGGCATGTGAAAGGTGGCTCTGCAAGGTGGAACAGAACAGAGTCAAGGCATTCTCTCTTTCCTTGTGGACTGTGAACACCATTGTCTTGTGTGTGTGATGCAGTGGAGTCTGTGGTCGAGCTCAGTGTGTGTGTCTGTCAATCTTGTTGTAGGGTTCAAAGCGAGTCCTGAGGTCAAATGAATACATCCTCCCGCCTGGGGGCCTGATGGAGACTGAGCTGGAGCTGACCTTCTCACTGCAGGTACCTGGTGTTTCCTGGTCCCCTGGGCTTCCTTACCTGGCATTTTTCAATAAGCACAACCTTAGGGCTAAGTGTGAAAGGCACAGCCTCTGTGGAGGGGCCTACTGTTGTTGGCCAGCTGCTCCATTGCTCCAGGGATTGTTTTGCTGGGCATTGGGATTTGGAGGATGATGGATAGGTGCAGGTGGCCTTTGAGGGGCACCTCAAAGCGCAGCAGGTCAGATCCTGCTGTACATCAGCATTGAAGAAGAGTTTTCTACCTGTGTGTCATGCTGAGCCTTGCCCTCATGCTACCATCTTCTGTGTGCTTCCCTTCCCCAGTACCCACACTTCCTCAAGAGAGATGGCAACAAGCTACAGATCATGCTGCAGCGGAGGAAGAGATACAAGAACCGCACCATCCTGGGCTACAAGACCCTGGCAGTGGGAATCATTAACATGGCTGAGGTACAGCATGCTGGGAACAGAGGGGAGTCCCACATGGCCTTCCTGTGCCAGCACTGGCCAGGGAGCTGGGCTGGCAGGCAGGGTCTCATTGCTGTGAGTGTTCTGGCTTGTTGGCTGCCTATAATATAGAGAGGGTGGGCTGCCAGCTGCCATTGTGTCACCCTATCAGGGAGCTTGTCTGTCTGTCTGTCTAGGTCATGCAGCACCCAACGGATGGCGGGCAACTCCTGGGCCTCCACAGCAACATGAAGGATGTGAACATTCGAGTGGCTGAAATCAGCATCTACTCTCTGTCCAGTCAGCCCATCGACCATGAGGACGGGAACGTCCCCTCAGGTCCTAAAATCAAAGCTTCAGGTGTGTTTAGTGCTCAGACCTGCAGGCAAACATTTGGGACACGGGTAACGGGGTGTGTCCCCCAGTGCTGCCAGCGATGCCAGTCCTTTCACTGGAGCCATGACAGGCATCATACTTAGCTGGGGCATTTGCACTGTCTGCTTTCAGATCGCTCCCCAGACATTGATAACTACTCTGAAGAAGAGGATGACAGCTTCTCCTCAGAGCAGGAAGCCAGTGATGATGCTGTGCAGGGTCAGGTAAGGGAGGTCTGGCAAGATGCCTTATGTCCTGGTCCTGTTTCTGGGGCAAAAGTCAGGCATTGAGGTTCTTGATCGCCCTGAGCCCTCTCATCCCACTGTAAACATTTGGCATTGTTTCAGAGGGCTGAGAGCCGTAATACCTCACAGCAAAAAGAACTTTGACAGCAGTGGGCTGCTGTCAAGTCTGTGGTGAGGCAAGGGACTTTGGAGAGCCATAGATCTCATCTATCTGTCTCTGGAGCTGTCCAGAATGCAGCAGAAAACCCCTGCTGAGCCCTCTCCTTCTTGCACCATGGTTTTCTCCCTTCTCCCTGTGATAACAGGTCAGAGACTCCTCACTGTCTGAGACAGAACAGGGATTTTAGGAAGAAGTAGCTCTGAAAATGGTCAGAGGTGGCAGACCCATCCCAGCCCTGTGATGAGATATGTCACTGCTGTTTGCTGTGCTCTTGTTGTTGTGCCTGTACTCAAGGGCACGGAAAGCCTTGTGGTAGTGTGCTGATAAAACACAGGGACAAACCCCTGTTCAGGGTTGTTATGGTCTGAGGGTAACTGAGGTTATTGGGGTAGATTAGAGTGAAACAACACTGGATGACCAGTGTTTATAAATATATATCTATATGTCAGGTTTATTTCAGAACAGCTTGGTTACAATGGAAAGGAGGTATGTGGCCATTTTGGTTATTATTACCTATAGTAATACAACAGTATAGAAGTATAAAGATACCACTTAAGAAAATATAACAGCAAAAGAAAGAAAGAGAGTTAAAGAAACAATAAGAGTTAGATAGTGGAGAGAAAAGATATCACCAGCTATGGATTCAGATTTGATTATTGCTTGGTTGAAGCAATGGTCATGAGTCTTGATGGGGGAAGCCTGAAACAGAGAGTTCAATGGTTAATATGCATTCAGGTTTAGGTGGGAATGCCCAGGTACCTCCACTGGAATGGGAACTTTTACACTGTCTAATGTAACTCTGTGGATCTGGTGCAACACTGTGGATTAGGTGCAGTCCTCAGGTGAAAGGCCTCAGAAATGAGTCTGGGGGTGTTTGGCAGGGGAGGTGGTCTTTGATAGTTTGGCACCTTCTAAGACGTGAGAGCTCTCTCTCACTTCAATGTACTTGAGCCGGTTAAACCCCATCAGAAGGGATGAATACCTTCAGGCCTAAGGGAGGGGGGACGGGGGAGGAAGTTTTACACCTGAGCCAGTTGTGTAAGGGAGGATATTGGTCTGATGAAAAGCGTTATCCCACCTAGCAGGATCTGCTTCTTGTGGCCTCTTCCTTTATCTGGCTCAAAATCCAGCTTGTTGCTAAAGTAAAGTTGGTTTGTCATGGTCAGTCTCTGGTGATGGGTGCTCACCCCTCTGCACCTAGGCTATTCTTATGCAGATCAGAGGCTTCTCCACCACATACCCAAAAATTCTCCTCCTCCCCTTCAGTTTGCTGGGCCTCAGCAAAGCACACCTGATGCTTTTGCAAATGGCCATTTGTTCAAGTTATTAACCATTATCATTTCTCTCACAAGGGTCTCACAAGGGTCCTCCAGATTACCTGTCCTAGCATGCTGGGTTAATACAGCAAGGGCCCATGTCCCTGGAAGTTGTGCATATTGTTAAGGCTAACCCCTGGAAAAAATGTTTCTTTGTGATTCATGTTCTGTGCTCTCTGAGCTAACTCTGGAGAGGGGAGAGCAGGAGAACAACACATGGGTCCTGAGGAGGGTATATCTCCTCTTAACCTTGCTGATACATTCTTCTCTGGAGGGGCCTGAGGACAGAAGTGCTGGGAAAGAAGGACTGAAGGGGAACAGTGCTAAGGAGAGAGAAGGAGCTCCATAGAGAGAGGTAGCAGAAAAAGACAAGACTTTGGGAGCAGAGTGGATCAAAGCTTTTCAAAATGGAGGGCAAATATGGGTCGGGAAAATTTTAGGAGGTGCTGCTCCATGAACTTAGTTGTTCTGATGTACTGTGACTTTTTGCCTGCAGGATCTGTTTGATGAAGAGGATGACTTGAGGAAAACCAAGAAGGCCAGGAGGAAAATGAGCCGAAACACATCAATCACCAGAGTAACATCAGCATTTAGAACATGATCAAAGGGATGGAGGGGATTCACTTTCTCCCCTATATGAAGGCAGTGAGGGGTGTTGGGAAGGGGAGATGGTGCACTGGGGAGAGAGCCCTTGGCTCTGAGAAGGAGCAAAACTCTTGCCATTAATGAGCTAGCTTGTTGCTCAGAGCTGCATCCCAGTTCATGTTCTGTACTGTGTTCAGCTGGGCTTTGTATCAGTGGTGATCTGTGTGCAACACAGTTTTGACTTGCTGCTGTCACATGGTCTCTTTCCTTTCCTGAGGAAGGGGAAGGTAGGCACAAGGAAAGCTGAACTATTAGCAGCTCCTCTGCATGTCTGCAGAAGGGAGGAGCTGCTCTGCCAGATCCTTGCTCTCCAAACTTCTCATCCCTGTTGACTTCATCCCTGCAGATCCCTAGCCATCTTCTTCCTGGATGTGTTCCCCATCTTTTCTTGCGTGAAGGCAGTGTTATTCAACCAGGGGGTCTGGGGAGAAACAGGATTTAAATGAAGTGCTATTCCAGCCTGTAGCAGAGAAAGTATGAGTCCTTGCATCCTCCCTCACGCCCAGACCGTGGCTTCTTGTGGAGTACAGAGGT
Source organism: Ploceus nigricollis (assembly GCA_013399945.1). Taxonomy (NCBI): domain Eukaryota; kingdom Metazoa; phylum Chordata; class Aves; order Passeriformes; family Ploceidae; genus Ploceus; species Ploceus nigricollis. The sequence goes on along the minus strand of VXBC01002727.1, from coordinate 11,731 downwards.
AGTCTAAGTCCTACAGCAAATTTAAAAAGAGAGAGAGCAATCATAGCTGACCTTGGATCTCTGGACAGCATGTTAGAGGGAATAACCATGGCCTGGATGTTAGCTTGGAATGTGGTTTGATAGTTTTGTTGATCTTTTTTTCTTCCCTTCTTTTGTTTTAGCAACCAAACTTCAAGCAGAAATTTGTGGCTTTGCTGAGGAGATTCAAAGTGACAGAAGAGGTAAGAAATCAACCAGCTGTCCCATCTGGCAATGTCTCCTGAAGATGTGTAGGTGTCAGAGTGCAGGTTCCCACTCACTGGGAGCACAAGGCTCATGAGCTCAGGCATGTGCCAAAGATGGTGTGAGACGTGGCAGAGACTAGGACATGGCTTTTCCAAAGCCTTCTGCCTCAAGAAAGCAGCTCTGAGCCTTGTGCTCAAATCAAGAAGCACCTTCCTGTTGGGAGAAGGTGCCCAGGGAAGAAAAGTGCTGTCACAGACTGACTCTGCACCAAGAGCTGCCATTGCAGGGGCAGTGTCCAGTTAGACTGACTGCAGGCTACCATCAGCCTGTGGATGGCTTCTCTTGGCTGACAGCCCAGGCTGAGTGTGTAGCACAGCCAGTGAAGGTCCTCCCAGGTGTCCTAACTGCCAGTAAGTGTGATGGGTGTCTGAGACTCCTTTGGATGTCATGCTCATGGCACTTTCCTTTGCCCCAGTGACAATGTGACTGGATTCTTCCACAGCCTGGATTTGCCTCCCTGAGGTGGGAACAGTGCCATGGTGTGCCTCATGACTGACAGGCAGCTTGTACATGCCTGTTGTGGGATGCAGGGAACTCCATGTCTCTTCACTGCTCTCTGGGCTTGGTCCCACAGGTCCTGGACTCTGACCCTGTAGACCAGACCCAGGAGGTGGAAGAAGATCTGGGCTTGCTCTATGACAGCCTGGAAGAGTGCAACAACAGTGACAGTGGCCCAGAGATGGAGGACAATGAGAGTGTGCACAGCACACCCAAGCCCACACTGAGGTAAGGGTTGCAGGGAGTCCCTGGCCAACAGCACAGCCTATGGGACCTGGAGAAATGCTCTCCAACACCTTGCTGTTGCTTGGGCTAATGCAGGCATTGTCTTGTCTCCACTCCCATTGCCATCTGCTATTGGCATCACTGGCTCCTCACTTAAAACTGCCCATTAAATCTGACTTCCTTCACATTTAGTCTCATTTTTCTGCCAGCCCAGCATCTGACACTGATCTGCTGGTAGAGCCCTATTTGATCTTAGCCCCGGCTGCTCCCAGCTCTCGTATCTTTTTGCCAACAGTCCTGGTGTTCTCTGGGCTCTCCACATTGAAGCATGCCTGTCTTTTGAGCTCTTTGTGACTGTTTGGACTAGTCCTTGTGAGATGTGCATGCTGTGTTCCCACCCTATGTGGAGATGTGACTAGCAACCAGCAGCGCTGTTCCTCACCCCATTCCCCAGGCACTGGTGACTTGCTCTGCCAAGAACTGCTGACTTAGCACAGGGGTCTCCAGTGGATCGTGCAGGGAAACCAGGCTTTGCTCCCATGTGATCTGTGCTCACCTGGCCTCTCTGCTCATGACTCTTGTGCTTTTGTGCTGTCTTTTTGTGAAAAAGTTGTCTTTTATTGTCTTTCTACTTGACTGTGTCATAGTGCACTGGGTTTCTTGTAGTCAAGCCAAGCTTACTTGGCATTGTTGTTTCTATAGTTTTATATGTAGAATCATAGGATCATAGAATGGCCTGGGTTGGAAGGGACCTGAAAGATCATCTAGTGCTGACACCCCTGCCATGTAAAAATATATCTATAAAAATAAAAATATTATTTGGTTGGTATCCCCACTGAAGGTACTTAGCAGGAGTAGGAGGCATGGTTTGCCATAGGCAAACTGAAATTAAATCTGCTGGATTCTGGAACCCATAGGCCACATGGGAAAAATCAGGAACATGATAGAAGTCGTGTTTTCCACAAACCCACAAGTTATTGTGAAGGAGACAGCAGGTACATGGGCAAGCTGCTTAAGTGATCTGCTTGGGCTCCAAAAGGAGTTTCACATGGTTTCTCATCAAAGGAGACAAAGGTGCTGTGGGAGAAAAAGGAAGGTCTTTCTGTGGTCAGATAGTGGTTTATGTATATAGACTATGTGAAACTGTAAGAAAAGTCTATTGAGAGTATTGAAATGTAAAGACAGGCCTCCACCCTGCTTCTGCAAGTGCCTACTTGCAAACATCTGATCGCTAGAACAGCATTCCAGAGTGAGTGCTGGTTTGTGCTGGTGCCCACCATTACAGTCTTCCTGGAGTGTTTGGTGCTGTTCCTGGAAGGACAACCTATTGGGCTCTGAGCTGTTCTTCATCCTGTTCAGAAAGTGTCCCTGGCTTGGTTTTGTCTCTGGTGCCTCAGTTTCTGGCAGTGCTGAATGTGTATGCCTTGAATTCACAAGGGAATACTTCGCAAAATTCTGGGACTGTATTTTTCCTAAGGAGATGTGGGAGCTGCCTGCCAAGGTGTTTCATGTAGACTTTGTGGTTCCCAAGTGCTATGTAGCCTTCGCAGGGGGTAAATTACAGCCCAGCCTGTAAATTTGAGGTGATCCTCACTTGGATTTCTTGTCATAGACAGCCTTGCTAGACACTGTAAACATCTCTGTGAAGCAAGGGCACTAATGGTGTGCAGTCCTTAGTGGTGGGAAGTGGCTGGTGCCCTGGGTTGGGCCAATGGTGCTGAGAGCTGATCCTTTTGATCAGTCAGGGAGGCCACACAGCATCAGTTTGCTCCTGCACTGGGGCAAAACTGGAGCTGGAACTGAGGCTGTTAGGCAGGACCTCAAGTCAGACCTGTTGATTGAAGGTTAAAGGTGAATGAGCAAATATCTCCATAGGTGACTGGGAAAATGGATGGGACAAGGGAGGCTAAATTGATTTAGAACAGAAGGAGGCTGTGCAGAAGGACTGGGCTTCACCTAAATCTCAGCATGCTGAGAGATGGGCTCAATCATGCCTGTTGGAGGAGAGCCTCTAAACTGCAGAACAGGAAATTGCAGAACAGCTCTGTGCTTCGTGTGATGTCCTTGAGGGATGAAAGCTTCTGAATTGCAAGTGAGAGAGGGCACAAACAAACACAGCTTTCATGGGGAAGGAGGAGACAGCCTGATTTAAATGGAGTGTTGAAAGCCAGAGGAAGTATAATATAATCTAGACACATCCAGTGTCTAAGAAAAAGGAGGGAATGAAGATACCTTTTTGTGATGCTAGTGGCACGAAGGGTATGTCACATTCTGGTGGGATTACTTGGGACAATATGGAGGAGTATGGAAGAGATGCTGATTGAGGGGTGACCTATTAGAAAACCTACATGTTTTATTGGTTTGACTCTTAAGTTACTAATGTAATCTGTATGGATTGAATTTCTGGCTGGGAAAAGGCAAGTGTAGAGTAATGACTGTACAGAGTGGTGACAATGCCTGAGATTTTGTAGCAGAGAATGAAGGGGAAGAGAGAGATGAAAGATGTTGGTAAAAGGAGTTGTAATTTATACCAGTGTGGCCTGGAGAAAATGTCCCAGCAGGGCACTATTGTGACTCTAAACTTGAAGCAACTGGTCACAGAGCCAGCAAGGGGAAAATCAAGCCATGACTTTTCCCAACCAGTGTATAAACACTGCTGCTGAAGAGCTGCTCTGTGTGGGAACCATCATTTGTTTACAGAGGTGGAATGTCCTTTCAGGAGCAGTAAAACCTGACAAACACTATTGTGCCTGGCAGTACAGTGTGCTGTACACAAATGAGGAAGATGTCTCCTAGGAAATAAAAGGACCAGGCAGGATGTTCAGAGGAGGTATCCTGCAGGAAACTGCAGGTAAATCCTGATGAGAAAAGTAGAAAACAATGGAAAGACACTCTGATAGAGTTCTTCTGATAACAGAAGAACTTCTCTATATCTTATGCCTCAGTGGCCATCCCTGGAAACCTGCAACCTCATAGCCCTGTCTGCACACTAGGCACATCAGGAGAAACATTTCCTGGGAGTTACTGAGCACATACACAAAGTTTAGAGGGAACCTAGCTCTGATCTCCTGCAGCAAAGTCACACATTGCAGGTGGATTCTGGTTGCTGTAAAGGTCCTGGGAAAACTGGTAAGTGAGATCCAGTGATAGACTCCACTTGTTTCCTAAAGACTGGTCTTTCAGCAGCCCACAGGCTGTGAAAGGGGTCCTTGGCAAAGAAATAATGTGTGGAAAGAGGGTAATCAAAGGTGGAAGCTCACACTGTTGTGGCAGAGACTGTCCTGGCTTCCCCAGGAGAGTTCCTGTGTGAACTATGGTGACTTGAAAACAGGACCTTGGAGCTGCACTATGCAACTCTACCAAAACGTCAGCTCAGAGACAGAAAACTTGGCAAATTTAAGTACTGTGCTGCCTGAGGGGTGGTTCTTTGTGCAATATTGAGATCTTCAGAGCCTTGGGAAAGAGGAAAGCAGAAAGGGAAGGTGAACGCTGCAGTTGGAAGTGTGCAGCAGCAGCAGGCAGAGGCAAGGAGCAATCCCTGGAAAAGGGGAAGCAGAAGGGAAGGCAGCAGAAGTCTGTGGAAGCTATTATGGTGCAGAGGAAGCAGAGAGGTTTAGTGGCATGCTGAAATTGTGGTGTTGACAGAGACTATATACCAGTGAGATGGGGCAGAGTGGCAGCTCCTCACCTGCACTGCAGGGGTAGGGGATCACCTGAGGCAGAAAGCCCCAGGAGACCCTACCTCCAGCTCCCTGAGGTCACTGAGGCCTGCTCCTCAGCAGTGCATCACCCAGACACTTGGCTGTCTGGCCCTGTGTCCGACTGAGGACCTCTCCACAGAGCTCTCTGCTTCGGACAGGCTGGTGGGGGTGTGCTGGGATCATGGTGACTTTGTTCCTCTCTTATTCCTGCCTTTTTCTCTCCCGTCTGTCTGTCTGTCCGTCCGTTCGTCTGTCTGTTTCTCTGCAGGCGTTTCTTTGAGGGAGTCTCTCATTCTGGTTCCCAGACTGAGATCGGCAGTCTGCACAGCCAGAAAGGGCAGGATCAAGAGTCGGGCAGCCCTGTGAGTTACACCTCCACCACCACCTCTTGCCCCTTTCCCTCCCCAGCTAGCCCAGCACCCCCACAATGCCCGCGCTCTGAGACCACAGCTCCTGGCAGCGCCTGCCTGGGGCTGCTCCTTTCCTTCTTTCCTCCTCTTTTTCCCAGCACAGGCAGACAGGTAGCGATGGGGGACATCCTCTGGGGCCGGTCCCGGAGATGCCTGACTCCCCTGTGGGAGCTTGTGTTCTGTGAGGCCAGGCATGGGTCACTGGCAGCTGCCCTGCACAGAGTGCTCCATCCTGCTCTGACCCCACTCCCTGTCCCCCAGGGCGAGGCAGACAAGAGGAAGCCAGGAGCACAGCGACTGCAGGAAGAGCAAGGAACGGAGGTCCCTTCAGTGGTGAGTCCAGGCTATGGGATGTGGAGCTCTTTCAAACCCCAGCTTGCTTTCTGGAGTACCAGGGGTGTCCACCAGGCTGGGAGCAGGGCTGAGAAGACAAGTAGATTGTGCTGGAGAGCAGCAAGAGTTGAAGGAGTGTTAGGGTCTGCAGAACATGCAGCCCAGCCCTCCCAAGACCCTGTAGCCTTGGCTCTCCAGAAGGGCCACCAGGCCTCTCTTGGTGATGGGCACCCATGGGTGCAGGGTTGCACCCTGTTGGAGCTAGGAGAGCAGTGTGTGTGAAGTGACTCTGTGTGGCCTTCAGGAGCTGGTGGCAGAGGAGTCGTGTTCCCGGCTGGCCCCCACAGAGGCTGCCATAAGGGAGGGCAGCGGGGACAGAGTGGCCCAGCTGGGCCCTGGGACCAAAGCCGAACTCCCCAGTGCTGTATCCCCCAGGTAAGGCAGGTCTGTGCCCCCTCCCAGGGCTGAGGGAGCTCAAACTGGCTCCCTGAACTGAGCAGAGGTTGGTGGAGATGAGATTTCCTCAACAGTTTTGCCTCTCCTGCTTCTCCTTCACAGCAAAGCAGAGAGCAAGCAGTTGTGGCGTCCCCGCAGCACCTCTGTGAAGGACCGGCAGAGCTCAAAGGTACAAGGTGGCCGTGCCAGCAGCCTGGACAGTGAGAGCTCTCCAGACTCATGGCATAACACCCAGGTGAGCCCACTTGGAGGCTTCTCATTCAAGAGCTCTGCCAGGTCTTCAGCCATGGGCAGTGTCCAAGGTGGCTGACTGGGGTTAACCTCTGTGGTGATGCTGTCACAGGTGCCTCGAAAGTCTGTTTACGATCAGCTGAACCAGATCCTGGTCTCAGACGAGCAGCTCCCTGAGAGCATCGTGCTGGTGAATGTTGCTGAGTGGCAGGGGCAGGTGAGTAGGTGTGATGGGAGCTGGATGCATGCAGGCAGCTGTAAGCAGGGTGGATTCTCCCAGTCATAGCAGGGCATCCCAGGGAAACTGGCATGAGCTGTGCCCTACTCTCCCCCAGTGTGGCCCTTCCTTCAGGGAGACAATGCATTTACAGGGTGCTGAGTCACATACACAAGAGTCAGGTGTGTCTCCTCCATCACACAGCATCACTGGATCCTCAAAACATGATGTCCTGATCAGTCCCAGAAAGGCTGGCTAGCAGACTGTGCCTTAGGCCCTCACTGTTTGGTCCTGGCTCTTAGGGAACCCCATGGGTCAGAGCTTTGTTGTATTCCCTAGCAAAGAGCTCCCTTCCTCTGTGGGCACCAGGCCCTGGGAAGCAGCAGAGGTATTTCCCACTGAGAGATGGAAGAGTGTCACCTGCCACTCCAGGGAGCATTAACTACATCACCAGAGCAGGGTGGGGTGTGAGGACAGGGCCCAGCCCCTGACAAACACTTGCCTCCCCCATACCTGGAGCACTAAAGCCAAAGGTGAGCAAGGAAATGTATGTGTGCAAACATGCAGTTAGATGAAACACCTGTGAGACCCCTTGGATCCTGCAGCTACATCTGGCATCCAGAAAGGGTGCTGGAAAATTTCGAGACAGAAGAAAGGGCTTAGTGAGAGGCGGTGAAGTCTTGACTCAGGCTATGCATTCTTGGTTTGTTCCACTTGTCCCAGATAGGGAAAAAAGGGTCAGTGCCCACTCCCAGAACCAGCCCCCTTGTCCATCTTGACTGCCTATTTTACCACTGTTGAACTGCATGCAGGCACATGAAGAGACAGAAGGATTTTGGAGTGCCACAGTGGGAGAGAGCAAGAGAGAGTGAGCAGAGGCAGAGTGAGCCTAGGGCACGGCCCTGCTGTGGGATGGCAGAACTTAAGTCAGAGGGTCCCTGGACCAAACTGCTTATTTCAAGGAACACAGCCTGGTTCTTAGGACAGTTTTGCCCTTGCCATGGCAAGGGGGGTGACTGCTGTGCTCAAAGGCAAAAGCAGGGGGCTGGCTGGCCCCTGCAGCAGAGCTAGGAGGAACGGGGATGCTCAGGATGCAGCTGTGAGTCACCTGATGGTTTCAGCCTCCCTGCATGGCATGGGTGGGGACAGGTGTCCCAGCTGTAACCTGGGGGGCATGGGACTAAGGGCAGGCATGGGCTGGTGCTGGCCAGCACAGCCATGCTTCCAGGATGCCTTAACCTGAGCTCTCTGCATTGGCAGTACGTGAGTGAGCAGCTCCAGGCGCACAAGCAGTTGGTTGTATCCACCTGCTCCGTGGCAGACATCCAGGCAGCCTTCAACACCACTGTCTCCCGCATCCAGCGATAGTGAGTACAGCTTGGGATCAGCCTGGTGGCACTGTATGGGTTCAGCGAAGGGCTGGGTATGCCCCTGGCTCTCCAGGGCTCATTAGGACCCTTTGGGGTTGTGGACACTACTATAGAAACAGGTGTACACCCTGGGGAGAGTGGGGGGTCCCAGTACTGCTTTTGCCCATGGCAGTGCACACCAAGCAGTGCACACCCATTCTCAGCAATGGGTTTTTGTCAGCTGGCCTGGCAGATCGTGTCCCCTGGCCTACCTGCTGAGCCACTGCACATCCCTCAAGGTCTCCTTTTCCTCTCCCTTTGGCAGCTGTAACTGTAACTCCCATATGCCTCCCCCGGTGAAGGTGGTGGTGGCAGGGGACCAGAGCTACCTGAGTGTCGTCCTCCGTTTCTTTGTGGAGCAACTGGCCAGCAAGACACCCGACTGGCTCAACTACCTTCGCTTCCTGCTTGTACCACTGGGTGAGAGGCATGAGGAGCCCAGACCTAGGGCTGTCCTCTCCCACCTCCCCAGACTCCCCTGCCTGAAGCCAACACTGCCCTTCTCTCCTGCAGGCTCTCACCCTCTGGCCAAGTACCTGGCCTCAGTGGATAACAAATACAGCACTCTCTTCCTGGACACAGCGTGGCGGGAGCTGTTCAGCAGGGCTGAGCCTCCCACCGCAGGTGAGGAGCGGGGTGGCATCAGCAGTGCCCTCAGGGAGAGCTCAGCTGCCATCAAGGTCTTCATGGCTCTTTGTGCCTGCAGACACTGTGGACATAGCAGGCCGTGTTGCCCAGTTCATCGCTGGAGCCAGCCTCTCTCACCAGCTCCCCATCTCCGAGGCTATGCTGACCTACAAGCAGAAGAGGTGAGTGTGGCCCCAGGGCACCTGTCCTCCCTCATGCGGCCCCGGTGTGCCCAGGACAGGAATGAGGGACACGGGACAAGTGAGTGAGGCCCTGCGTTCCACTGACAAGAGCAGCATGGTGCTGAGAGGAGCTGGGGTCCCACAGTGAGAGGCCCACAGCACCAGTCCCTGCCACCTCCTGGTGTGCTTGGCCCCTCCAGTAGCTGTGACTGTGATAGCCCCAATGGTGGGGACCAGCTGCCAGGGCTGGGATGGGCTGGGTGGGGCTGCAAGCTGGTACTGTGCTGTCCGGGGGTTGATGCTCATGTTCCAGCTGCACTCTCACCTCTCCCTTCTCTTGGTTTCTGGCACCCAAGGAAGAGAAGTCTCTATTTTGATTTTTATATCAGGTATTGGCTTGTGCTTGCTGTGCCGCTGCCTGGCCCCTCCCCGCCTTTCCCCATGTGCGTCCGTCCCTCTTGCTGTGCAGAGGAGCCATGACCCCACAGAGGGGCAGGGCTGCCCTCCCGCATGCAAGCCCTTTCCCAGCACTGGAGGGGACAACTCCTTGCCTCCTTGTGTAGTGTGCCCTGTGCTGCCATGCTGGGGACAGGGGGTCTCATGGGAGGGAGGGCAGAGGAGATGGTCCTAGTGGATGTGAGCCAGCATTCACCCCTGCGAGTGCAGGGCTGCCTGGGCACAAGGTTAGTAGTCACATAGCAATTGGTGCTCAGCACACCCAGACCCTGACCAGACTCTCTTCCTTCTGCAGCCCCGATGAGGACTCCTGCCAGAAGTTTGTCCCCTTTGTGGGGGTGAGTGAGTTGAGGGGCCAGCAGTTGCTGAGGGGAGAGGTGCAGTGCACAGTCCTGCTGATGCTGGGTATCCTCTGGTTTCTCCTTGCAGGTGGTGAAGGTGGGCCTGGTGGAGCAGTCTTTCAGTGCCTCTGGTGAGTCCCTGGGAATGCCCAGCTCTCTTCTCCACAGGTGGGAGGCTCTTGTTAGTGTCCCCCAAACCCTCAAACCCACACTTTTCCTCCCCAGTGGACTCGGATGATGCCACAGTCTGCACCCCCTCCCTGCTGAGCTCAGCACCAGCCTCCAGTGCAGCTGTTCCCTACGGCAAGGAGACCGTGAGCACCCCGCCACCCTCTCCGTCCGTCAGCAGCGGCCTCTCGGGTGCTGGGTAAGGATACAAGGCCCCCTCAGCCTGAGGCAGTGGGGGGAGAGGAGCAGGGGCAGCACCTGCGTGCTGCATGTGCTGCCCGTGTTGCCCAGGTCTCCGAGCCCTGGTGTGGAGGTGATGGGCCTGCAGGTGGACTACTGGACAACACAAGGGCTGGACAGGAAGAAGGAGGGTGACAAGCGGGAGACGGGTATCAAGAACACGCTAAAGAGCAACTTCCGCTCACTCCAGGTCAGCCGCATCCCCTGCACAGGGGAACTGGTGCCCCCCAGCACCATGGCCATGACCGTGGTCACCAAGGAGAAAAACAAGAAAGGTAACCAAGCCCACTCTGGGGTGCTCTCTGCCTGTGGGGCCACAGTCCTTTGCGGAAAGGGTAGGGGGGAGCCTGCAGGAGGGCAGGGCTGAGATGTGGCCCAGCAGGGGTCAGTCAATGCACTGGGGCAGGGGCTCCTACTTAGGGCCAGGTGGGGACATCCTAACATTGGTCCTGTCTGGCCTTGGTCCCCAGTGATGTTCCTGAGCAAGAAACCGAAAGAAAAAGACTTGGAACCCAAAAGCCAAGTCATTGAAGGGATCACACGCCTCATCTGCACAGCCAAGCACCAGAACACCATGTTGCGAGGTGAGAGCAGGTACCAGCCCCTTGGGGCTGTAGTGGGGCAGACCAGGCAGCACAGGCTGGCTGTGGTAGTGCTGTGCCTCAGCGCACCCTCTCCTCTCAGTCTCCATAGATGGGGTGGAGTGGAACGATGTGAAGTTTTTCCAGCTGGCAGCACAGTGGCCAACACACGTCAAGTACCTCCCTGTGGGCATCTTCGGCTACTCGAAGAGTGTGTGAGACATTGGGGCATCCCTGGAATGGAGCTGCAGTGGGTTGCAGGAGACAGGGAGATGGACACGCTCTTGTCCCCATCTTCTGCAGACCAGTCCCTGCCTGCTCAGTGGTGGGGGATACTATACCTGCACCCTGTGGGCCAAGACCCGTGAAGGTGAGGCCAGTGAGATCGGGTCCATGCACCCTCCAACACCAGCCAGGACACCATGCCATCTGCCTCCCATGTCCCCCAACAACAGCCTGGGACAAGGGTTGGCACCAGCCAGCAGGGCCCCAGGATGGGCTCTGGGCCCCACTCCCCACAGATGCACCTGCCAGGCCAGCCCTGTAGCCAGCCAGGGTCCCAGCTGGGCTGGACCCAGGCAGGTTCCCCAGTGCTGCAGCCAGCCAGACTGCTCTGTGCAGGGGCAGGTGCTGAGCAGGGCCCACCACCCCTGTACCACCCTTGCCAGCCCCACTGCCAGCCTTGCACTGCTGTGCTGGCCCTGCCCTCTGCAGCACAGCCTCAGCAGCTTTTCCAGTCCCCCTGCAGCCCTGCTGCTGAGGCTGTCCTTTTCATCTCCCCATCCCTTCCCAACCAGCCCTACCCCATGGTGCTGCCAGCTGGAGGTGTGGGATGAGGGCACCTGAGTTTTTTTTTTTACAAGATTCTATTTTTTTTAAATTTATTGTATGGTTACTTTTCGGGATTAATTTTAATAAATTAATGCTGTTACCATTATGGCAGGGTATGTGTGTGTGTGTGCCCTCATGTCTGAGGGCATGACTCAGCGCAGCTGGGAAAGAACAAATTTGGGCAGGGTGCAGCTACTACCACCACTCCAGCAAGCACAACTGTCAGGGCTGCTTGAGCACACAGGGGTATGGCCTGGCCACACTCCCAGCCATGGACCAGCTGAGCTCCCCAACAGACTACACGGTGGGACTGGGTGGAGCTTGGCTCATTTATTTAAATAAAACTCACACGTGTTTAGGAAGAGATAGACTGGATTCAACCTGAGTTCTCCCAGCCAGGTCCTCCTCTACCTGAATGTGGAAAAAGTCTGTCTCCTTTCAGCAGAGGCCAGGCTTGCTGCTGTCTTGATCTCTACAGTCTGGAAGGCAACCTGTGGCTGGACCTGAGAAGTGGGGAGTGTTGTGGATTCAGCAGAGATG
>VXBC01002724.1:55399-73256 GCA_013399945.1 Ploceus nigricollis | reverse complement strand
GCACACGCACACACACACACACGTACGGGGGGCACACACATGCACTCACAAGCACACGCCCGGGTGCACACCGACACCTGCTGTGCACGTACCCTGTGCAACAGAGACCCCTCTGTGCACCCCTCTCGACAGAGCCGGGACCCCCCGTGGGCACCCCGGGGGGGCTGCGTGGGGAGGGGTTTTGGAGAGAACAGAGCAGCACGGTAGGTTTTGTGTGGGGTCTGCCTGGAGGACGTGCCCCCCACAACCAGCAGTCCCCTGTGGGACATGAGGTGGAGCTGGGCTGGGGACACTGGGGCTGCAGCATGAGCATCCTCAGCCCCAAAGACAGCAGGGAGAGGTCCCATGTGGATGTTGCCCAGCCTGTCCCCAAATTCCTGGGGAAAGTGGGGGTTGACCTGGGTTTGGGCCAGGTATGATATGGACCAGCCTGGGACAGAGGATCTCCTAGCTCCTGCGGTCCCACCACAGTCCCACTGCAGTCCCATGGCATAATGCCCCCCTACACACACACACACACACACACACACACACACACACACACACACACACGTTATTTATTCCATTTTTCTCAGAGCATTCATGTCAGTGCCTGCACTCTTCTTCTCCCTGACCTGGCACCAGACCCAGGCACGTGCCCCAGCAGTGACCTGCTGGCAGCCACACGCTTTCCCTCGTTTGTTAATACGACGACGTGGTCTATTTCCACATTTGGAGCAGTGCCTGGAGATGTGGATATAAAGCCCGAGCAATAGTGGGTGGGCTGCTGACAGCTGCTGGGAAGGTTTGTCCATCTCTTTGCCATTCCCTTCAACACCTTCACATGCTTCCAGCATGACCACAAGCACACCCAGTGCTGTGGGCACTGGGTGAGCTCAGTGCTGGGGCTGCAGGGATGCTGCTTGTGCCCTGCACCCTGTCCCCATTGTGTCCTGAGCCCTGTCCCCGCACACAGTGAGTTCCTCTGCAGCTAACTGGGCTCTGTGTTATCCATAGTGTGTGGACACTGCTCTGTGTGGAGATGTCAGATGGGAGTCTCTTGCCACCTGTGTCATGACAGGGCAGGGATTTTCTCTGAAGTCTCTGTCAGATACAGCTAAAATGGATAAAAAAGGGTCAGAGAGTTTTAGAGCATGCCACACAAATGAAGAGGTGCATTTGTGTTTTCTGAGGGCTGGACAGGTGCAACACGATCCAGGCTCAGCACCTATGCAGGTACAGTGTCTATCCATGATGCTGACTGGAACACTTTAGACCAACACATGGCACCTCTCAGTCTCTGAGCTGCAGCAGGGGCATGGAGCTGCCATGGCAGGGGGCTTGGAGTGAGATGATCTCTCAGGTGTCTTCCAACCCAAACCATTCCGTGACTCTGTGACTCTATGAAACACAGAGGCTTCCCAGCAGTGGCCCCAGAGATGTAGCCAGAAGTGGGCCGAGAAAGAAGCAGAATTAAAAATAAATGTAAGTGCATCCTGACACGTTAACTACATTTAGAGAGTCTTTAGTACCAACCCACTCCGCAGGAAGGAAGGAGATGCTTGGAGACAAGTAGGTCATGGGACACAGATTGTCCCAAATCAGCAGGAAAAGATGGATTTGGAGCAGGCAGGCATATCACTATGAACAGATGGGCAGGAGCAAATCTGCTGCCTCGCCACCGCCAAATTCCCTGGGAAGACAGAACTGCCACCAGTTTGCTCCTGAGCAGAGCTGTGGTCAAGCCCTCTGTTCTGGAGCACCCAAGCCCTGTGGCTGCCCGTGCACCCAAGGATGCCAAGGCCAGGATGGGGATTTGTGGGGCAGAAGCAGAGGCACTCATGCTGTGGCTCCCACCTGCTTTCATACAGGGACAGGGCAGAGCCTGCCATGAGGTCAGGGCTCCATGCTGCCCAGGGGACTGCTCCTGCACCCCAATCTCACAGCAATGCTCGAGAGGCCACCTGTAAAGGATGAGGTGGAGGAATGCATCCTGCTGGCATCACTGCTTGCACTGTGCTGCCCCAGGATCCCACTGCCATTGCTGGATGGGAGCTGGAGGGGACCCCAGGCCTCTGAAGGGGCCTCGGGGTAGCCCAAAATCCTTCCCCAGCCTGATCCTGAGTGGCTGAGCATGAGGATGGGGACTGGCAAAGGCCACTCCATCCCCAAGGTGCTGGCACTAAGAGAAGGGGAGGAGACAGCCAAGATCTATGCTGCCAGTGCAAGAGCAAAGAGAGAAGGGAGACAGCCAAGGTCAGAGGGAGCACTGCCAAAATTCACAATGAAACTGCAGGAGTGCTGGAGGGGAGAGACAGACGACTTGGAAAGAAAAGGAAAGAGGAGGGAGGGAAAGAGTCTGGGAGATGGAGCAGGGTGAAGGAGCCAGACGGGGAAACAGAGATGGGAACATGTCACTCCTCAGACAAAATGATTGAACATGGATGAGAGGGACAACAAATGGGAGCCTCAGGCAGGCAGAAGAGGACAGCAGGAGCAGGAATGTGATGGACCTAGACAGGCTGTGGACCTGGCTCTGTTCCCTAATACAGCCCTGTGCAGCACAGCTCAATTTTGGGGAGTGCACAGCTGTCTGGTGCCCACTGGCAGTGCTGACCCCTATCCAGCCTCACCACCGAGGTGAAGTTTCATTCCTGCCTCTTTAGCATTCACAGCATCCCATGGCAGAGCGAGCGCCCGCAGCCAGCACGGCTCAAGGTGACTCGGAGGTCAGGGAAAAGCAGCCGGGCAATTCAGGAGCTGGCTCTACATCACCGAGAGATCCAGCAATTTGGGAGGACCAGAGATGTCCTGCACATCACAGCCTCCCTGCCTGTCACTCCCAGTCCCTGTGTACGCCAAACACAACATCCCAGTGCTCCCCAGGGATGGCGGGGGGCGGGGAGGGGGTTCTGATGCAGCAATCTGCTCCTGGGAGCTGTTGCCACCAGCAAGGCAGGCAGGGCTGGACACGAGCCTTGGTGCTGGGGAGGGCTGGAGCTGCATAGTGGGCATCAGTCAGGGTGGTTCCCTTCTTGCAGGGCATGGAGTTCCTAGACAGGTTTGGTGCCCTGGAAGAGCAGTGGATACCTGCTCTGGGGCTCATGGGAGGTTCCTCCAAGTCCCCGTTGGGGATACACCACTCCAAGGATGGTTTTATAGCAGAAATCCCTCTACTTCCCCAAATGTCTGAGCCCCAGCCCAAAGGCAGCTGGAGGGATGGAGCCCTGCTTGCCACTATGACCAGATGCAGAGCCACACTAGGATGAGGCTCAGCACTTTCCTGGTGATAATTAAGATCTCGTTATCTTCAGCTAACACCAGGGAGACAGGGAAAACCTCAGGTGCCTTGTGATATGGCAACAGCTGATGCTCCGGGCTGTGCCTGGGAGCAACGGGAGCCTCGCTTGTTCTGCCTGAATATAAAGCATGGAAAGCACGAAGCAGAAGGTGAAAAAGTTTTTTTTTCCTGGCTGGTGACACCTAAGTGTGCAAACATACTGTCTTCTCTTAGGGGTGGCTGGAGCTGACACAGATGGATGGCTGTGCACCTTTTTCCTTTCCTCCCCTGCACGGAGGTCCGACCTGAGGCTCTGTTTTTTTGTTTGGCTTTTTTGTTTTCTTCTGCAAATTTCCTTCACCAGGGGAGTTTTATCAGACGTGTCTGGAGGCACGCAGGAGCTGCTCACCTGCAGAGAAAGAGATGGGGCGGTGTCTGCAAACGGGCTCTTAGAACGTCAAGGGTGAAAGGGATTGGGAGGAGAAGGGGAGGGGAAGATAAGGAGAGGAGAGGAAGGGAGGAGAGGAAGGACAGATGGATGGGGAGAGTGAGATTGCTCTCCACTCTCATGAACCCAAAATGAGGAGTGCGGAGCCCCAGGAAGGAGGGGGCCATTTACAGCNGAGGGTCCTGCTAAATCCTTTCATTCCCTCAGTGCTCTCAGGGTTCTCCTATTCCCTCAGCGCCCAGCTGGGTGATCCCGGCCCTTCTGGATCCCACTAAATCCTCACATCCCCTCAATATCTGCCTGGGTACCCTGTTCCCTCTGATCCCATAAATCCTCTCATCCCCTTCAGTGCCTGGTTGTGTCCCCCCATCCCCTCAGATCCCACTAAATTCCCCCTTCCCCACAGCGCCCAACTGGGTCCCCCATCCCCTCAGATTCCATTAAATCCCTAATCCCACTTGGGGCCCCAGGACCCATCTCCCGTTGCAAGGGGAAGAGCTCAGGGAGTTTTGTCAGGGCTGCTCTGAGACCTTTGGCCAGGCACTATGTTTTACGTCCATTTGCTCGTCAACAAGCGGGGGCCGCTGGCCAAAATCTGGCTGGCTGCCCACTGGGAGAAGAAGCTCACCAAGGCACATATCTTTGAGTGCAATTTAGAGGCCACTGTACAAAACATCCTCTCCCCAAAGGTAGGCTGTGGCATGAGGAGGGATCTCCTGGAGAGTCCTGGGGTGGAGCGGTTGGTCTCTCATAGAGAGCTCTGTTACTTCTGTGTAATATTTTCACGTTTTGCCAAACATACTAACTCCTGAACGACTTTTTTTAAAATTTAAATCTTCACAGTTTGCTATAGCTCTGCGAACCTCTGGACACTTACTCCTGGGAGTGGTGAGGATTTACAACAGAAAAGCAAAGTACCTCTTGGCAGACTGCAATGAAGCTCTGACCAAAATGAAGACAGCCTTTCGTCCAGGTATACACAAAATTCAGCATTTTTTCATCTGTGTCCTCTCATTTTAAAAGTTAATTTTTGGCTATTTCTCTTAAATACACATTACTGATCCCAAAGGAAACTGAACATACTAGTGCCCACTGCTGGTCTGGCTTAATTTAGTGCCATTTCAGGTCTTTGACTCCCTTAACAGAAGCAGTATCTTAAGCGGGCTTACAAGAAAATGCTTGAGTTCAGCCTCCATTGCTAGATAATTAATTTTAATTTCTGATGACACCAACAGCATGTCTAACAGTGTCAGTGCCAGACCTGACAGTGTGTTTTGAGCTCTAGCCATGTAGCCAGGGAGAAGGGAGCTGAGATGACTGGAGCCTTTTCCAAAAGGCTCTGTGTTTGTCATACTTAGGCAATAAATGGGAGGCACTGTTGTCTAGAAAAAGCCTGAGAACACCAGTGACTACTGCCAGTTTTAATGTGCTTTGTGACCTGGTCTGTTTGCAAAATAGTGAATAATTACTCTGCATTATTCTCAAGGATATGATCACAGAATTATAGAATCACAGAACCATTTAGGCTGGAAAAGCCCTCCAAAACCCAGTCCAACTGTTCACCCAGCACTGCCAAGGCCACCACTAAGCCATGTCCCCAAATACCACATGTCTTTCAAATCCCTCCAGGGATGGTGACTCCAGCATTACCCTGGGCAGCCTGTGCCAGGGCTTGAAAACCCTTTTAGTGCAGAAATTTTCCTTAATGTGCAGCTGAAATCTGCTGGCCACAACTGGTGGATATTTTGGAGATAGATCCTATAGCAACTTGGAGAGCACCACACAGCTCAAGAACACACAACAGTCACCATTGCTGCAACAGAGACTTTACCTAGGTAGAAGAGGGGAGAAGACTCTCAGCAGAAGTGGTAAAATGCTGAAAGAGGCTTTTCAGGGATGCTGTGAAATCTCCATCAACAGAAATAGTCAAAAGTGATCTGACTTTGAAATTAACCATGTTCTGAGCAAAAAGATTGGGTTGGATAACCTTGAGAAATCCCTCCTCACGTGAATTTTTCCAGGATTCTGTGATTGCCAGGTAATTGCAGTCTGAGTACATAATTATTTGATGCTGGAGAACGGTGTTATGGAGGCAGGGCAGAGGAAAGGAAAACACAGTGGTTCATTTGCAGTGCTGTGAAAGACTCTGGGCTAGATATCAGCTGGGAGAACCTTCCAGGGACTTAAAGCAGCTGTTCACCAACACAAGTACTTACATATTTCAGGTCCTGTTGCAGTAGACTGTTTTGTATCTGTCTGTAAAAAATAGATCATCTTAAGGACATGGAAACTGAAATTCCACTTTCGGGTGCCTAAGCTTTACCATTCTGTGATTTAGAATGGCAGCAGCCCCTCCTGACAGGTTTATAGGCTTATTATACCTACTTGGGAGAGAACACTACTTTTATTTTATTGATACTTATTTTGTTATGTTGTCTGTTTATTTCAGGGCTTCTTGACCTTCCAGAAGAGAACTTTGAGGCTGCTTATCAGTCCATTACATTACCTGAAGAATTTCACGATTTTGAAGCACCACTACCAGATGTAAAGTAAATGCTTCCCTAGTTTTTATTCATTCTTTTAGAATTTTCAGAAGTAAAAGCTATACTCGCTGTTATCTGATTGAGACTCAGGCTGGGTTGTTTCAATTTAATAACTGAATTCTCCTAAATTCTGAGCTTTACAAGGCTACAGCCACAGGCGTTGTGCTTTGGTAGTTTTCCTCAGTCCTTTAATCAACAGACCTTCACAATGGAATAATGTCTTGAACTTAGACTTCAGGATTTTAAATTGTCTGAGTGAAGGATGCAAACAGCTTTCTGAACCTCAAGAGAAGAGATAAAAATTAGTATTAATCCTGAAAGATGTGGCCAGTAACCACACAGTGTTGCACTGTTCCACTGGGTAACTTCATTTTGTTTCTGCTCCACTGCTCTCTGGGGCTGGGGTGTTTTATCAGCAATAGTCAGCCTGGCTCCTGAGAAAAAGCCAGCATATTTCTTATGCTTTTTTGACACAAAGAAGTATTAATGTAGAAAACTGATAAAAACCAGGAGGCTAAGTCATGTTTCTGATGGCTGTGATGCCCCAAAGGTCCAGGACAAGAGATTTCCACCGAGGGGTGCTCTGTTCCTCCTCATAAATATGGTTTGATGGGATCAGTAAGGGTTTATTATTTTGTAAGTACAGCTGCAATATAATACACTTTATTCAAGTGACTCTGTAAAGGTGCCTTTTCTACCTGCCCTAAGAGTTGTGTAATTTGATTTAAAAGATGTTTCGCTAATTGTTGCCTTCTGACGAGGGTCTGGTAGGTACAAGGGCTGGGATGGGAACAAAATCACAAAAGCCCAAGTTTACTGGCAAAAGGGAGTGGAGAAATATGGGGGCTTGTGATAAAATGCCAGGATTGAAGGCTATGTAGAAACAAGTTTTCACATTCCAGCTGAATGCTCAATGAATTTCGGTTCACTCTATATTTTTATAATATTTTTTTCATCAGGGCCATTGATGTTGCTGAACATTTTACCTTGAATCAGAGCAGAGCTGAAGAAATCACACTTACAGAGGATTATGAAAGCAGTATACTTGTCTGTGATAGAAACTTTGGTGAGAAAAGTTGAGAAATTGGAAGTATTTCATAAGGGAAAGGGTGTTTCATGTGAAACTTTTATGTGAGCCCTTTCCATGTGTGAAAAAGCTGTGATTAAAGGTCCATTTGTTTCATGCTTTTGCTGATTGGCCTATCATGCTGTCTTAGGGTTAAAATTTTGTGTAAGCAATATAATCTGGTGTCAGAGACTGGGAACCAAATCAAACATTTCCTGCTTTTACTAAATTAGATAACACTGTTTATTCTTTATTCCATTTGAGGTATGGGATGTCTTGCAATCTTTTAAAAATTACTTGGAAAATTAGGAAATTTATACATCCGTGTTTACAAAACTCACACAGACGAGGCATCAGGAATTGTGTGTTCCCTCAGATGAAGAAGCAGAAGCACTGAGGAGACAGAGCTTCTTTGAGGGCAGTGTCCTGACGAGCAGTAACAGTCTGGTGGCCGATCCCAACTCAGCCAGCACCAGCGGAGACAAATCTGTGCTGCACAAAGATGTTTACTGCTTCGAGGATGACCATTTTGGGGATGAGGAGGATGCTGCAGATATGATTGGTAGGGTTTGCCACAGGCAAACAGAATCGGTTCCTTTCCAAATATTTTTATTCTTACAGGAAAACAGTCAAGACAGCACCAAAGCGATTGTTGTCAAACATAAATTCTATGTTATTTGTTGTTTTCATACGTATATTTTTCCTACCTGTCACTAAGTCTATGATCACTTAGACACTGCCAAGTCAAATTGGTTTAAAGGCTGTATATCATTATTTTAGAATTAAAGGCATTAAATTTATGCTTAATGTTTAGCAATTTAATTTCTATTTTCAAAGGTGAAATAGTGCAGTATTTTTGTCCTTACTGTTGTAATAACAAAGGCAGCAAAGTCGTTTCTACATCATTATGGCTCAGAGAATTTATGTAAACCTTACAGACTGATACCTGTTAACACTATCAAGGCCATAATTTAAAAAAAAAAAAGGTGGAAATCTCAAACTTGGGACTAATCCCCTCCTTTGTGTGCTGTTGCAGACAGCCGTACCACTGACGGCCATCTGCAGAAGCTGAGCTTGCTTTCTTTGCAGAGTATTAACCTTGACTAACATTAGGCTGTATCGGGCTATTTCATGACTACTAAGGCTTAGAATGATTAAAACTATGTGCTTTGTATTTAAGAAATCCTGTTGAGGGATGAGCAAAATGTCCTAGATAAAGACATTCTTGATGTGGAGGAAGCACGTCCTTTGTCACAAGATCTGCCAGAGAACAGCACAGCCAGTGAGTTTGCAGTGTCTGCTCCATCTCACATAAACCCTCTGTTCCTGTGTTAATGCCTAATGTCACTCACATTCAGCTTTTTGTAGTATCCTTGTGCCTTTTTCCTTTCTTCATTTATTTTGCTTTCTTTTTTTCCCTAAACTGCTTCATCCACCATTTTAGGATAATTTTATTTGATTTAAGGATTCCAAATTTGTAACTTGACATTGCTTAGAAACACCTTCATGTGACATCCTGTTGGATATGCTGTTGGTCCACCCTGCTGCTCACAGCATGATGTCCCTTTTGAGGGGGAAAGAAACCCAAATAAGGCTGCCCTGTAACAGTGAACTTTCCTAGTGAGAGCTTAAAAGGTGTTTTCCAACAGAAACAATTCTGTGCTTCTATTTCTGGCTTCGTATTTCTGCACCAAATGACACTTAAGTAGCTCATAAAGGTGTTGTTAATCTTCTTTTGGTTTGATGCTGATGAAAGAAATTAAGCTTTGATAACTATTTCTGAGAAGTTTTTGCTATCTTAAATCCTTACTCCCCCATCAGAATGTTAGTTTAAAACAGAGAATTCTGGAACAGCTTTAAAGGGATAGAGTGGCTCTTGCCTCTCCTTGCTCTATTGCTGGTGCTACCTGTTCCTTTTCTGTTGACAGAGATGTCCACACTGCCATGCACTTGCCTGGAACTGGAAACAGATGGGGATTGAAACTAAACACCTTTGCCCCTAAACACTTTCTGTTGTGTGGGTTTTCTCCAGATCAGTTCTTCTGTCTCTGCTGTGGCCTGGTCATTCTGGGATCAGTGAAGGGAAGTGTAGAGTATGAGAAGGAACTGGTGAACATAAGTGAGATTATAAACAAAACCACAGTTTCCTATTCCTCATTGGTTTTGTCTGGTATCATTCTCTGTCGTGTGGTTGAGAAATTAGTCCATATTGTATTTTTTTTTTTAATTTGGGTTATTTGCTGGGTTTTCTTGCAGTTGAGTCCAACTGTGCAGACACCACTGTTAAGGATGCAAATCAGACAATGAGTGAGACAATCCTTTTGTTCCAGGAAGAAGGATTTGTGCTTGAGCCAGTTGATGATACAGGTCAGAAGCTGATCAGTTTCTGATGAATGTTTGCATTAACTAGGTTTGGTTTGCTTCTTAGTAGTGAAAATACTTGCAATATAGATTATTCCCACCTTAGATTTTATCTGCTCCTGCTGTCAGAGTTCCTTTTTACAGTAAATATTATACAAACCCAGTGTCAGGTTATTTATCTCAGCTGCCTGAATTTCTGCTTGCAGTTTCTTTCATGCACCAAGTCAAGTTTTGTTGCTCTTCGGCTCTGGTAGCATTGCAAGCTTGGCCTCGGGGGTGGTACTGAAGATTCACCTGAAAAACTTTAATTGCCAGTTACACATCAGTGACTTTTATATTTAAAATCACAATCCTAAAACTTTCAAGCCTTTGGAAAACATTGGTTTGTGAACTTTTAACAAGATCCAAGGTGAAGACTATTGCATTTCCTCTGCAGAGGAAATCTAAATGTCCCCTATCACATTGGTGGTTCTTTATGAATAAGCAAGTTCATGTTGACAGCAATATTTACAATATTGGAATTTTCCAGCCTGCCCAAATAATATCCAGGAAGTTATGGCTATATAACTAATCTGTGCCTTTCTTTTGTGTTTACATCTTGATTAAATTGCTAAAGGATTAAACTGACAAATACAGATATTAATTATGAGGTAATGAAACCTCTTGAGTGCATCCAGTTCCTGGAGCACTTAACTTGCTGATGGATTAAAGACAGCATATTCAGTCTTGTTGCTCTAGCATGTGTTCTCATTAACTTGTCCTGTACCCGGCTCTTTATTAAAAGAGTCATTTGTCTTCCACAATTAAACATAAGGGAATTTCCAGTAAAAGAGTACAAAGAGTGAAAACATCATAGAAACTTTTGAAGGAATGGCCTGTGCACTTGTAGTTTGATTTTCAAGTCTAGGCAGTGTTCAGAAGGTTGGCAGCCAGGTTGATTCACTGGGCTTTTTTTGTGTGCTTAGTGTCCTAGGAATAGACCTTAAGACTTGTTATTAATACTTGCTTTATGTAGCTGTCACCCAGAGGAAAAAAAAACAAAGAAAGAGGAAGCTGCTGGTGGATGCAGAGAAGGAGCTCAGCTGCCACACCATTTACAAGCAGCTCACCAACTACACAGACCTCCTGGCCACGCTGGACCTCGCTCCCCCAACCAAGAAAACGATGATGTGGAAGGAGTGGGGAGGTGTGGATAAACTCCTGTCCCATTCTACACAACCTATGCTTCATGCTCAGCTGCAAAAGGTAAAGATCAGTTCCTTGTGGGGTCTATGCCACTGAGTAGGTTCCAGGATTTTTGCAGAGCTGGGATCTGACTGAGAGAGGTTTTGCAGACTCTGTTTGATCTGAACTTGGAGCTGGCTGCAGGTGTGCATTGAGCATTGCTCTGTAGTATTGGTCAGCTGGACACCTGATGGTTTGCACTCACCACTAATTGTTTCATCATCTGTGGGGTCACAGCCTTAACCTTCTGCACTCCAACAAGTGAAAAATTACAAAAGGAACATGAGAGCTGATGTTTCATTTCACACACTGGCGCCTGACTGATCTTATACTGAGACAAAACTTTTTACTTTTCTGTCCATTTCTTTTATACTTTCTCCTTTGTTGTATTGTTTTCTGGTTTATTTCCTCTTTGTAATCAATTTGAGATATCTTTTGTTTATATTTACTTTAAAGGTACATCAGACATTATCAGTAGAATATTGCTGATGGATTTGGAAGGCTTCACTGCAGCAGTGCAGCTTCACCACTTAGAGTCCAGCTGCAGAATTACAACTTGCTCTTTAAGGAGATGAAAACTGCAGATGTTTTTTCCTTTCATCCTTCCTTACTGGCTGGCTTCAAGAAAAATGATTCAAGCTGCTCCTAAGATGGTTTTTTTCATGGAATTCATGTCGGAGCTGCAGAAGGCTATTGCTTAAAAACAAAAAAAAAATTGCAGATTTTCAGAGTGACCTAATTAAAATACTGAAATTCTGGGTTGCAGTCATTAACAAACAGCTCATATTCATATTTTGTGTTGATGTTTGTAAATAATCTGACATGATATTCTGAAAGCAAACAAAAAATAATTATTTTCAGTTGTTTGAAAAATGCTTCAAGACTGACAGATTTAAGATGAGAGCAAATGGAATACAGAGGATGTCTGAAATAAAAGAAAGGCGAAAAGAGCAAGATACTACAGGTAATATTTTAATTCTGTTGTGTCGAATTAGCTGTTAGAGAGTATTTTCTATTCTACATAATGTTTGAGAGACACAAGAGGTGTTGATGCGCAGTATTACACAAATTACTACTTTGCTGTTCTTTTGTTTCTTAGAAATTAAATTAAATCCAAGTCTTTTCTTCCTTGTGGCATAAGGAGATATTTTTGGTTTCATCTTTGGTTTCTCTAATTATCTCTGAAACTCCAGATTTGGGTAATGTTGCTTGTGGGTTTTTTTTCAATATAATTTAAAATAATAGCTTCCCACTTATTCTAAGTTTAATCAAACTTCTCTCTAAAATTCCAGATTAATGTAAATAGTTTTACTTGTATCTGGAAGATGTGTTTGGTTAATATCAGGCAAGAAGAAATGTTCCATTTTAGATCTTCTGAGAAGGATGTATCCACTTTCATTCCTTTGCTCTGCTGGGAACCTAACCTGCCTCAAAAATTAATTAACAAACCCACCTCCTGTGAGTCCATAAAGGTCAACTTTTAGAAAAGGAAAACCTGCCTTGGAAGGTTCTTCTTCCATGGTCCTGTTGGGAATGATGTTTCTTCAATATTTGCTTATTCTGGCTCTTCCTCTCAAAGACTCTGAACTTGTGTGTGATTTTTGGTTTTCAGTGGGTTTTTTTAAGGATGGTGATTCACAGTAATTTCCTCTTCAACCTTGGTTTTCTATTAATACAGAGATGCTGCCAGTAGAAGAGCCAAGTTACCTGCAGGAGCCAGCTCATTCCGAGACTGGGAGAAAAAATAGAAAAGATTTCTTTATGTTGACATCACAGAATGACAGAAATGAAACCAATGAGAACTGTGGTGAAATTATAGTGAGCAGTTTTCCTCAGTTTTAGAGACTTAAGTGTGCCTATTGGTTCCACTTTTTGCTAAGGTTCCATTTAAAACATGTTAAGAAATTACTAATGTTTGGAAAGGATGCTAAAAACAGTCAAGAGAGCAGTAAGTAGCTTGTGTGATGAAAGTTTATAATTTGGTAAACTCCCACAATGAATGAATGATTAATTAAAATGTTTATTCATCAGTATAAATTACAGTTTCATCACTAAGTATAAATGAGAGCTTAATATTAAATATGAAATATTGTACTGAAGAGACAAATATAATCTTTATACAGGATAAAACTTACATTTTGTGTGTCATATTGAGGAAATACTTAAGCAATATCTCTTCCATCTTCACTTCTGCTAAAGGACATTCTTTAGAGAATATGAGGCTCATTAATGTTGAAAAGTGATGAAATTGGAGTTAATGGCAGCAGAAAATGTGTGCTCCATGCCTGAACTCTGCCCATAGGTTTAGATTCACCTGTAGATAAATCCTACAGCAAGGTCCTTCTCTGAATCAGGAAAGACATGGTAGAAATAGCGGCTATTAAGTCATTTTTAAGAACTTCATTACAATAAATTCTTTGAGCAGAACTGTGTAAAGAGAATTGCAGTGTGTGCATAAATGGTCAAGCCTAGTGATTGTCTTTTTCATGCTCACAGGAGGATGGAGCAGCTTTCTCCGAGAGCTCAAAAAATTCCCTGGGCCAGGAAGCTGAAGCACAGCAGGCAGAGGTGCCAGAGGTGTGTGTCCTAAGCTGATGGCCCTGGCTTGTTTCAGAAGAGAACCCTGTTTCTTAAAAAAAAAAAGAAAATAGCATTGTGAACTTACAGGGAGTTTTGCTTCCTGTGAGAAGGAAATAATTTCAACCTTGCTGGTTCTGAGGATGCTCAGGTACTCTGAAACCCGGGCAGTCAGCTGCAGACTTCAGAGGTTAAGCCCAAAATCCCAAGCCAAATATTTGAATATCTCTTTAAGCTCCTGGCCAGTACGAATCCTGCCAGAATCCCAGTCCCACAGAGCAGTACCTGGCTGTGGAGCTGCCTCACTGGGACCATGTCCATGTTGCACCTGAGCTATCTCTGTAGCACAAAGCACACAGGTCCCATTCTTTCCTTTGTTTCACACAGCCTTATGTGAGCACAGAGATGTCAGAGGCTCCAAATTCCCTGAATTTGGCCATCCAGATATCCAGCTCCGTCTCGATTTTCAGCCAGCCTGGAACTCCTGTCCTTATTCTCGTGGTGTGTGACTTTTTACACACCCTGACTAACTTTATGTTTACTTCCTCTCAAGGAGCAAACAATGACCGGGAAAGACAATGAAGAAATAAGATGGGGCAAAAGAACTCTTCGGTTACAAAAAACTTTACAGGTACCAGTGCTGGATTTTGTTATTAGATACCAAAAGCTGGTGTTCATTTCAGCTGGACCATGTTAGAAAAGCTCTTCCTTCTACTGTCCATTGTGTCTCTGCCTCTCACTTGCAGCATGTGCTTTTGTTTTGTATTTCTGTGAAAAATCAGAATTCTGGGTGCTTGATGTGTGGTGTTCCTTTCCACAGCTGCTGGAATTACTAGAATTTTCTGAATACTCTTTTTTTTGAACGTATTTCAAAGGTCCTGTTCAAATAGCAAATAAATATTTACACCTGAGTACAGCATTTAAAAAACAAGAGATAACTCTGAAACCAAAAGAACTGCTCAAGGATATTTGTTGTTGTCAACCACAAAGCATCATGGAAGCACTCCACTGGTGTAATGGAATTCTGTGGAATTGTAGATATTAGTAACACACATAAGGACCAACACTATTATGGCATTAAAATGTTAAGAGTCACTTCTATAAACACAGATGGAAGATAGCCAGAGAAGTTGTGGACTCCTCATCTCTGGAAGTGTTCAAGGCCAGGTTGGATGGGGCTTGGAACACCCTTGTCTAGTTGGAGGTATCCAGGGTGGGGGAACGAGATGGTCTTTAAGGCCCCTTCCAACCCAAGCCAGTGTGTGCTTCCATGATTCTATGGAGATTGGATCCTATTTGAGGCATTCAGGCAGAGATAGTCCCTCTATGCAGTGCTCTCTGTTTGGACTCCATGGGCTCCAGTTTTACTGGTGGAGAAGCTGACCTGACTGATTTCTCTTCCCTCACGCAGCAACTGAAGAGATCAGGTGTGTGTTCCTTCAGTTTTCGGGAGCTCTGCCGGAGAAACAACCGCAAAGAAGCTGCAGCCACATTTTACATCTTTCTGGTGCTGAAGAAGCAGCAGGTCCTCAAGCTGCAGCAGCCCGAGCCCTTTGCTGACCTCACAGCCACTGCTGGGCCCATGTTTGACAAGATCAGATAAACTGATCAAAATACAGCTTAGGTTGCACTTTCCAGCAAATAGTTTTCCTGGAAAAAGGATGGAATGTCTTGTCAAGCTGTGGGAGATGAGCAGAGCTCCCTGTCTTCTACACCACCCAGTAAGGGCTTGTGCAGGGATCCTGCCCCAGGTGATCACTACAGGGCTTATTATTAATATTTATAGTTACATTATGAGTTATATGGTAGTTATACAATATGTTAATAAAATACCACTAAAATTTATATTCTACATAAGAGATTTACATTGTGAAGGATTTTATAAAAGTCCTCAAAGGAATTTTATAAAAGTCCTTGAAGGGTTTTTAAAAAAAGTCCTTCAAAACCTTTCTCAGAGACTACCTTTGGAGTTTAAATTATTTTTGACAAGGCTTGTGTCTGTTAATTCTCTAATACCATCAGTAAGAGATTTCTGTTTACTCTCTGTAGCAAAAAAATTTAGACTATTTAAAATTGTTCCTGTCAAAGAATGTTCAATATTTCATATTTTAGGATCTAGCAGGGTACTGTCTCCAGTGTTGCTTTTGTGTGTTCAGGCAGACAGAGGTTACACTGGCCCTAGAAGAGTCCAGAAGCTGCAGCAAGAAATGCTGTTTCCTAGAAATCCTGCATTTTCAGATTTCACAGAGCTTTTTAACTTATTAACACCTTTATTCATGTGTAGGCCTATTTAAAAATGGATGTTAATGGAAATATTATTAATTCTTTGCATTTTTATCTAATTTAGGATAAATTTTATCCCTTTTACTGCCATTTTCTGAAGCCCTTGGTTTCTGGCTGCCTCCCACCTGGAGGAGGGATGGTTGTGCCCCACTCAGGTGCTTCTGTGCTGTGGGGACATCACTGTTCCTTCACGTGGAATCAATAAAAATCAGATGTTTCCTTTGCTTGTTGGTGTTTCTTCTGAAGGATCAGATCCTATGGGTTCATCTCAGAGTGAGGGACTTTGTGATTTTACTTTAAATGGGAAAGGATGGCTGATACTGTCACCTGACTTCCAGGTGTTCACTCACCTCGGTGACACCCCTGTTTCTCTGGGCCCACTAATGTGTGTGGTTCCTGTCCCACAGGATTCGGGGAGGTTTGGTTTTGAGGGTCTGTTTAAGGGAGTAAAAAGGCTTTCAAAGAGGTGAAGCCCCAGTGTGGGGCATGGGGTGGCCACTGGCTGTGGGGCTGTTCCAGCTGAGTGTCCTTTCTGAACAGGAATATTTGATTAAATAAGTATTGGGCATTTGCTGCTGTTCTCTGAGGGGGTCCTTTTCTGGGTGTAAGGAAGAGAAAAGCATCCCTGTATGTTAAAAACCTCTCTGTTTTCTGCAAAAGAAACACTGTTTTTGGGTGGGAATAGGAGCATGGCTCAGGCCAAGACTGGAACCAAGGGCAGCTCATCTTTTCCTTACGGCAGGCCTGGCACTTCCAAAGCCGGGTGCTGACCTGGGAAAAGGGTTTGGGTTTGGTGAAAACCTCTCCCTCTTTCCCTGCAGCAGGCCCAGTCTCCCTGGAGTGGTGCTCCCACTCTTCAGGTCAGAGTATCCTGGGAGACAAAGCACTGCAGATTGCAGAGGGAAGGAGAAACCATTTTTCTTTCCCAAAAGCCATCAGGAATGACTCTGCATCTCACAGCAGAGCTGCCTGTGCCACATGGTCAGAGCTGCTCCAGTGGCAGCAGCTGTGATAACTCATTAATTTTCCTTTCAAGGAGAGAGGCTATGCGTTGGATTCACCGGGAAAGAGGGAAACAAAAGGCAGCTGGAGGCGGGCAGGAATAAATGGGAGGCAGGATATATATATACACTGAAAACAGTCTGTGTGTCGGGATAAATGAGGTACAAATCATGCAGGAAATAGTGCTGGGAGAAAGACTGACATGTATTTACCAAACAGGTTTGTCAAAACTCTGGAATAACCATGGGGGCGTGACAAAGGGAGCTGGGAATGTCTGGGAAGCACAATGGGCCTCGGGTCCAGATCCAGTTTGGGTGCAGGTTCTACTCTGGCTGTGAATATTTCCCACGTTATTTCCCTCCATAAATCCTTATGTGGATCCACACAGGCTCGATGTTCTGTGGATGTCTGTAGCACAGGCTCATGTGCCTCTCTGACGCTCCTGGTCCCCACGGGTGTGTCCGCAGCCGACCTTGGGCGCTGCTGGCCGCGGGCACGGAGCTCCCCAGGAGCCGGTGCCCTGCTGCTCCCCGCACAGGCTGCAGGACGTGCCGCGGGGGCTCCCGAGACGTTTCCTCAGCAAATAATTTGGGAAGGTTGATCTTGACAGTTACAGCAGGAAGCGTGTGGGAAGTGCCATGAGTAACCGGGCTGTGCTGGAGAACGGGACGTGCCGTGCCGTGCCGTGCCGTGCCGTGCCGTGCCGTGCCGTGCCGTGCCGTGCCAGCCGTCAGCCTCATCTCCCAAACCTCCCGGACGCCAGTCACAGCCCGGGACAGCAGCTCGGGGTGGCTGTTGCTGCTTCTCCACCCCAGCCCCGGCGATTAGGGCTGAGCCAGAGGGATTGAAATGGGACACAGAATTCCGGTTATTTAATGACTTTACTTTATGAAAGTGCGTCACTAATTAGAGGCAGGGATCTCCTCAGAGCTGGGCTGCTTTAAATGAAAACTCCAACGCTGGGGGGACTCCAAGGGCCGGGTGGCCGCAGCGCGGGGCCGCCCCGGCTCCCCCCTCCTCTTCCTCCTCCTCCCCCGGGGTTACGCGGGGAGAGGAGCCCAGGGCCACCGGGCGCAGGGCACACTCGGCCAGCG
>VXBC01002724.1:26607-36829 GCA_013399945.1 Ploceus nigricollis | reverse complement strand
GGGCTCCACAGGCCCTGCTGGGGGGGCGAAGGGGGTTCCCCACCGTGATCCCCTGCGTGGGTGGTGGCTCCCGCTGACACCTCGCTACCTTGGCGCGTGGGGCTGACGTGGCCGTGACCGGGATCCCGTGTCCCACACCCTTCCAGCCGTCACCTGGGACACGTGCCAGGTGTGGGAGTCCCATGCTGCAGGTGGAGAAACTGAGCCAGCACAGAGCTGAGCATGGGGTGGCCGTGGCATCCTGCTGCCATGGGCCATCACCATGTCACCTGGGGATCCAGCCCTCCAGCAGCCAGTGGTGACATTCTGCTGTTGGCATTGAGGATCTTGGGCCACCGTGTCCCCAGGGGCCGGGCAGGGGGGTGCTGAGGGCACTCGGGCAGGCCTGGACCTGGTGGCACCAGCCCAGAGCTCCCCGGCATGGGGCCAGTCCCGCTCTGGAGCCGCAGCCAGGCACGTCCCAGCTCCCTGTGCCCCCGCTCCAGCGTGCCAGGCCAGGAGGAAGTGTTTTATTTACTGGTGTTATTTTTAGCTGGATGGTGCCCAGCTGCCTTGACCAGCCCAGGACAAGAACAGCCTGAGCGCCAGCGGCAGAGAGAGTGCAACACAGACAGAGGGGATTGTTTCCTGGAGTCAGTTTGTTTCCTGAAACCCTCACCCCCACAAAACCACAGCTGTTAAGGACTCATGCCCCACCTGCACTCATGGATGCTTCAGGAGCTGTGCAGGGGCTGAGGGCCCAAGGGCAGGGGGCTTCCCTCAGCCTCCCTCTTGCCCTGGCTTAGCCCCAGCCAGAAGCCATGGCACTGCCTGGCACTGGTTAATAATTAAAGCAAAAAGCTTTGCAGGAAGAGAAACCCGAACTGGCCTCAAGCTTCCACCCAGAAACAGCCACAGCAAAGGACAGAGCAGGGTGCTGGTGCCCCACAAGCTCCTGTTCTGCTTAACTGAGCCACAATTAAGGGCAATGCTAATTCCTGCACGGCCCTGGGCAAGCACCAGTGCTCCTGGATGCATCCCAATGGTTGAGCTGCTCCTGCCCAGGGCCACTGCTCCCTCCAGGACCCATTACACACAAACTTTGCTTGGCAGCTGGGACAGGCTGTGTTATTGATCGTGGCTGTGCTATCAGTTGTGGCACACTGATCAAAGGTTGTCAGCAGAGGAGCCAGCCACTGGCCCACAGTGGTGCCTGAGCACGTCCTTCACACACAACACCCACAGCTGCAGCAGGAAAGCCCAAAGCAGGTGATGTGCTGTGCCCCATGTGCCATGTCCAGCTTTCAAAAAGGACTGAAATAAATCCAGAAAGGTGCAAGGAAAGGCTTCCCTGGAGCTACAAGGACCATGAGAACATGCATCCATCTATCCTTCATGCTTCCACTCCAGGTTGAGTCACAACCACAAGGGCATGAGGCTGTGAGGGCACTGCTTAACAGCTTATGGTGAGGCAATTAATTATGCAAATTCCAGCAGGCCACCATCACCTCCCCACAGAGCACAGGAGCCCCAGGCACCCTACTGTTCCCAGGGCGGAGCACCTGAGCCTCACACTAAGGCACAGCAGCACAACCCTGGCACAGCACCACATGAGCCTGGCACTGCACCCTGCAACCCTGGCACAGCACCCAAAGCACCCCATGAGCCTGGCACAGCACCCCACAAGCCCAGAGCAGCACCCACAGCACCCCACACGGCACCCCCTGAGCCCAGCCCAGCCCCTGCTGTGCTGAGCGACAGACAGGCGAGGGAAGAACCTCCAGGACACAGGGCTGAGAAAAGCCAGCATAAAGCGTTTTTATTGCGATAATAAACTGGATACCTTTGTGCGGCGGAGAAGGAAGTGACCGGCGGGAATTTCTGTTACCAACGGACTGGGCAGGGCAGAGGGAGGGGCACAGGGGACAGCTATGCGTCCTGTGAGACCAGGCAAGCAGCGATGACCAGCATCAGGTGGCAGGAGAGAATGGGCAGGTGTGCTCAGAGCAGGGACAACGGGGGGCTGATGGTTCCTTTCCACGGGGAAGAAGGAGGACAGAGGCATTTTTGTTGAGTTGAGCCCCCACCACCTCCCCTGCAGACAGCACCTTCCCTTTGTCCAGTTTTCCTTTTTCTTTAAAGAAAGCTCCATGCTACGGGATTTTCAGGGTGTGGTGGAGCTTTGGTGGAAACCCAACTCCTTAAATCCAAAAGTGGTCTCGAGGGGAAGGCAGGCCCACCATGAGATGGCAGGGTGAAGCAGGGGCAGAGCAGCCCTCCTTTCCCAGAGCAAATCCTGCAGTGATGCTCCCCAGGGAGCAGGGAAAGGCCAGGCTCCCTCGCTGTCCCACTCCAGGCAGAATTCCTATAAACAATCCTAGTGCTACCTTGCTCTCTGCATCCCTTCAGCCTCAACAACCTCACTCTGCTATGGCTTTTGCAACAGCAGCAATTTCTGGTTTGGAAACACCATAAATTTGCACCAAAACTAGTAACTAACAGGATTCCTTTTGTTCAAATGACTCCTATCTAAGGTCAGCCCATCTGTGTGCTACTGGGAAAACGTAGTCTACACCTGCAACAAAAATAAGATTAAGAACTTGACCCAAAAAGAGTTGAGGTTTACGGTGTATAGTTTAAAAAGACATAAAAACACGATACAAGGAGGAAGAGTCAGACGCAAAGCTTAGTGACCAAAGGCATTCAATCAAGGTGTAAGGTTATACAATGAGTGTAGTGGACTATCAGGAAAAGCTCCGTACAAAGTCATGTGCACTCTTCTTGAAGCTGAGATTCTGGATTCCTCCATGTGCCAAACCTGTGTGGAGAGAGGAGAGGCAGCGTGACAGAGCTGCCCGCTGGACAAGGAGGGGATGTGCCCAGGGCACAGCAGCCTCCACACAAACCACACCAGGCCCTCAGAGCAGCAGTCAAGCCTTGATCACAGGGGGGAGCACAGCCCCACCCTGCCCACACCGTGGGGACCCCACACAACCACAGAATGGGCTAGGTTTGAAGGGACCTTAAAGACCCATCTTGTTTCAGCCTCCTGGCACAGGTGGGCACACTGTCCACTAGTCTAGTTGCTCCAAGCCCAATCCAACCTGGCTTTGGACACTTCCAGGGATAGGGCAGCCATAATTTCTCTGGACAGCCAGTGCCAGGGCCCCTCCAGCCTCACAAGGAAGAATTTCTCCCTAATATCTAATCTAACCTTGTCCTCTGTCAGTGTGAAGCTGTTCTGCCTTGCCCTGTCACTTCAGGCCCTTGTGTGAAGTCCCTCTCCAGTTCTCTTGGAGCCCCTTTAGGCTCTGGAAGGTGCTCCAAGGTTTCCCCAGAGCCTTCTCTTCTCCAGGCAAAGCAACTCCAGCTCTCAGCCTGTCTCCATAGCAGAAGTGCTCCAACCCTTGGGTCATAGTCACTGCCTCCTGCCCACACCATCAGCCCCTTGCCCGGGCAGCATGAGAGGCAGGAGGGGGCGTGGCAATCGAGCCCCCTTGGTGCAGCAACAACAATCAGAACCCAAGACACAAAGAACTGGCACTGCAACATCTCCATGACATCAACCCACTCTGCCAGGCTGGGAACTTTGCATGTAGCACTGTAGTGATCAGAACCCCAGCTCACCAGACTCCCAAGAGCAACTTCTACCCACAGAGACCTGCCCTGTCCTTCTCATATTCCCCACTACTGTCCACTCCCCCCTTGCCTCCATCCCACCTCCCCACACTGTCCCAAGATCAAACACAGGGGCCTTGAGCTGTCCTCAATCCACAAAGTCCCTGACAGAAGTTGCCACTCCTTACCCGAGGACAGGGTGCCGGGATGGGTCATTCCAATTTCATGAGCTCCACGTCAAAAATTAGAGTGGCGTTTGGTGGGATGATCCCTGGGTGGCCAGTGGAGCCGTAGGCGTAATCTGGGGAGATGGTCATCTTTGCCCGCTGACCAACGCTCATCTGGGGCAGGGACAGAAACACAGGGATGTCAGGAGATGGGCACAACTGCCAGGTGAGTGACAGAGGAGGGACACACACACCTGTCCCCTCTGTTTTCCCTACACTGGGCAAGAGTACAGACTCAGGCTGCACAAACCAGAGGAACAGGAAGAATGTCAGAGGGAAAAGGTAGGCAGCATGGGCTGGAAAAGGAGCAGGGCTTGAGATGTCCTTCACACGAGGGAAGGCAGGGAATGCCAGGCCATTCCCTCCAGCCACCAGCATCCTTGTGCTTGTGCTGCCAGCACGGCACAGAGTGAGCAGTGTCACGCGGGCAGGAGCTGAAGCTGTGCTGTGCCCACAGCGTGGGATCACAGCCCGGAGCTGTGCTGTGCCCACCAGCCCTCCCCCCGCGTGGGCTCCGGAGCCCGGGAGGCCCGAGCGCTCCCGCCGTGCTCGCTCAGAGCTAACTCAGTGCAGAAATGTCACCGCTGAGTCACCGACGTGCCGTAGGTGTTGCTGGGGCCTGGCCCAGCTCCATTCCTGCCAGCTGGCAGGTGGCAATGCAGAAGGTGATATTCACACCCACACCTCCCAGCGCTGAGGGGGTGGAACAGGCGAATAAAATAAAAAAATAATAGAAGAGGGAATGAGCTGCATGCACACTAATTCCTGCCCACGCTGCAGCTCCCGGCGCGGCACAGCCTGGCACGGGGAGCGCGAGGCGGAGGAGCTCCAGGCACCTGAGCGACTCCTTCCTCCCAGCCACGGATCACCTCCTGCTTGCCCATCACAAACTTGAACGGCTTGTTCCTGTCGCGGGAGGAATCAAACTTCTTCCCATCCTCCAGCATACCTGGGGAAAGAGAGGGAGATGGTGATACAGGGACAGAGCCACGCACGCCAGTGTGAGATGCTGTGACCTGGCAGCCCGAGCAGGTGACAGTCACAGGGCTCTGAGTCAAAGATGTGTCTCAGCTTGTCCTCCTTTTCCCTGTGAAACACCTGTACAGGAGGGGAAACCCCTGCAGCATCACCCATCCTGAGACAGGGAAGGATGACACTTAACTGTTTTGGCCCAAAGAGAAGTGCTCCTCTGGGCCAGGACCAAGGACTGACAGGGGAGCAGATAGATGGGGGAAGAAAATCTTGCCCACCTTGCAGCACCACCAACAGCCATTTATCATCAGGCAGCAGGATCTGACCTTGTGCTTCCTATCCCACCAGGAAACACACCTCTCACTCACCAGGCTTCTACCTTCAGGCACCCAAAACACTGATGACACTCCAGTGCCCCATCTGGAGGCTGTGATTGGCCTCCAGCCCTGTGTGCCCAGCTGATCTAAGCCAAATCCCTCCTGGACCCAGGAATGAGGATGGGGAGAGGCAGCACCAAGTGCTGGATGCGTGTGCCTGGGGCAGCCCTCATTCCCCAGCACGGGCTGAGCCAGGCTGATATCCCCAGAGCTAAAAATAACTTCCCAACATGAGCTAAGGAGGAATTTCCTCCCCTCCCTTGCTCCCTGCCTGACCTTCTTGGGGAATCTTGGAGCTGGCGCTGCCTTATAGGAGCAGTAACTCCACCAGTCAACTCCTGTAAGGCAGCTCCAGCTCTACATTAACACAGCCAGTGCCCTGTACAATAAACCCTGTGCAATAGAGCAAAATTAAACCCTCTTCCAAAACACTTCTTCACTTCCCAAAACAGCCTGAAAATCCTGCTATCCTGACTGGAAACTGTTCTACAGTCTTGAAAAACCAAACTTGCTCAGGATGGCATGGGGCAGATTGACATCCTTTTGCCAGGGCATGTGTGCAAGGGAAAATGTGTCTGTGAAAAAGATGGGATGGGGGAGCTCAGCCCCTGCTTGCACAGTGACCAGAGGGAATGGCACACAGGGACCAGCAGCCACAGTGATGGGAAATGTTGAACGGAAAGAAAGGAATGCGAAAAAATACATCACTTTTGCCGGGGCAACAAGCACAAAGACCTGTGGGCTCCTCTCAGAGAGCAGAATGAAGTTTTAATTTAACAGACAGCAAAAATCCCTTGTCCAGTGTGTCGAGCGTCAGCTCAGCCGGTCACGCTGTAGCCCTGGACTTTGGAATAGTAAATCTGCAGTTCTCTCATTTCCTCCTTCCAGGATAAACCTCTTGTTGCTGAACCTGCTTCCAGCCCGTCTGGCACTGCTCCTTGCTCCTGTCCGCTGGCCTTCCTCCCGCCTGGCAGCAGGGACAGGGGCAGCCCATGCCGGCTGGCACCAGCAGCGCTGCCTCGCTGCGGCCCCGGCTGACCCCGACTCCACTCCGAGCCCTCCACACAGCAATGGGCCGAGGTGGCTGAGGAGGGACAGAGAGGACAGCTCTCTGCCACCCTTCTCCCTGGACATCCACCAAGGAAAAACCCCAGGGGCCACGCAGCACAACCCCCTGCTTGTCACAGCAAGCACGGACTACTGGGATGCTCCCAGGGCATCTGCAGCCTGCAGAAGTGCATCCCATGTCCTGACCAGGGAATGCAGAGGCATCAGCAGCAGTGCAGGAGATGCTGCCAACCTTGCACAGGAGTAGATGGCACTGCCCAACTCCACTGCCAAGCTCACCTGTCCTAATCCAGCCTCAGGAAGCGTTTCAGGGCTGGCAGCTCCCCGGCTGCAGAAGAGAGGGATTGATGGACTATGCTGGTTGCAGCAGCCTGAGGGATCGATCACTCAGCTCTCCCGAACCAGGGTGGAGAAGGTCATATGTGGGAGCCTGGCCATGCTCCCCCATCATGCCAGTGGGGAAAACAAAGAGGCTCCAATCCTTTGGAGACTGCATCCTCAGGCACTTCCTCTGCCCGCAAGCCTCCTGGGAGATTTCTCCAGCCCTGGACAAGTATGAGCAACCATTTCCTCATCCCTGCCATCCCTGAGCAAGGAGATAACAAGATCTTAAAGCTATTATGGAGGAAAAGCATCCTCTGGCAAAAGCAGCTACCCCAGCAGAGCCCCAGGAGCAGCAGACAGCCCCTGGCACATCCCAGCTTATCCAAGCCCCTGACAGGGCTCTGTGCTTGTCACCCCCAGTCCTGCAAGAAAGGCAGAGCTCACACAGGTGGATTATGGAGACTCACTTGCCCTGGCTCCCACCCAGAAGGATTTGAGCCCCCAGAGATCCCAGCTGGTCTATACAGACCCCAAGGGGTCTCACTGTGAGGAAGAACAGAGAGCCCTACAGCTGAGGCTGCAGCAGCCATGGGATGGAGTGGGGGGCTCTGGACCACAGCCCCAGCCCCAGCCAGGCAGCATGGCCCTGCCAGGTCTCTGCCACACTTGGCAGGCAGGAGCTGGGAGACGCCGGCTGCAACGTGCGACTTGGCTCCAGGCCCCCCTGGGCGGGCAGAGGCGGTGGAGAGCAGTGCTGGAGCAGGCAGAGTCAGCCCTGGGACAAACCTGCCGGGTCGGGTTCTGCCAGGGGTGCGGAGCCCCACCCGCACCCCCTCCATCCCCTCCTCAGTGCTGATCCTTGGCACGGCCATTGCCCAGGGGCTCCGGCACAGAGCCAGCCTCTCAAGGAGAGGCAGGAAGAGATCAGAGCAGTGGGGCAGGCACCTCTGCTCCAGCTGGGACAGGATGGAAAACCCTTCCCAGAAGCCCTGGAATACCCAGCATGCTCCAAAACCCTGCTCAGGGCAGGGATGCCTGGATGAGGTTCAATCCTGCCTCCACCAGCACTCCCCATTACCCAAGCCCACCCCATTATCACCCACAGCTGGATGGGGAGAGGACTCTGCCCACCATTCTTGAGGCCTGGCAGGACAGAGGACCCCAGCGCAGGCAGAGAAGGGGGTGCAGGAGATGGCACTGAGCTCCCACAGCTGCCACAACCCATGGACCAGCAGTCGCATGCCTTGGGAGGAAACACCTCCTGACCACAGGATGTTTGCTGAGCAGCGGGAGAGCATCGAGGGCAGCACCCAGAGCAGCACCACTGCCCCAGGGACTGTGCACAGGCACTAGGGAGGGCAGCAGTCCCTTCAGTGCTATCCTGCTGGAGAAGGGCAGTTTCCTTCAGTATCCATCTCTGCTCCAAGCCCAGCTCCTGCAGAGACCCCACATGCTGAGTGTGCTTTGCCACTCAAGCAAAGCCGTTTGGCCAATCCATGTCAGACTTGTTCCTGCCCTGGCACTCCCTAGAATGACTACGGCCCCCCATTTCCCCTCCTGAAGCGCAGTGGGGTGCCCACAGTCTCCCCACAGCCGGTCTCCCTGGCACCAGCCCTGCAGGATCCCCAACTGCACAG
Source organism: Ploceus nigricollis (assembly GCA_013399945.1). Classification (NCBI taxonomy): domain Eukaryota; kingdom Metazoa; phylum Chordata; class Aves; order Passeriformes; family Ploceidae; genus Ploceus; species Ploceus nigricollis. Next base: position 28,627 of record VXBC01002724.1, on the reverse strand, counting down.
AAGCCCCACTCTGCTCCCTGCTCTGACTCAGGGGGGCTTAGCTCTGCTGGCCCCCAATCCACATTGTCTCTCCACTGATTCACTCCCACACTCCATTGCATTCCATGCCAGTTGCTGCAAGCAAAGCAAAGTGTGCTGAACACACTGGGCGCATCAGGGAACTTTATCCTTTAGTCCCTTTAAGAGCCCTGTGTAGCAGATTTCACATCAAAGGCTCTTTTGGACACCCCGTGGCACAAGCTCTCCACAAAAAGACCCAAGACCTGAAAGGAAGGAGAGGGAACAGGTTCAATTTCACCAGCTCCCCCCGTACATTTCCATCTCTGCAACCCCAGAATAAGCAACTGGCATCTCCAAGGAGGTTGCTCTTCTCTCCACCTCTTTCCTCTGCACTGCCCTCCTGCACCAGGGCTGTCTGTCCATTCTGGGATGCTCTCGGCAGGGCCATGCCCCATGGAGCAGGAGCCAGGCAGAAGCAGCACCAGCCGCTGGCTGACCAAGGTCCCTCACCCTTGGATCACTGTTTTTTTCCCCAAACAGTTTTCACCCAAACCACTGTGCATCCATAACCCAGCACAGGGAGAGCTGCCTCCTGCACACCACAGGCTGGATCTCCCCAGCACTGGAGCAAAGGGCAGCTGGGGACGGAGCCAACACAGGGCTCTGGAAGGAGTCCTAGAGCTCGGCACCTCCAGCACTGCACTCTGCCACCATCCCTGATGCTGCTCTGGGATCAGCAAGCGTTGCAACCAGGCTGGGAATCAAAGGTTTGTAAGGTTTCCCATGAGCCAAGCCCCGCTCCTGTCTCTGGCAGAGCCAGCTGCAGGAACTGCGCTGCCGACGCAGGGAAATGGCATCAGGGCCTGGAGGTGTTTGATTCCTGCTGCCTGCCGAGGCGGTGGGGCAGGAGCTGCCTGCAGACGCAACGGGGGTGGGGATAAAGGACAAATGGAGACAATAATAACAAAAAAATAAAATAAAGGAAATTAGAGAACCTCTCCCAGGCGCAGCAGATCACTGCTGCTGGGGAGGGTCCGTTGTGAGCAAGTCACCACGTAGCACTTTGCCTGAAGCACCATGATGTGGGGACAGGATGCTGGTGACCCCCAAACAGCTCTGCCGGGGTGGGGGACGGGGCTGGGGAGAGAAGCCAAGTTCCAGCAATGCTGTAGGAGGGGAGAGCCGGCGCAGGGAGCCGGAGGGTTGGGAGTCAGAAGGGCTGGCAGGCGGCAGGACTGGCCCACTGGGAGCCACTTGACTGCCTGCCAGCCTCTCTTTGTTCTTCCACCGGCGGAGGAAACGGGGCGGCCGGGCAGACCAAGCTGCTTCCTCTCCCTGCTGACGAGGGAACGGGAAGGACGGGGGAGATGGAGGAGCAGCAGATGGGCTGGATGCCCGCCGAGCCCTCCCAGCAGGCCGGGCCCCGCTCCACAGAGAGGGGCAACCCCAGCCCCCCAAGGGGAGCAAGGGGAGGCAGAAAGCACGGGGGTGGGAAGGCGAATTGGTTATTAGCAAAAACAGTCACAAATGAGTCATTAACTCGTTTTTATCACGCCGATGAGCCAACGCTGTACAAAAGGCAGCCCAGGGGGACAAGAGCCCCCAGAGTGATCCCCAAAGCATTTCTGGGGTCCTAAGGTTGGTTTCTTTCCCCCCACCTCGCAGAAGGCTGCTGGAGGACATGACCCTCCCTGGCTTTGGGGCAGCCCCTCATCAAAGCACTACCCCGACCACTCAACAACGCCCTGGTTACCCGCACCAGGGCCCCCAAAAAACCCCAGGACGCGGGTCTGGGGCGGCCCCACGGGTAGCCCTGGTGTCACCCTACAAGGGAGAAGGAACTAGGGCAGGACTGGGGAGGGGGATTGCACTCCTGCAGGGAGCTGTGGCAGAAGGGACCCTGCTCTGAAGAAGCAGACCCCAAAACTCCCGGGGGGTGACTCGTGGAGCGCATGAGGGCTCCGGACCCGGCCGCCCCACAGCCCACGGGTCCCAGCTGCCCTGGGACCCCCAGGGCTCC
>VXBC01002724.1:1499-23924 GCA_013399945.1 Ploceus nigricollis | reverse complement strand
AGTCTTTCCTCCAGGGACAGTGGCTCCATCACTCTGGGCAGCCCATTCCAAAGTCTAATCACCCTTCTTGTGAAGGAATTTCACCTAATATCCAACCTAAACCTCCCCTGGTGCATCTTAAGACCATGTCCTCTCATCCTGTCCTTTGTTCTGCTGAACTGGACCCAGTCAAGGTGGCAGTGCTGACCCAGGGCTCCTTGGGAACCCCAACGGCAAAGGCCAACAGCGTCCTGGTGTGTGCCCTCCCCAGTGTGACCAGCAGGACCAGGGCAGTGCCCGTCCCCCGTGCTCGGCACTGCTGAGGCACCTCGAGTCCTGGCATCAGGTCTGGGCACTTCACTTCAAGAAGGACATGGAGGTGCTGGAGCGTGTCCAGAGGAGGGAATGGAGCTGGGGAAGGGGCTGGAGCACCAGGACAGGCTGAGGGAGCTGGGGGGGCTCAGCCTGGAGAAAAGGAGGGTCAGGGGAGATCTTGTTCTCTACAGCTCCCTGACAGGAGAATGCAGCCAGCTGGGGGTCGGGGTCTGCTCACAGGGAACAAGGGACAGGACATGAAAAAATGCCTCAAGTTGTGCCAGAAGAGGCTTAGGCTGGATATTGAGGAAAATTTGTTGAAAAGGATGCTCAGACGCTGACACAGGCTGTGCAGGGCAGTGGAATCATGATCCCTGAAGGAATTTAAAAGACGTGTGGACGTGGCACTTGGGGACATGGTTTAGTGGTGGCCTTGGTCATGCTGGGACTTGATGATCTTTCCAACTGTAATGATTCTGTGATTAATGCTGCTCCCCACTGTGCAGATGGAGGTCAGTGCTGGCCCCGCATTGCTGGGACAGGCTCAGCAGAAGATTTGCAGGTTTGAACAATCCCACATTCAAAAGGACTTTTTTTTCTGGTACAGCAGCAACTATTTTCTTTTTTGGTCAAAAAAAGAATCACTCCGCACAGGATTTTTGCCTCAAAGTGTCCTATTTCTCTACTTCAAGGAGGTGAACTTGAGCCTCCACAAGGGAACAGAGACTTTCCAAGGACAGCCAAGAGACTAATAAAAAGCCAGGATTCTTAGCAAGTGCATTAAAATGGGACACAAGAGGAGGAGACTCTTAAAATAACAGATAATAGCATGAAGCAAGTTTTAATTGTTTCTGTCCCTTGCTTGTATCTTTTAAATACTGAAATACCAAGGGTGTTTTTTTTCTTGTTTGATGCCATAGCATTGTGTTTTACATTAAAGCTCCCACACACTGAAGGTGCCAGTGGTTCCTGACTTTCCACATCAGGAGGGCAGATGTGTGAGGCCATGAGTCAAAGTGAAAAACAACAGGGCATAAAAAGGGGCATGTTCTCATCCCTACTTAGTAGTGCTGTCTTTGCCGAGAGCTGGGCCTGCTCTCTCTGCAAGAACTAGTGATAAACAAGGATCTGAAAGGGGAAAATGCTACTGGATGTAAGCCCACACTGGAGCCCTTGCCTCACTGGCACAGGCACGCTTGCACACGTCAGGCACAGCAGCTCTCGCTCTGGGTGGGGTGTTTTGGTTCGTTTTTGGTTTTTTTTCAGTCCCTGGCATAACCTGCTCATCTTACCAGCAGCAAGGTCACTGCAACAAGCAGTGCTTCAATGGGGGCAAGGAGCTCAGCCAGGTTTGACCAGCCCCTCACTGCTCAGGGTCCAGCCGGTCTGACCCAGGACAGGTCCAGGTCACATTCTGGTGCCTAAACTCTTGATAAAGCACAAAGGCTTGAAAACTAGTGAATTCTGCCCCAATCATTCCCTGCCCTCAGGATCATCCGCTGACAGAACTCACAAAATCAGAAATGCCAGAAATGTCAGAAAGAGGGACAAGCGTGACCATTGAGGTTTAATACTGTAAAAAATAAAAGGGACATTATTTGAGCTACAGAAACACCACCCCAGGCAGCAGTGGGCTGGCAGGCACCACACACACCAGCAGCTGCGGATTTGCTGGAGGGAAGGATGGATGCACAGAGGGATCTGGGCAGGCTGAATCGATGGTCCAAGGCCAAAGGTATGAGATTCAACAAAGACAAGTGCCAGGTCCTGCCCGCAGGTCACAGCAACCACATGCAATGCTCCAGATTTGGGACAAAGTGGCTGGAAATCTGGGAAGAGATCTGGGGGTGCTGAACAGCAGCAGCTGAACATGAGCTTGTGTGTGCTCAGGTGGACAAGAAGGGCAATGACACCTGGATGAGCAATAGTGTGGCCAGCAGGACCAGGGCAGTGACCCTGCTCCTGTACTGTTCCTAAATCCAGAGGAAACAAGGCAGTGGCAGCGTGCAGTGCATCCCAACACCAGGCTGAGCCAGGTGATCCCAAGGAAGGGCCTTCACTCTCCAGAAAACTAAACAACAATAAAGGAAAAAAAAAACCAAACAACATGAGGTTCTTTGTGCATCAGAGAAATGGTTTTGAGCAGGGCTGCTGTGACCATCCTGACACTGCTCTCAAACACCATCACCCCCCTGATTGCAGTGCTGCACCATGAGACTTAAGGCTTTGCATTAATTCATCGCACAACTGGGGAGCAATTTGCTCAAATCCCGCCAGTGTGCACCAGACTGGAGAGCTGCAAGGTCACCCTACGGTCAGATCCAGCTCTAGCCCTAAAAATAACCAGCCTCCCTCTCTGGCTCTGCACAAGGCTGAGCCCAGCCCAGCACCACAGCCCCAGGATGGCTGATTTCCCCCCTCTCCCCCCACTGCCCCCTCACTGTTGCCAGGAGAGATGTGGGGGTGCCAGCAGCTTTTGAAGATGCTGCTGTGGGAGATGTAGCTATGGGCTATGATTTAAAAATTCAGACCTTCTTGAAATTCATTTGACACTTCTTCCATAACCTCCCAACCTGTAAAAACCCAGGACAAGCTGCCAACCCCTCCCAGCTGCTGACTGGAGGCAGTACAGCCCATTCTCTCCTGTTTTCCCAGAAGTGGCTCAGGTGACATGGCCCAGGCAGGTGGGCAGAGCTGACTCCCACCCCTCTGCTGCCAGGTGTTGTTTCTGCTCATGCTTTAACCTACTGCTGGCTTCAACCTCACCTTTGTTCAAAGAAATTCTAAACCTTTCCCCATGAAAAGATAGTCTGAGCACAAAGACATCCACTATCTCAGCAGTATTTTCCCTAAAAACTGGTCAAAAATAGTTTCCTCTCAAAAACAGCCCCTGTGTTGCTTGTGTACCCACCAGGCTAAGTGACACCTCCACACCCCAATGTCTCAGTGCTGCTCTGGGGCTGGTGGGGGCCCTTCCACCCAGCACTGCAGTCTAAAGGAAAGCCTGGTACTGCCTTGCCCAGATGTCAGGACCTGCTAGGCCAACCCCTGGAAGAAGCTCTGGTGAGGTGGCAGGACAGGGGCTGCAGCAGGACCCCCTCCCCATGCCTGCCAGCTGGGAGGGGAAGGGGTTCAGGACACAAACCAGGCCTTTGGGGCAGGGAACAGGAAGCAACAGGAAGCAATGACTTTCCCCCACAGCAGCACATCCTGACAGCACAGCAAATCTGTGTCTGGATGAACTCAGCCTCTCCAGCCCGGGTTTATTCCCAGCTGCCACACTCTATCTCATGTGGGTTAAAAGGAACTCAAGCACTCATGAAACCTGGTGAGAAGTCAGGCAGGGGTAGGACAATGGGCAATGGCTTCAAACTGCATCCACCCCTGATACTCCCCAGCTGCAGCTCTCGCAGGCTCTGTTCCAGGTCCCTTCCCTGGGAGGCTGGGATTCCCCAGCTCGCTGTGCCCCATCCCTCACAGCACAGGATGGTGTGTGAGACAGTCAGCCCCAGGCATCGTGTTCCTTACAGTCTGGAAGGAGCTGTACCTGAACAGGTGCTACAGGAATTTCAGGGAGGCAGGGTAGGGATCACACCATGCTGTAGCAGAGCACCCTGGACAGCACAGAGCTTGGAGCAGCCCTGAGGAGGAAGCAGAGCTGGCCAGATGCGACTCTCAGATAAGTGGTCACACTGCTCCTTGCACAAGCTGAGCTACCCAGTACAGCCTCTTCCCTGGCCTCCAAACCACAGCCCAGCTACTGTGAGATCAAGGTCTGTGAGAGGAAGGAGTAACATTTGAGAGAAAACCTAATGTCTGAGTTTCTAACATCTCTTAGTTTCTTGCTTAACTGCTTCAAGTCCTTGCCCTGCAGCAGAACCCTGGGGCAGCAGTGACCCTCTGCATGCAAGATCTGCCCCCAGTTAGAGCCTGGAGAAGAGCTGCTGGCACAATTGACTCCATCTGTCCCACCACACTGGCTTCTCAGAGCACTGAATCCCTCAAAAACCTCATCTCCCAGTGGAGTGTCCCAGCTGCCTCCTTGTGCTACCACTCAAGGAATTTAAACACAGCAAAGACCCTCCTGAGGTATCTTCATGGACATTCAGCATGGGACCAGCTTTTTGCTGTATTTTCTCCCCAGGCTCTTGCTGACCAGGAAGTCAGTAACAGATTGCACCCCAGTATCTTCAAGGAAAATGATCGAAGAGATGTGGAATGGCTCCAACCGGNAGGGAAGGGAAACAACAGTTTGAAAGAGAAAGAAGTCCTGGGGGAAGCTGTGAGCAGCAGCACGATGCAGCTTGCTCCAGCCAGTGTTTCATCTGCATTCCCTGGACACCCCTCCAAGCGTTGAAATGGCTCAGAAACATCTCCACCACCAATATTTACAATCATGTGATTTTGATCCAGTTTGAATGCATTTCTTATGTCTTTCAGCTACCTACCAAACTATACCTTTGCCCCAGACTGCTGATAACCCCATCTCATGTGGCCACTCACCTGCACAACATTTCAGCAGGAAGGTCTGGAAGAAAAACCACAGGGCATTGCCATGGTAGGGGATGGCCCAGCAACAGAGCAAGTCTTTGTGCAGAGAGCAGCCCTGGCTTCTTCTGCAGCTGAGACTCCAGGGAACGATCCCGCCTTAGAAATGATACACACCTCTGGCTGACAGCTAAACCACAGCTGCTGCTTATCTCCGAGGATGACTTAAACCCCAAGTGATGTCATAGCCTTCCAAGACAAACATACCTGTTCTTGGCTGGACATTGCTCACCTGACACCCACAGGCAAGCTGCTCATGGCAGTTAGGTGCTGTGGGGTGCTTCCCCAGCTGCTGGAATCTCGGTGGTCAGGGTGCAGTGCTTCCAACACACAACCCTCCCTTGGGCCAGCCTGGATCCCCAGGTCCTGCTCAGTGGTGTTCCATGTTCTTTAGCCTTCAGAGTCTCTTGCAGAGCAAATTTGAGGGACCAGGCACACCGGCAGCCTCCTTTCCTGCTCCAACCCACTGTTTAAGATGGTGAGGCACTGGCACAGAGAAGTTGTTGATGCCCGACTCCTGGAATTGTTCAAGGCCAGGTTGGGTGGGGTTTGGCACAGTCTGGTCTAGTGGAAGGTGTCCCTGCCTGTGGCAGCGGTTGGAATGAGATAAGCATTAAGGTCTGTTTCAAACCAAACCTTTCTCTGATCCCACACCCACTCCTCCACCAGCCAGAGCTCCAAGGCAAAAGCTGATCAGTGAGCATCTGTGTCATTTGCTCCTCTTGGGCTTGTCTTGTCAACAGGGTCACATCTCTGGTGTTTCCCCTGATTCTCCTCAAGGCATATTTGCAGGAGATGAGAGGCTGCTAACAAATGAGACACAGATCTAATTGAGGCACAGTGCTCTGCTGAGCTCTGACATTGTCCTTTTCTGTTCTATTGAACCACAATCCAGCACCTCAAGTTCTGTAACATTAAAAAATACAAATTGCATCAGGCTTAAAATGACTGTAATGGAGGCAGTGAGGAGAGAGACTGCAAAGACCAGAGCCCAGGGGATTTCTACAGATCAGCAGAGGAAGCACAAGGAATGTTTCAGCAAGCAGGAAAAGGGCTGATGGCAAAATCTCTCTTTTATTTGGATGTGGTTAACTTCAGTAAACACCACACTGATCTTCAAGTATCTGGCAAGTTCCCAGAGGCAATCTACAGCACTGACTTCCCCTCAGCTCCAAACTGAATCTGCTATCTAGTGTGATACACCTCAGCATGGAACAATACCAGGATTGGAATCCTGGTTCCTGTGGGATACAGGCTAAGGCCACATTGAGAGTGGACAGCTCATCCAGGCTCGGCTGGAGCAGCCAAGTGTGGCCTTGGTGACACTCACTCTCCTACAAGCAGACCCGTCCCAAGGCCATTCTGTCAGGACAGTGCAGACCAGGGCTGACCTCCCCTCTCAGCACAGGCCACCCTGGATGATGCTCAGGGCTAATGAGCTCATGAGCACCTCGGGTTCTTGGTCACACCACGTTTCGGCTTTCCCAATCCCCGAGCAGCTCCAGTGCAGCAGGTGGGCTCTGCACTCAGAAAATCCACAGTACTTTTTGAAGGACACAGAAGGCTCCCTTGCCCTGTGGGGCACACAGCCATCTCAGGCACCAGCCCTGGTTCAGAGAGAGCTGTAAAAGGCCATGAGCTCCTCCAGAAGAGCCCTGCAGAGAGTGAGGAGGGATGAACACTGGGCATAGGGCTGTGCAAGAGGCTGGGCTGAGGGACAGGCTGCAGCATCACATAGGCAGCTGGAGAACCAGGAAACTGAGCCAAGGAATGCCTCAAATTCCCACTTCTCTCATCTCTTTTAGGGTAAGGGGGCCACCTGCCAGCTCGCTGGCCTTGTTGGGCTGGGGACAGTTTGCTGTGCCACTAACATCAGTTGAGGTAACATCTACCCTTGAGGGATGACAGACCCTCGTTGTAATGATAGTAGGGAGCAGTGTACACAATCAGGGGCACAATCCCAAAAAAGCAGCATTCCAGAAGGCACTGAATGAGTTTCCCTCATGCAGCAATTAGCAGTAACTCCTCCACAGCCCCTGCCGTGGAAAAAGCACTGACGCTGCTCTGCCCACCAGGCTGGAGGGCCCAGCTTCTCCCTGCACACCCAGGGGAGCAGTGTCTGCCTTCCCTGTGCCAGCCTGTTCCTGCCTCTCAGCTTTTGGTCCCAGTTTACTTTCTACCTTTTACAGCCCACAACGAGAGTCAGGTCCCTTGTATTCCGAACTGCAGGCATGCAATCTCAAAAGCCTTGTCCCGGGGGGAAGGCTGAGGCATTAGGCTTGCACCGCCTAGGAGCACTTACTCATACAACATCTTATTTCCGCAGCAGTTGTATTTCTAAAACGACAAAGGCATTTCTCAGGGCTGCACGGTTTCGTGGTAGCTTTTGTTCCCTTGATGCTCTCAGCAGGTAGGACAGCGCTCTGCACGGCTCTGCCCATTTCACTTGAAAGTCAGCAACAACACCACAACGCAGAGCTTTGCTTTAACAATGTGTTCTCGAGCCTGAGTCATAAACACTTCAAACCACCCCCACAGCCTGCGGCTCGAGCTGGGCAGGCTCCGCGTGGGCGAGCACACTCGAGAGGGTGAGCTGCACGTGTGAAATGCGCCTCTGCATGTGAGAAATCAGCACCCTGGGACACTGATCTTAGCTCTCTGTGGACCACTCTCCTCTCTGGAGGAGCTCCTTGGGTCGAGCTGTGCAGCTCAGCACCTTCATGCTGCCCAGAAGCATGACAGCAAACACGGCCACATCCTGCATGTGGCAGGGAGGCAGAGCCTTCCTTGTCCGGGGTGAGGAAGACTTTGCCTTGCACATCAAGTAGCTGCTGCAAATGCAGATCTGAGCTGGCTGGGGATTTGACAAGTGAAGGTACAGCATCTCTGAGGCTCCAGGGGGAGGTGATACGAGGGAAATGACCTGCCCTGCGGGAGGAGTGTGGCCAGACCCTGCCCACAGAGGCAGGAACCCTGTCAGGGCTCACAGGCAGCATATACTCAGGGCAGTAGTTCCCAGGCTTTCTGCAGTCAAGTGGAGAAATCTACTGCTCCCCAAAGGTCAACCTGTGTCCAGCATTTATTCCCCATCCCAGGCTGCTCCCACAATGAGATCTCAGGGATGAGTGGAAAAAGGCCTTTGCCTGAGCTCCAGAGCACTACAGGAGCACACTGGAGCCAGCCCAGCACCAGCTGCAAAGAACCAGCATGAGAAGCCTGAGCAGGCAGGAAGGCAAAGTGGCAGCAGTAGGCAGGGAGAGGGAAGTGGGAACAGGCAGGTCCTTGCCACAGGTCACTCCACAACAAAAGCCCCTCTCTCCCAAAGAAGACCTGGAACCCAGCTTGGACTCCTCATTCACAGAATTACAGAATGCTTTGGGTTGGAAGAGACCTCATTTTGCTCCAACCCCCTGCCACAGGCAGGGACATCTTCCACTATCCCAGGTTGCTCCAAGCCCCATCCAGCCTGGCCTTGGACATTTCCAGGGATGGGGCAGCCCCAGCTTCTCTGGGCAACCTGTGCTAGAGACTCACCACCCTCACAAGGAAGAATTTTTCCCTAATATCCCATCTGAGCCCTCTGTCAGTGTGAAGCCGTCACCCCTTGTCCTGTCAATCCAGGCGCTTGTGCAAAGTCCCAGGACAAGGTCAGTGAGCATGGGGAGTGTGGATACATCCACGTGGATACATGGATACGTTTTTCCTTTATATTGGAAGATCTGCAATTTCCAGCCTCCTTCAGCCTGTGAGCTCCCAAGAGATCTCCCATAGCAGTGCAGTGTTTTAACCTGGTGACAAGAAAGGTGCAGTTCAATTCCCTTTCACAGTCCTTTTGTAGCCCAGAGCTACAAAAGTCTCAGCATCACAAACCAGAAATTACTCCCGCATGAAGAGCCCAGTTCCTTGGCGCTGGCTGTGTGGGAGCAGCGGCGTTCCCAAGGCAGCCGTGCTCACAGCTCACAGCCAGCACTGCTGCAGCTGCTGGGCAAAGCAAAGCACAGGGAGAAATTGGCTTCAGAGGACAGAAGGTGCTGGAAAAGGCTGGCAGGGAGGGATGGCACCACCACTCTGCCCGCTAATTGTCTGTTTGGCACATCTCATCCTATCGGGCCACTCTTTAAAAGCAGATCCTGCCTCAGTCCCTGAGACTGGACTTATCTGCAGCAGCCAAGGCAGAAGAACAGAGGCAAAACCCTCTCCCTGCTCCCAGTGGAAGCATTAAATTTGTGTTAGTGTCTCTGTACCACATCCTGTAACCACGGGGAACTGAGCACCCGCTCTGCAAGGTTCATTACAATGTGCCATCTTCAGCTCAGCCTTGTCTTGTCCAGTGGGGGTTAATCTAAACCACCTGGATTTCACAGGCTGAGTCAGAACCTGGTTAATAAGGCACAGCACAAGTGAGTCAGTGGCATCTCTCCTCACTGCTGTTTTACTGACATCCCAGATAACAAATATCACTCATAATGGACCACAGCCACTGCAGTGGGATCCAAATCCCCATCTCCCACCTGAGTATCTTGGCATACATCTCTGTAAGAAAGCAAAATACATCTCTCCCCCTTCAAAAGGAAAGGGGAAACTCAAAAGGAAATATTAAATCCTGATTATTTTTTTTTCTCTAGGCCATTTTCTACCCATACACCACACAGTTACATTTGGACAGACACAAGGTACTTTGGAAATTGTACTCAGCACTTAATCCTCTGCCTCTTTGGCACTCATTTACTCCCCAGGTGCACAGAGCTGCATTTGCTGCTCACAGACTACAAAGCAAAGAGCTGACCAGCAGTTACCTCTCCAAGTAGCTGAGTAGCTCTTGCTTCCTGGCTAAGTCAGTGCACAATTATCCCCAAACACAGGGAAGCTTTATTCCTGCCCTGCTCAGCTCCTCCCAAAGCCTCTGTCGTGTCCTCAGTGCCTCACAGGAGGCAGCGTCACCCACTGGAGCTCGACAGGATGTCACAATTGCTAGAGCAGCATGGGGAGCTCACAGCCCGCCTCTGCGTGACAGCAGGGCTCAGCTTGGTGCTGGAAAGGCAGATTTTGGTGAAAAGCACAAGTCCCAGTGTTAATCGTTGCTGTACACTGGGTGACTTGCTGCAAGCAGTGAGCTCTCCAGTAACACTCTGTGCCAAGGCCTGAAACCTCCCCAAGGGGCTGGAATGAAAGGATGATGCCTCTTCCATCACTAACTGATCTTTTTCTATCAGTTGGTTAAAATATGTTTTGAAAGAAAATGGAAATACTCATGAACACAGCAGCTACACCCCATGTTCTGTTGCAGATATTCAGCAAAAGGCTCAGAGAAACCAAAGCTCTGCAGCTTGAGAAACAAGGAATTATTGGAATTACTCACTCCAAAGGAACTTCCCCAGAACCCTCTTTTCCACTGCAGAACCATAAGATCCCTGTCCAGTCAGCCCAGGGCCCAGGAATGTGTGATACCAACAGCTTCCACCCAAGCCACGCTGGCTGAACAGGGCTTTCTCAGAGCACTGTGACCTAGAGATGGGCTGCTCAGGCAAGGAAGCCCCACTGAAAATAAATAAAGTAAAACACAGTCTAAAGCCAGCAAATGTTTTTTTTTTTTTGGCACAGCAGAAAGTGGCAACACTTGGATGTGTTCCATCAACAAGTCCTCCAAAGGTTTACCTCTCCTTCTCTACTCTAGGCATGTGGCTAGAGCAGTGGCTCTTGGGTTCCCCTTAGCACAGCTGCCTTCTCTTGGTGGAACAGGAGCCAGGACTTAACAGCCACCAAGATGGAGGAAGCAGGAGAGAACCTGTTGCCATGTAGGCCACATAAGCCATTAAAGAGTTAATTTAAGGAGGAGTCCTGAAATGTACCTGAGTAAATAAGAACATCTGGAATCTATTCAGGAACTCCCTGGGCTGGGACTGACAGGTTCAGTACAGACAACACAGAACAGTAAATAAGATAAGCATTTAGGAATGTTGTAAATAAGTCACAAAATGATAAATTAGTAAATTGAGAGATGCTTGACACTGGAGCTGTTCAACTGCCAAAGACTGGGGCCTGTGGCATCATTAGTATTGCACTACTCTCTGTAGACCTGTGTAATTGGGAAACACAGGACTCGTTGGGAAAAACTGCTCACAGGTAACTAGAAAGGATTTCACCTCCCATTTCTGTGGAATCCTGCAGGATTCTGGCAGCCCCATCACCTGGCCTGCACCTGCTCCCTTGGTTGGATGGTGTGTGTTTGTTTTGCTGCCCATCAATGCTGCCCTAGGAGCCCACTCAGCACTCTGGAAGGCATGGAAGTCCCCAAGTGATCTGCAGTGACACACTGCACCAGCTCCCAGGGCCATTGTGCCAGCCATGTGTGGTCATGGCATGTGGCACAGCCTGTGCACCACTTACCTGGGCGAGGAGGAGACTTGCAGCTGAACTCTCAGCAGACATCAAATAACTTTAGTCTTTTTCCTTCCTGAGGCAAAATGAAACTGCCCAAAGCACACCATAAATCTGGCAGGGCAGTGGGACCTTGTTCACAAGGATGTAGGTGAGGAGACCCAGCTCTGCAGGATTCAGTGCCCGTGTGCCATGGCTGATTCTCCTCACACCAGGCAGAGCAGTGATGTGTTTGTGTACCCGTGCCTGCAGGACAGGTACAGAAACACACAGCTCAGAGAAGTCTGCTCTGAGTCTCCCAGCAGAGAGGAGCTGTCAGGCTTTTCTTTAATGGGGATGCAGCTGGGATGCCAAGAGAGCACTCCTGGCAGCAGGCAGAGCTGAGAAATGTGGGCTCCAGCTCCCAGCCCTGCCTGGAGTGGCTGTCAGACACCCTGCCTTGGAGGATGCCACTTTTACCACACAAGCACCAATGGAAACTCACAACTTGGTAAGAAAAGCAACTTCATTGCTTGATTAAATCTCTCATTTGAGAGTACCAGTCTCCATCTGGTTCACCAACAAGGCCATTCAGAAGCAGTAAGGGGCTGGCCCTCTTCCTTTCACAACCCAGCAATCCTTCATGCAGGTACCTTGAACAGCAAACTCCTGCACAGACAGCAGCTCCTGCCCAAGGATTAACACAGGTATCACAGCTCCTCCCCTCATGGTGCTGGGCTTTGAAGAGCCCCACAGCATCTTGTTTTATGTGACTGTGACATCAATTCCCTGAGCACATTTTCCAGTCTAACTACAGAATCGGAAGAAACCTCAATTCAAGGTCCTTTTTCTTGGTAACAAAGGATCTGTAAAACAGAGCAGCTTTCAAAAGAAAACCTCCTGACTGAACTTCCAGATAACATCCCAGGAGCAAACTGACATCCTTTTAATCACTCCTCTAAGTCAAGACACAGGGAGATGAAGACCTATTCAAGAAGCAGAAGGTCACTTTTTCCTTCTGGAAGGATGTAGGGTTGTCCAACAATGAGAAGCAAAGACTAAATTGAATATAACTGATTATAACAAAAAGCAAGAAGACAAAAAAAAAGGCCTAAATTTCCAATCATCCTCTAGTAGGGCTGCTGTGCCCACTGGGATTTCTTTCTCCATATCTTTTATGCTGTTTCCATTTATGTGCCAGCTGAGCTAGTTAAGTTTGGGGCCAAAACAAGCCAATCAAACCTTGTTAATTTTATTTTACCTGAACAGGCAGCTGAAGGTACAGCTACACCTAGAAATGGGTATTCCTACAGCAGGATCACTGAAGAACTACGTGGCCCTGGGATAGCAGAACTTCCTGAGGCAAGCAGAGCACTGAGCATGTAAGAAACACAGACCAGGAAACATCCCACAGCAAAAGCAGCATTACAGAGGGGGAGGCAAAGTTCCCAGGAAATGGTGTGAAATGCTATCAGAAAACAAAGGAACTAAACCTTAGCAATGAGGACATGAAAGGAAAGAAGAGGAAACAAAGAAAAAAAATCCCAGGAAGTCCTACAATTATCCAAGTGAGGAAAACTGTTAAGATGCAGCATTTGGAGAAAACAGTTGGATACAGTGAAAGACATCAGCTCCAGAGGGAACAGCACAGTCCTGAAACTGAGCTGTATCTAACCCAGAAGTTGAAAAGATGTTGAGTTTTCATGTCAGATGTAGAGCACTGCCTTAACACTGGGTGTGAAAGGCCAGGAATACAGGCACAACCTCCTTGTGGGAGAATGAAGAAAAAAAAGGAAAATTTTGCAGGGAAACACTTCTCAGGCAAAGAAGGAGAAAAAAAGACTTTTTTGTGACCATAAATATCAAGTTTCAGAAAAGCCCAATCTTGGCCCATGACTTTGTTAGAACACAGAAATGGAATGACAAAGGCAAGAGATTTTACTAGAGAGGAAGTCAAACTCACTAATAATCAAAAGCTACATGAGTGTCAGAAATAAGGATTTGTCTACTGCAGTGGCACAGCATCAAATAGAATAATGGAATCAAGGAGTGGTTTGGGTTGGAAGGGATGTTAAAGCTCATCTTGTTCCAACCCCCTGCCACAGGCAGGGACACTTTCCACTAGGTCAGGTTGCTCTAAGCCCTGTCCAACCTGAACTTGAAATCTTCCAGGGATTCAACTGTGCAAGTGACAAGGTGATTTTCTTTACAAAATCACAGTGTCTCTTTCCTTCTCTCTTTTTTTCCTGTTCTGGTGTATTACCCCTTCTCGTTAATTAGCTTATCATTTTTGCTTTATAGCTTATTTTATTTTATAGCTAAACACTTCACCAGCTCACAGAAGGAAACGGTTTAATATAGGAGATTGCATATATGTCACTTCCAGTTGGTTCCACAGGCTCTTTTGTCAGGTTTGGAAGAAGACAGGTCTACCTTGGTCACTGACCCCACCTCAGCACTCCTTCGGGCAGTGGAGCAGAGCTGACCTGCTCACCAGGACACAAGCACTGCTCATTACTTACAAAAAACAAGGAGAGAATCAGAGGCAGCTGGCAGCGGTGTCCCAGAGGTGCTCACGGACACATCGCAGCACAAGGCGCAGCTCCCAGCAGGAGTCGGCAGAGCTCCTCAAAGAAGCCTTCGAGGAAGAGCGGCTTTTCTGCAGCACTGCCACCCTCCGGCTCCAGGGAAAATTCCCTCTTCTGGCAGAGAAAAGTCCCTGAGCCCCTGGGTTTATCCCCTTTCCCTCCCACTGGCAAGGAGAGAACTGGCAGCAAAGCTGGATGTGAAAGTTCCCATCGATAAACAGAATCTGCACAGCAAACCCTTGAGATCAGCAGCTTGGAGGAGTTGTTGTCTGGCTGCCAACACTCACTGAATTTGGGGGCACCAATGTGGCCAGTTCATCCAAAGACCCCAGACACCAGCTGGGCACCACCTCAGTGCTCTGGTGCCCCTGGCTAATGAATGCAGAAGCAGGAGAGAAGTAACTTGCACCCTTTCTGTCAGATAAACTTCCTTTCTGGGTCTAGGGGCGCATCCTATCCCGCACTCTGGAAGATGCTGTGAAGGTCAGGATTCAAGAACTCCACAAGGCAGTTGTGACTCTATTTAACTCGGAGGGAAATTCCCTTTCTCAATTCTCCCTGCTGGTTCACACAGGTTACTCGCTGGTTATAACATACACCAGCAAGTGATGCACAGTAGGTGAACCCCAAGCTCTCCTGTCACAAAAAAAAAAATCTTTAAAAATGCTGCTGAGAGGTTGAATCTCATTTAGTAGAAGACAGCTCAGCACAGGAAGTCTGCTCGCAGAGCAACCCAAAGAGGAGACACCCTCAATGAGCATGATCCAAAATCTGAGACCAGATGGCAGCTGTTATCAGAAAGGGTCAAACACTGTTTTCCTGTTTGTGGGCTTTTAATGGCAATTTTCACAATAATTTACAAATTGGTTGTTACGCACACTTATGTCCATTTAGTAATGAAAATTGTGAGTTAATTCAGCTCTCAGTTGAGAAACTGCTGTAAAAATGCCCTTGCTGAGGGCTGCTCTCTGGTTTGTGTTCTACAGGCAGCCAAGCGAGTTCCTCACGCTGAACCTGCCCAACCTGCCGGCCCTCCCCAGGCTGCTCCTGAGCTCCCTCTGCTCACACCAAGGGGAGGACATGGTAGTTTCCAGGCGCTGAGGGGGGTGGAGTGACAGCTCAACGGCCGCGGGGCTCAGGTGTGCCTAAGGCAGGATGGGGAGGGAGCGTTCCAGCCCTCGGCAGGGCAGCAGCGCAGCCTTTCCCAAGGACCCCGCTCCCAGGGAGCCAGTGGCTGCAGCCCACGACTCAGCACAGCTCTGGGCTCTGCTCGGAAGCCCAGAACAAAGGCAGAAGCAGCTGAGGGGCAGTGCCAAGTGCCGTGGCACAATACTCCGTGGCAGCTAAGCCACCGCTACCAGTGCCTCGTGTCTGGGCGTAAGGAATTCACCCACAGGACACTGTTCAAAGGAGGGAAAGAGATGGAGACCTGAGCCCAAAACACAAACAGAACAGATCAACGCTGGAGAATTCCAGGAGTTCAGCTATGTTAGTCCTCAGCAGAGGAGAGGAAATACATCAAAGGGTACTACAGCCTTGAGTTTTTCCACCCAAGCTGTTGCAATCATCTCAATAATTCACCTCTCAGGACAGAACTTGCTTTCCAGTTAGACAGACTCTGTTTGCCTTTTACTTCCAGTCACTTCAAGCTGATTCAGCTTTGTGCCTTCTTGGAAAGAAGAAGTCAGCAGCAGGGTTTCTCAGAGAAATGCAATACAGCAATTTAAACCTGCAGCCAGTCTGGCCTGTCAGAAAAAGCAAAGGCAGAGCAGGTGGGGACTGCAATGAATGCCCCAAGAGTTCTGCTGAAGGAAGGAAAGTCAGGGATTTCTCTCCAGAAAAGCATGGGAAGTGTTAAATCTTGCACCTCACACATGTCAGAGTTTTCCCCACACTGAGCTCTTTCACAAAGACTTCCCCCACACTGCTTTTACAGGAGTATAACCATTATCCTGACAATCAGATCACCCATTCTCAGATAACTTATATTTAATGTGTGAAAAAAAGGGAGTACTTTACAGCAGTCCCTGGAGAGAAGAGAAAGGACTGTGGTGAGCAGTCCACTGACAGAAACTGCTCCCTGGAGTTCCCTTCCCCCTTGCCTTTCTCCCCTCTCCGAGTGCAGTAACTCAATCCACAAGGTAACTGAACTCTCCTGGGGGAATCTGGGGCACAAGAGGCTGCAGCTCCTTTCCAAACGAATTCGTTTCATTTCTTTATTTTAAAGTCCACTGATCATCATCATCACAAAAAAACCCCATGGGAAATGCAACTAAAGAGAAAAAGTCCAACCAAGACCTAAGAACCCAGAGCTATGAGCAGATGTGGGCCTGCGTGGCACGGCGCCGGCGCGCACGCGGGAGGAGATGACCCCGTGCGCCGCAGCTGTGTGGCCAGAGCTGGGCTCCTTTATGTCAACCGCTGAACGATGACAGCGTTGAGCAGGTTGGCTTCCTTCAGGGTCTGGTTCTCGTCAGTCAGCTCTTTATTGGGAAAGGTGGTCATGAGGACGAAACTGGTGGCAGCCATCGCTGGCCGAGCATCTACTATGAAGAGCCGGATGTCACGGATCCTGTCCAAAGGGATCAAACACACAGGGTGATGCTGTTACTGCCCAGCCTGGACCAATGACTGCTCTGCCCAGAGTGTGCAGCCCTGCAGCTCTGTGTTTGTATTCCAACTCTCATCACAGGCCACACCAGGTTATTCTGATTCAACCTGCTCCCGTTTAGTGAAATAGCAGCAGCTCCTTTCTGGGCTACAGGCTCAGCTCATTGTTCTCTGTCTGTGCTGTCAGGGGGTTATCTGAAACTGAAAGCCTCCAGACCCTTTGCTATGAACAATTAAACCGACACTTTCTGAGCTTGTCACACACAGCAGAACCCAGAGGATTTCAGCGCCTGTGAGCAGCCACACAGTGACACAGGATCCATTTCCAGAACTCAGTCACAGGCAGAGGTTTTTGTAACTTTTTGCCCTGAGCTTGACCCTTATAGCAACTGGAGGAATGAGTATAAATTACAAGATCAAGAAGGTGAGAAGGATTTCAAGAGATTTCGAGTGAAGCAGTGGCATACCTAAGCCAACTTTACTTGTCAAAAGGAACAGAACTATGTTAAGAGCATCCCTTGGTGCTCCATTGAGCACAGGGAACAGCCTCACAGAAAAGCCTAAATTGAGTCAGAGTAACTGAACCAGGTTCCTAATTATCTGCCAGTTTCCAAAGCCTTTAGAAGAAAATCAGCTTTTTACAGGCAATATCAAGGAAAGTTCTGCTGATAACACTTACGCTCCCAGGTGTTGGGCTATAATCTATCCCAATTTGGAAAGCAAATCCTACCCAACAGTTAGCAACTGTCTTAAAAACACCACAACAACTTTATTCCCTTTCACTTGTATAGAAGGATGCCCAGAGCTCCTTCTGGCAGGCTATCCAGGAATTTAGCACTTGCTCCCTGTCTTACAGGGCCACCTCTGCCTTGCCCGTGCTCCCTGTTGTGCTCGTACCTGTGACTGTGGTTGAACTTCTGGACCAGGCGCCCGCCGTCAGCGAGACGGATCTGGATGTTGGTGATGGGCTCCGACTCATCGATCACGATGGCAGAACTGGCTTTGGCTTCGTTCTCTGCCTGCTGGGCTGGCGAGCTGGTGCCCATCACCTGGGGCGCGGTGCTGCCAACAGGGAGACGCAAGGTGAGCTGTTAGAAACCAAACTCACCTGGCTACAGGGTACCAGATCAGGCAGCAAGCTCACTGTCTGCCAGGCCCAGCTACCAGGGCTCCTCCACAAGCAAGCTGCAAGTCAGAATTTTTGAGTCAGCCAGTCAGCAGGAACTTGTCTACAAGTTCAACTCTACCATCCCCTTTGGTGCCACAGGTCCTCACACCCACAAGTTAACAGGGGAAAGTGTGACTTGGAAACACTGCTCCAATGCAACACACCATGGAGGTTCTAAACCAGGGATCTGGCTCCTGGCAGGGGAAGGCTGGGCCACCTCATAGTATACGTCAGTGAGCCTTGCTTCCTTAGAGGAACACCTCCCATCCCACAGGCACCCAGTGCCTTTCTTTCAGAAGGATGAATCAGAAGGCTCCACCTCACAAGGCTTGAGTGACTATCTCACATTACATGTAGTAAACCAGTGTCACCATCATCTCACCTGCCCAGCTTCTGTCCTTCTCCAGTAAAAGCTCTGAAGACACTTTTAGGTTTCACATACTCCTCATCACGGTGATCTTCCATGTCCAGGTTCACCTGTCCGCCCCGTGCTAACCTGCGCAGCTCAGCTGGGACTTCCCTGCAAAGAGAGTGTTCTAAGGCAGCTGCCTGAGGCAGCAAGGCAGGAATGTGTCGACAAAAAGCCCAAGATCTCTGGAATTTCAGGAATCACAGAA
Organism: Ploceus nigricollis; assembly: GCA_013399945.1. Taxonomy (NCBI): domain Eukaryota; kingdom Metazoa; phylum Chordata; class Aves; order Passeriformes; family Ploceidae; genus Ploceus; species Ploceus nigricollis. Next base: position 5,742 of record VXBC01002724.1, on the reverse strand, counting down.
AGCCTTTGCTTAACTGACAGGGCAGATGCACACCTCCCCACTGACAGACACAAATGAAAGGTTACTTCTCCCTGCCCCTCACCTGCAGTGACACAATGCATCAGAAATTCTCAACACAAATATCAACATGTTTGTTTACTTCAAACTCTCAAGGCCCCACATAAACCAAACTCACTCCCTGTTTACCTGAACCAAATGTTCCATATTAAGAGTAACTAATTTCTTGCAAGAAAGCTCAGGTGAAATGTGCCATGGATTCGGAAGCCTGGATTCCACAAACACTCATGTTTCAGGAAACAGCTGTCCCTTTTCTCCCCTCTCACTACGTACCCTCTGCGGATATCATCGAGGAACTGGGCATTGGACGGATCCTGGTAGCTCCTCAGCTCTCCACTATCCAGACTAAATCCACTCTTCCAGAGCTTCAGTACAACGTGCACCTGCAGCAGCCCCAAAAGAACAGTCAGCCTCACTGAGCATCTTGGTGACAACAAAAACTGAAGCAAAGTGAAAAGTTTCAGATGGGCAGAGGAGCTTCAAGGTGCAGAAACATTCCAGCAGGTTTTTCTGAGGTAAGGGAAAAACCCAAAGCACTGGCTTTTATGTAATGGTCAGGTGTCAATTCCTAGAAGGTGGCACCATGGTCCCCTTTTGGATAAATGTAGCTGAAGAGCCAGGAATGTGCTGGGCGAGGAGCCTAAACCAGGCTCCCACCACAGCCACGACCTTGTCTGGTCACAAACCAAGCACAAGGGAATCTTGAACTGATACTGTCAGCTCCCATCTATGGATATATATTGGATATATATAATAAAGGATAAAGAACAGTTGATTTCCCAGTGTTCTTTGCACACTATTTTTCCCAATCTGCACTTCTAAGAAAGGCTCAGATTCTTAATTAAAAGATCACCAGAAAACTGCTTACCCAAGACCTAATCATCTACTATTTTCTACTTGGAAATCCCACAGGAAGAAGGATTTACCATATTTCTGTCCTTGTGAATTTCTATCAAGCTTTGTATCTCTTGGGGCTGGCAAGCTCAGTAGCTGGAGCAGAGAAATCCCTGGAGTGACAGCTACAAACCCAAGCAGAGATACTCACATCCTGAGAAGAGCTCGGTCTCCTCTCTCCTGCCACATAAGCCGACTCCTCCTCTGGAGTAGCCCCGAGGCGATACCCTCCCCCTGCAAAAGGCTGTGAGAGAGAGGCAGGCACAGGATTACAGAACCACACAGACCCAAAGAGCTGCTTCCCTCTTCCCACCACCCCTGTGGATGAACAGGGACTTTATGGCATCAGCAACATCTCCTGCCCTGCAGGCAGTGACAGCTTCAGCAAATTAATAAGTGCAGCACAACAGAGTGGCTTTTCTTGCCACTGTGACACACAAAATGGAGCTGCACTAAGAGAGGAGTCCAGACTTAGCTGCTGAGATAATTCCAGGACTCCTCAGTACCAAACAGCTGGCAGGGTGGAACCTTACCTGAAACGGGGGACAGAAGAAAGAACTCCTCCCTCCTCACCTTTGGCTTGCTCGTCTCGCCACCGCTCTTGGCCGTCCGATCGACCGCCACCGCACCGTGTTCCTTGGCTCCCTTGAACAGATCCTCCACCAGCTCGTTGGGACTCTTCTTCCTCGGAGGACCCACGATCTGCTGGCCACTCCTCTCTGAGCCGCCGGCATAAAACCTGACAGAAAGCAGCCAGCCCCTGGTCAGCCCTGCCTGCTGCCTCTGCAGGAGCCAGCGGGCTGGATCAGGGCTCACTTGTTGGTGCTTGTGCAGCTCAGTGAAACCCCTTGGATCTACAAACACTGGCTACCACCAGTGTGTCTCCCACTGCAGCCACGTGCAAGCTCCTGTGCTGCAAAGACCTTCTCTTTATGCCAATTCCTGTAAATTACCTGTGGATCAATAGCAACAAAGTGGTAACAATGCTCAGACCTGGGAAGAGGAGCAGCCCAGAGGGACAAGCCCAGTTTTAAACACCGGTACCAGCTCGATTACCCAGCTGAGCAAGGCTTCCAGCAAATCTCTGACCTGACAGAGCAACATCCAGCTGGAATTCTGCGGGAAGGCACACATTCATGCCACACAAAGGATGGATCTCAACTGGAAGCAATGGATGCACAGTCAGTGAAGTGCAATTAAGCACTTCTGGAAGACTGGGTTTATTAGCTTCCAGATGGTTTGTAACACACAGAGTGAGCTCCCAGCTGCCTGCAGACCATGGCCCATCCAGGCTGAGCCACCCCTTCAGATACATCAGTTCCATTCCATTTACCTTGCCCATCAACCTTAAGGGTATTTAACTACTAAGAGCTGACATTGTAGGAGACTGCCCTACTAATACTCCATCTTCCCCCTGGAAAGGGGCCCTACGTTTTTATTTCTGACTCCACACTCCATTACTTTACCCTTAAGCAACACTTCAAAAGAAAAGAACCCAAAACCAAAACCCCGACCAAAATAAACCCCCAAAACCCCAAGCTGTAAGAAAACCAATCCCTGCATAATTCCCACATTTCTGTTCCCTGTGGACACAAATGAGGATCTGGGCTGTTTTCTATTCTTAACCCAGGCCTTCCACATCCCACTTTAGACTTTCTCTCAGTGCTGAGAGCTGAGTGCTTACTCAGCTGAGCATGTGCTTGTGCACAGGCTTTGCACCGACAAACCTGCCCTGTCAAACCTCAAATGTTTCATTACAGGAACTTCATATCCGTGTAAACCTGGTTTTTTCAAAGAAGCTGTACACAGGCAGCAAGTCCTCCCAGAAGGGATAAACACCCAGCATTTGAGCCTTCAGCTGCAAACTCACCTCTGTCCCTCCTCCTCCTCATCATCCTCCTCCTGCGCATGCACGAGGTCTCTGAACGAGGTTACTCGGTGGTCACTGCAAAAATCCAGCAAGAAGGATGTCAGCCTCCAGACACATTCCCAGCTGGAACATTCCACACTGCAACAGGCTCCTTCTGCAAGGTGGGCTCTGTTCACCAACACCTAACCCGAGAGAACTTTTCCTTCATCACAAAGGCAGCAGCTCCTCTTTGGGACTGGACAGCATTCCCTTACTGCAAAGGGATTTGGTAAGGTAAAATTCACTTTCTTGTTTTGTGAAATGCTCAGCTTGATCAGCTCAGGTATCACACAAAATGAGAAAATATTCTTCCTGCAGAGATATGATCTGCTTAAATGAAAGGTCACTATCAGACTGTTTTTAATGTCAAAAGCTAAATCAAGCTTTTCCTGAGCAATGAGGAAAGTTTTCCTAACTGATCTCTGGCTTAGTTGTGCAGTAACACCCTACATGCCTGTGATGTACAAACACTCAGGTTTTCACCATTTCTAGAGAGCCACACAAGGTGAAACAAACCTAAACACAGAGCTACTTCTACTGAAAATTAACACAATCGGTGCTTTAGACAGTGTGTGCTTTGCCAGCTTTCCAGTATGGAGCTGAGGCTCCCTCCTCACCTGGCTCCAGTGCCTCTGGATATGGAGCTGGGTGTGGGCTGGGGAAGGGTCAGGATGTCCTCATCACCCCCGTCCTCATAGAAACTGGCAAGTGCAATCTGGAAAGGAAAACCACCAAAGCTCCTCAGGAAAAACAACCCAGCTGAAGCATCTGTCACGTGGGATCTCCTAACGCACCTCACACTAAAGCCACTTCATGTCATTTCCCCTGTTGCAAAGATGAGGCCTCAGCAGGTTTGCTATTTGGCTGTGTCATGGCAGGACACTCACTGCTGCAGGGGTGTCACCCTCCCTGTCAGGGAATGTCAGGGCCCTTCTTCTGCAGCACTTCTACAGGAGTTATGCCAAAATTACTCCTCTGAAACAGCAGCTTTTGTGCCATCCATGAGCAGACTCGGAATTTAACACAGCCAGTTTGAGGAGAAGCAGGGACAGAAGCAGGTCAGAATGGTGGCTGACTCCCCCTCAGTTTGTTTGCTGACAGCGCCAACAGCACAGCACTGACAACCTCACCAGCATTCCAGGAAAACCTACACAACTCCGGCAAACCCCGGACCCACCGTCCCTCACCTCGCGCTACAAAGTGAACGACAGAACCAGGAGAGGCCCTAGTCTCAGCCAGCCCACGGCCCCACCACAAAGGGCTGAGCCCGGCGACGGACGGGGGCGAGGCCTGAGCCTGCGGGACACCGACCTCCGGCCCAGCGCTGCTCCCCGCCAGCGCCACGGCCTCCTGAGCCGCGGCCCCGCCGATCCCCACACCGGC
>VXBC01002721.1:229080-374140 GCA_013399945.1 Ploceus nigricollis | reverse complement strand
CAGGGGAAAAAATCAAGGAGGAATATAGTAGCACGACATCCCCGACGTGGTAATAATTAGTTTTGACTCCATGATTCCAGAAGGCTGATCAATTGCTTTATTGTACTATACTATACTATACTTATTAAGAAACTCATCACCCTTACAGATAGTCCGATACAGATAGACCTCACNATATAGTAGCACGACATCCCCGACGTGGTAATAATTAGTTTTGACTCCATGATTCCAGAAGGCTGATCAATTGCTTTATTGTACTATACTATACTATACTTATTAAGAAACTCATCACCCTTACAGATAGTCCGATACAGATAGACCTCACTGGTCCTTCAATTAAAACACCATCACCATTGGCCAATTAAGAAATCACCCGTTAGTAAATAAATCTCCATAACACATTCCACATGTTCACAACAACAGGTACAGCAAGTGAAGACAAGAACTGTTTACCATTCTTTTCTCTGATCTTCTCACACCCTTCCCCAGGATAATGCCTGGGAAAGTTGTGCCTGGTCTCTGTGGTTAGAGAGCTGCAGCCACAGAGGAAGACAGAACATTGAGGGGAAGGTATGAATGAAATGGCATGGATACTGAAAAAAAAAAATTTAAAAATTTCACCAAAATGAAAACCATCAAAAGGCATGGGATGCCGGGATGTGCAGGGTTATGGACCGAAGCTTGCCAAATTGATACTCATTGAAATCTCGGAACCAGAAAATAAGGACTTACAAACACTCTGGAAAGGAGATATGATCAAATGAAATGCGATTGAAAAAAACAAGAAAATTGGGAAACTTAGTGACTACAAGAAAATGGACCAGAATTAAATCAGTTGCAGTGAAAAGGACCAAAAAATTCCAAAACTAACCTCACAGACGTTGCAAAATCAGGGGAAAAAATCAAGGAGGAAGACAGAACATGAGGGGAAGATATGAATGAAATGGCGTGGATACTGAAAAAAAAAAAATCTTTGCCAAAGGGAAAACCATCAAAAGGCAGAATCAGCAGGCAAAAGCTGACTCTCTCTGACAAATTTAATTTCATTCTAATTGTTAAAGAGAGGGGCAATAACAAACAGCTGCTCTTATGACAGGCCATTCACTTTTATAGCCTTTAAAAGACCAGACACTACTTTTCTAGAAGAAATGTTTCAGCTTTCACAACACACAAGAAATTCAGACAATGTCAGATAACAAACAGTGGGAAAATTAGAGCAATTTCCAGTTTTGCTGATGTGATAACTAAGAGTTCTCTCTCAGTGAGGAGTTGTACTATATTTATATCCTCTATGTATAGTAATGATACTATAGTTATAGTGTCATTAATTATTGGATTAATTTATATTCTTTCAAAAATACAATACTTAGAAGGAGACTAAAACTAACGACATGAAGGGTATTCATAATGTCAAAAAGTCTATAAAGACCAGCCCAGAGCTCAGCCCAGAACTCCTCATTCTTTCGCTAAGTGACTCAATGTAAAAATTTCAGAGTGCAGTAACTATGCAGCAAAGTCCTATGGCAATCCCGCAGTGTAGTAGGAAAATGTAGGGAGAGAATGGCCTGATATCATTAGGCAAGCTGCAAAGTAAGATGAGGCCTGATAATTTCATACATTTGTTCTTTAATAAGAACTGAAGAAACAGACTATTGCACTGAAAATCAGAGTTTTGCCTTCACATAGATAAATCTGACGCATTCTTTGCAGAAACACATTAGTACTGCTGCCTGGGGGAGCCAGCATAGAAGTAGAAAACTGGAACTGTCTGTGATCTGTCAAGAAATGCACAGAAAAAAAAATTAAGATTGGCTCAGAAGTTACAAGATTTCTTTAAAAATAGGAAGTATAAAGTTATCTCCATTTGTCTTCTACTTTCTTAACCTTGATTCTAGTTTTTTACAATTTTTTGCAAGTTATTTTTTCAAAGGAAGCTGAAAATGTAATCACATTTCCCGGATACTGGGCTTTAAGAAAGCACAGAATATTATCATTTGCATTTATAAGGTGAAGAAGTACTACAATGACAAGGTAATCTGACCTCTTACACAGCATAGACCCCTAGGAAATCATTGACCAAATTCAGCATTTAATTTACAAGCAGTCTTCATTCCAACCATCACAACACAGAAGTGTTATTGCAAGTATTAGTCACACTTTGGTTTAAAAATGAGAGCCTAATTCCTATTTTCTATATTTTAGACACCGATTTCCTCCACTGGACCATGTTATAGCTATACCTGCTGCAGTAAGGCCATTTAGCCTCTGGGAAGAGAGAACTACCAGAAATCCTCTATGAGAGGAGCTGGAGGAAATGGCTGGCATGAAGTGGGGGAAAATATGCATCCAAGAGCCTCTCAAAGTCACTGCTTCGAAGGGAGAGTACCTTTGGAGAAGTGCAGCTTTCCCTCTCTCTTCTTGCATTCAGAACTTTCCATCTCCATATAAAAAGCCTTTACTTATGACCTACTTACTAAAAGAACTCTTCATCTCATTCATTATTTATAATTTTATCAATCTTTCAGTTTCCTCCATATGGATTGGTAATAATTTTATGGGGCTGTTTGGTTTTGTTTTGTTTTGTTTTGTTTTGCTCATATGAGACATGACTAAAAACACCGGGCTGTGAAAGGGACAAGAACCAAGACCTCTGGACTACTGTATGGCTCCAACAGACACAGCACATCCCATCTATTTTCTGTGAGCTATTTATGGTACTTCAATAATTGCCTCTGTAGAATAAAGTAGAATTCAAAGGAAAATTTGTGTACATTTATTTACCCAAAGTTTATTACATTACAGTACATTGTTATTTGTATCCATCTGAATATTACTTTAATCTAAACAAGTTAGTCAGCAGAAGTCTGTTTTCCATAATTCTATATTGCTTGCCATTACTTATAATGTTTTCCTTTACTTTCTTATTAGTCAAGCCTCATACCAGCTGTTTCATTGTTTTGCCTAGGCTAAATTTGAGACTGATGAGCCTGTAATTCTTTGTGTCTTTCCCCTTCCTCTCTTTTTAGATTTGGCACAGCTTTAGCTTTCTGCCACTTGGCTTCCCCACAGCTACTAGACTTAATGAAAAATAGCTTAATTTAAAAAGAAAGGTTCTTAGGAGTAAAATTAGAATGTATGCAATTGTTATTTAATTCTTAGAACTGTATTTAATTCCTTCAGATTAAGAATTGAATTACATGTAATTTCCTCTGTACACCGAAATTGTCTTTATATAATATTATAAAACAAGTAAACATACTTTTAAAACGTATTTCACTAACAAAATATATACATAAGTAAATATACCCACAAGTAACTTGATTTTGTGCACTTACATATATTTTGTCTGCTACAGTATTTCTAAAACAGATGAACTGATTAAAAAAACACAGTGTCTTCATGTTGTTTCATAAAGCAAAAAAGAAATCCAATTTTTTTAAGAAATAGAAATGTTTTGCAAAGCCTATAAATGTAAAGCATGGACATGTCAATAGAGATTCATCTGACCAAATGCAACATACTGAGATTTTTGTTTTTTAAATGTTTCTTGAAGTTTCCAATTTTTCATACCAGGCCTTAGAAGGAGAAAAAAAAGGAGTGAACTGCTGAAGACTAATATTTTAGTCCACTCTCCTAATTTTTTATAATTTTCCCTTTTTAAAGAAAGAATGAGAAAAACACCATCTTCAATAGTGTTGTTACTTGTATAAATTATCATACTTAGTGTTGGGCATAACTCTCCTTATTGTACTGCTCTTTCCATTAAAGTTATAATGATCCTAGATTTCCATGTATATTTGCTGCTAAATTTTGCCCGCATGGCTGTTTTCTATATTATTATTTTGAACCTCCCATCATTGCAACAGGTAGAAATACCTAGAGCTAGATAGATTACTGGGTGCATTTTTAGGTGTGTGTATAAAAATATTGTATATGTATTCAAATATATGGAGATAAAGGGAAATACACATCATGGTTTTTGTGTATCCCTTAAATAGCAACATTAATAGTAGGTAATAATTCCTTGTCAGCTTGCCCCTGCAATATGAGGGATCAGGAGCATCCAATCACATACAAGATTTTGATAAAAAATGAAGTTTTGTAAAAACAATGGAGAGGCAAAGCTTGGAGGATATTCCTGGCGGGGAATCACCGAGAAGTGGCTGCAGTTGAAGAATCAGGCTTTGACATGCAGATATGGGAGAAGATGAGCAATTCAGATCTGATTTATTCAAGGGTGAAGCAGGGATGAGTTACCTGCAGAGTACTCAGAATTACTAAAATCAGGATTTGTCCTTGGTTAACCCAAACTTGTTTCTATCTCCTTCTTAGTAACTATGCTTTCTCATTATTGGCAGTCTTGTACTTGTTCTTCCATTCTTCTTTTTCTAGACATTTGAAAATGGATCTTTTTGAACTTGGACAGCTTTTATGTTGTATGGTCCAGTGTTGACCATTTTTCTTATTTCATTTTGTTTTGTGACTTTGGGATTTTTTTTTTAACTGCAGGTCCTCAAAACAGTGGCTATAATTTTTAGTTGAGAAAAAATATAAAAGACCTACAAAGTATCCAACCCTGTTTCAAGTCCAGTTGGGAGAGATGATAAAAATGTGCTCTGAATGTGCAAAAGCTGCAAGACAATAATGAACAGCGCAGAAATTTTCTCATTATTTCTAGTCCAAGCTTTTCAGTTCTATCTGTAGTCATATTCATGACATTTGAACTTCTAGACTGGAAACACTGGCTTTTTTCAGTATGAGGGCCTGCACTTTTCAAAAGTGTCTGAACAGCTGAAAACATGGACTAGTGCAGCTATGCATGGGTGGAACCAGGCAAGAAGTTAAGAGTTTTAAATTACTTGTTTATCACTCAGCTCCTACCTTCATGTTGTGGTGAATTCTTCTTCCCCATGGCAGGAGACTTGCTTTCCCATCTAGTGAGCTTATGAAACAGAGGTCAACATCTCTGTCAGGGAAAAGCTGTAACATTGCACCTCATACAAAAAGTGAGCACCTCTCCCAGTCTGAAATCTTGTGGATCATGATCTGTCTTAAATAAGCACATCTCCTATGGAAAGTATGGCTTTACACTTGATGCGAGACAAGAAAAAGGACAAGAATGAGGTGGATAAACAGGTGTTACTTGACCTAAACAAGCAAACAAAAACACCCCAACCAAACAAACAAAAGCATTGAATCATCCATCTCCATTTAAAGCATGATCCTGTCTCTCCTAGTTGTGTAACAATAAAACTGCAAAGACCAAGCTTTATTCATATTAATCTTACCCTGCTATTTATACACATGTAGGGTTTATTTTTCTTGCATCCAACATGCACTCAAACTTCCTTATATGTATTGTCATCTTGTCTTCCTCCATAATTACACATACATATTTTTATGTTCTCAATCCTTCCATATATGCACACAGATGGAGGCAGAAGGGCTGGTTCTCTGGATAATCACTGCAAAGAATGTCAGCTGCTAGTTGCTGCAGCTTCTGAGCTGGCTGAATGGAAATAGTAGGATGGGTCCTTTATCCATCCACCTCAGGTGAAAAGCTAAAACATTGGAGAATTTGTATAATCCCGTCAGAATATATTGACAACTTGGTGCAGGCTTTATCTGCAGTGCATGTCAGGTGTATCTTAGGAAAAGAATTGTCTTTTCATCCTATAACTGGAGGATGAAGTAACAGCAATGATATGGAGCACAGGTTTGGATTAGGCTTTATAACCTACAAGGACTGATGTATACACTTCTAGGAACAGGAGACTGAAAAGATTGCAAGAATCATAGAATAGTTCATCTTACAAAGAACCTTTAAAAGTCATCTAGTTCCAACCCCCATGCAATAGCCAGGGACTTCTTCAATTAGATGAGGGTTCTCAGAGTCCTGTCTGCCCTGACTTTGCATGTTTGCAGGGATGGGGCATCATATTTCACAGTTTTACCACCTCCATCATAAAAAATTGTTTCCTTATATCTGGTCAAAACCAAACTCTCTTAGTTTAAAGCCATTGCCCCTTGTCCTATCGCTAGAGGCACTGTGGAAATAGTCTGTCCTCATCTTTCTTGTAGGTTCTCCTTATGTACTGAAAGGCCTCAATAAAATCTGCCTGGAGCCTCCTCCAGGCTGAGCAACCCCATCTCAGCTGGTCTCTTAATAGGAGAGAAGTTCTGACCATTGGCCCTCTGACCATTTTTGTGGCACTCCTCTGGACCCACTCCAATAGGTCCATGTCTTTCCTGTGCTAAATGTGCCAGAGATGGACACAGCACTGCAGGAGGGGCCTCCCCAGAGAGGAATAAAAGGGAAGAACCCCCTCCCTTGCCCTGCTGGCCACACTGCTTTTGATTCAGCCCGGGACGAAGCACACTTTTTTGGCTGCAAGGGCATGTGGCTTTTTGTCAGCCAGCTACCCTAAGTCTTTTGCCTCAGAGCTGTTCTCAATCCCTTCATTTCCAGCTTGTAAATGAGGTAAAAGATGCACCCAGACTCCATTATCTGTAAGCTCACTGTTACCCATGCATGGTACAATACCTCTAGGACTGCTGTTCATGCAGCAATCTAACATCAATGTTAAAGAAAAGGCAAATCCCTGGTTCCTGAAGTTATTCCACTCATTAGATCATGGAGAGACTCTCATCAGGCTTATTAATCACTTCAGCTGCTGTAGCACTTTGGGTTCTGCAGAAATGAGAGATAACAGAGCAGAAGACTCTCAAGCTTATTTCACAGAGCTGCCAAATCACAATCCTTAAAATGGAGACATTTAGAAAATCAAATGGTAGCAGCTATTGACACTTGCCAATAGTGCTGAAGCGTGACATGAATGATTCTATGCATGCAGGACTTCCAGTATCGCACATCTAAGAAAAAAATAAACTGCTTAGGTTAAACCCCAAATGCAAGATCAACAGATCATTTCCAACCATCAATTTGCATTTTCCATCACTTTTTCTGCTGATAACAGAACATTTATTAATTATATAAGATGAGCTATGAGCTATGGTGCAATTATGCCAAGTTCAGTATTTGACAGAATGTATTTGGGACGCTAATCATTGAATTTGACTGTAGCTAAAAGGACAGAACATGTTTTTTTCTCTTAATCATTTGTATGTGCACATAAGTATGAGAAATGGGTTCTGCCATCCAACTAGGAAGCTATAAATTCACCCTTTTAATCCTCCCAGCAAGAGCATGTGTGGGTCTCCAAATATAGCTTGTTATGATCAGTGGATTGGCACATCACTGCAAGGAAAAAAAAAAAGCCACTGAAGTAAAGCCACACTAGGAATATGGGTGAGGACTATCAGGCCATTTGAATTCCAATTTGTTAAACATGCATTACTGGATAGGTTTAGGGACCTTCAAAATGTGAAAAATTGTAACAGAAGTGAAGTAATACCTCTTATTTAGATAATTTATTATTACTTGAAAAGGCTAAGGGAGCTGGAGAACTGCCATAGCAAATGGAAATTGTCTTTGCTAATATAAATTAATTATGATTCCAAGGAGGCACTAATGGGAACAAGCAGAAATATCTAACATCACTCTGTAAGACAACAGCAGAATGACATCCAAGGATCCAGCTTCACTTCAAGTGGCAGCATGGACTAATCAGACTGGAGAGGCCAACAGAGCTCAATTTGTCTCAGCTTTCCTTTTCTCTTAGATCTTGCAGACGGCTGATTTCACACATCAGATACTTGCCAATTGTGCATGGTAGCCATGGTCTAATTTAAGATAAAAACTCATAAAAGATCTTTCAAACTTTAATGCACATATGTACGTGCATAGTGGCCTGTGTGTGGACACGTTACTATTCCCAGGCCAGGCTATTTGGGTGCCTTCTATTAATTCTTCCTTTAAAGAATATTTTGTAACATGCATACACAGATAGAGTTGTGCTGTACATGTTTCTCTTCATCCCTGCAAGACTGATGCAATGCCTTAACCTTCCCACCCATTCCATTTTAGAATATTGCATTTGTTACAGTCCAAGCTACAGTTTGAACGCACTACAGCAGACTAAAAAACCATGTGTGAAACCTATAGAGCTATAAAATTTATGTATCCTGGGGTAATTATGTCAAACTTATTTGTGAGAAGAACCTATCAGTGTTCTTGCATATGTTCGAGTAATTCCAGGCTAGCTAAGGAGATATTTGCAACATGTGGTGGACCACAGTTCCAAGAGCAGGGCAGAGCAGAAATGCAGAGAACCCTAGACCAGGTTTTGAAAGCAGTATGCCTCCACTAGCATGACTCTGCTCCTGACCACATGTACTCCTCAGCAAAGATAGTCATGCTGGCTACTGTGTCAGGATCACTGGTCCTGCTGACCACTTGGGGCATGTTGGCTCTGTTCCTATTCTCAGAGCATAAATGTTCTCTTTAACTCCTCCATACATGTTTCTGCTGAAAACTGGAATAATTATAAAAAAGTAAAACTGTACTTCACCTCCTTTTCAGACATAAGTCATGAATAACAATTTGAGGATGATTCTAAATGCTATATACCAGTATTCTGGGCTATTTTGGGTGATGAAGCAGATAAAGTCTTTTTGGAACAACTCTGGAAGGTGGTTAGGCTTTTAAAATACTTTCTAGATATGCTGTACCTCCCTACACAACTCTGAGTTACAGCTTCCAGGAATTGTTGTGGCCAAGAAGTTATTACTATTAGTTATTCGTTATTATTGCAGGTTATTTTCCTGGTGCTACACTGAAGAACTTTGTATTTCCATATTCTTACTTCTGTGTTCTACTTTCAAATGCAGAGTGAAGGAACAAATATTTTTCAACTGTTCCTCCAGCCTCTACTGCTAACAGGCTGTTAGCATGGGAGAGGGTGCACCATCTCTCCAAGATAGTGAGTGTGGCTGGGTTCAATCCGCTGCAGGCTCAGAGCCCTGCTTGCTGCCATCCTGTGTCTAGAGGACAACAAGGAACTACACAGCTGTAGTGGGTTAATCTTGGCCAGCAGCTAAGCCCCTGTCTGTCACTATGTCACTCTCCGTGGTGGGATGAGACAGAGAATCAGAAAGACAAAAGCAAGAGGAAAAAAAAAAGATGAATTGAGATAGAGACAGGTCAATGTGTGAAGGTAACAAAAAAAGGGGAAAACCCATTTAAAAATCAAAAAAAACCCTGAAACAAAGAAAAAAAACCCAAGTAATGCAAAGACAATTGTGCACTACCTTCCTGCACCACCTAGCAAACAGATGCCCTGTCAGTCTCTGAGAAATGGCTGCTTTGGAAAAACTTGGTCCTCACTCCCCCTAAGGTTTATTGCTGAGCATGATGTTAGACTGCATGGAATACATTTTTGGTCAGTTTGAGTCAGTTGTCTCAACTGTGTCGCCTCTCAGTCTCTTGCCCACACCCAACCAACTCACTGAGGGGGCAGAATGGGGTAGAGAAAAGGCATCAGCACTTATCAAAAATTATTCAGCTGCAGCTGGAACATTGGTATGTTATCAACACTGGTTGGGCAGCAGTGAAAAGCACAGCACTATAGGGGCTGCAATAAGGAAAGCTCCATCCTACCCAGACCCAGAGCAGTGGCTTACCACATATGGTACAGCTGTGGAAAAACTAATATACAATCATTTGAAGTAATCAGAGGAGCAACTGAGGACAATGGTGCTTCACACTGTAATGCACCCTGGTGTCTCTTCCAGTGGGACTACCTTCAGGAGTGCCATTTCTCTGGGCTGTCTATCCTACTGACATGCAATAAGTTAAAAAAATAAATATTTCTAAGAATATATGAAACTGAGTGTCTCGTCAAACTTTCATACAGCACAAGAGACATCACCTCATTTTTCTATCAGTATTGGGAAGCTTCTTGCCTGAGCCTATGGTTTCTGTGACTGATTATTCTCTTTCCTGAAATAGCTGGATGAAGACTGGCTTTGTCTAGAAATTGATAGTTTCTTAGAGATTTCCTTTGTATCATAGTTAAGCAGCAACATACACAGAACTAGTGAGAACAGCTTTCTATTTTATTAATGCCTTATTGGGTCTCGGCACATCAGGAGACAGTTCAAAGAGCCAAGAGTAAAAAGTACATAAACATGCCGCTTCTTTGCAATCCACAGTGTAGAAGGTACTACATTTGTGGCAGTATTTCAAAATATTTCAGAGGTAAACCTGTAAAAGAAGAATCATAGAATCATGGAATGATGTGGAATTGAAGGGAATTTAAAGATCATAATTTTCCTGTCATGATTTTCCTTTCCAAAGCTCCTGTCATGAGCAGGGACACCCTATCCTAGACCAGATTTCTCAAAGTTCCATCCAACCTGGACTTAAACAGTTCTTCCCGGAACTTAGGCATCTAGTGCCATTTTAGAATCTCAAAGATTTTGAGACCTCTACCAAGAAGTAAAAGATATAAAGCAAGGTTTAAGGGAGATGCATGCCCCTCTGAAATAGATGGGACACCCTGCAACATCCATAGTAACTCAGTTTGAGAACATTAAGAGCTATTTATTATAGAACAACTTCAGATAAGAGGATTTTGATTTGCAAGAGGATAAAACAATTTTAAGAGAAGACAGAGGGTTTTCAAAAGCAATTCTGCAGTTATTAGTCCTAAATACTGTAAAAGGACAGTAAAGAAGCTTTTCCAAGTCTTTCCTAAGCCAGACATTTAATTTCCTTATTCCTCAGTAAGACAATGTACAATGGCTTGCATCTAACTATCCAAGATTACATAACCTGGCCAAAGGTACAGCCTATGAATCAAAATAAAAACACACAGAAAAAAAATTTCAGCTTCCCTCAAAGACCAAAAGTGAATACCAAATACCAAAAGGAGTTTTATATTTAGGTCTTTTGTAAAACTTTAACACCTTCATGGAAAACATTATGCACAAGGAAGAAAAATAAAAAATTGAAAGTGAAGCAAAAATATAGGTAAGAGATTATTTGCTGTGTTTCAGCCAAAGAAGTTCCTTTAAGCAAGCTACAATACATTCCTTTTTATCAATGTGATTTATGTTTTATTTCACTGAATTAAATGAGCTCAGGCAGACCTGCATACTTCCATAGTCTCACAAAAAGCAAAAGAGGAGGAAGAAATGTTTCTTCAACACTAAAAGTAAATTCCACCCTGGCCTGAGATGTGCACCTATCAACATTAAACAGAGCTAGCTGTATGTCTCACAAAGTCAGAGTTGTTTTTTGTCTTCAAAATTACTTCAAAAGAGACATGAGGGCTATGCAAACAAATCTTCATACAAATTTGCTCTCTAATAGAATCTTATTGCAAAGACCTTAGAGATGGGGAAAGTGTGGTCACCTCTAGGCAACCCTGAAGAGTTAGGAAGGGAGATAGACTACAGAAACTAACCAAATGGAAGAGTGCCTGTTTAGGATGTTTATGAACTGATCACTTTTAGCTGTCTCTAAAGTATTAAAAAAAGAGAGGGAGCTGCCAAGGTGAAGTATCATTCTGTTGAAGGGAATTCATTTATCATTGTATTTAAGAACTTGTGCTGTCAGCCTTGATAAATGAAATGGTTCATTGATATAACTCAAATCACTGATGTGTGGCTCCAATATATAATGCTTAATTAGGTGTACTAGATTAACTTATTTCTCTGTAAAGTGTTTGTGTTTTATGGAATGAGCAATTTAATTAAGAAGACTCAGATAGAACATTGGCTTTTGTCATAGCCAAGCCCTTTGATTACGAGTAAAATTCTCAAACTGAAAAATCAAGTCAAGGAAACTTCAGCTAAGTTAACAGTTGAGAAGACTTTTGTCTCCCTGACATATATGAAGTTCTTTAATTATTTTATATGAGATATTTTGAAACTACTCTTTGAAAGGTGACTCCTTTCTTTGGTCAGTTCAGGTCTGGAATTCAGTATGTGTAAATGGGCAGAAACTCATATTACCTACCGCAGCTGGTACTGGCTATAGCAAGCTGAGGAACAAACTTCTCTAGTGCCATCCCGTTCTAGAATATGTATCTAAGATAAATGTGAATAGTTGCCCTTTTGGGATGCCTTCTCTTTTCATTTACTCTAGAGTAATTATAGACAACAGATATACTACTACTACCTCAGACAAGGCATCTCATGTACTGATAAAAAAATTCAAATTAGATAAATACCAATGATACAAACCAGTGAAACAAAAGCTTCCAAATAAGGTATAGGAGATTTCAAACTTACAGTGAATAATTACAATTTTTTTTTTGTCAAAAGGGTTGAGCATAATAGCAATAGAGTATTTAACATAGGGTACATAAATATGGCTACACACACTCATCACGCTTATGACAAGAAGGAATTTGGAAAGAAGGTTGAAAGGGTAAGCTATTTGATATGCCTTTTCTGATAAGAGGATAGAAACATTCCATATGTTTATATATTTCCCTGTGACTCTTTCCTTATAAAAGCCTTTTTGTAACAAAATCATGACATCATAATTTTCCTGCTACATCATCCTTATGGTTCATCAGCGTAAATTTAAATTAACACTCATTAAAAATTACAGTTGAAGGCAGAGTCCCTAATGGCTTTTTTTATTTAGTGACCCTCTAGATGTATTTGTAGTAACTGTGACAAAGTCTTATGATAAACAGAAGGAACTGGGATATAGAAACTATGATATTACACGAGGTTATTTGCCTTTTTAGTATTTCATCTATCTTCAGATTTAGAGACCCTCAGGAAGGCATTTGTATCCACTAGCACCAGTGACAAAACTTTTGGTGACTTTACTGGCTTAGCATATAACTCCTCGAAAGTAGTAATATGTATCTCTAGGCAACAGGAAAAAACATCTCAAGCCTCTTCTAGTGAAGCTTTTTGTCCTTTCAAAACCTTCAATATTGGTAACTAGAAGGCACAAATATATAAGTAAACCCAGTAAAAATCAGATGTAAGAGTAATGTTTTTTGGTTAATGGGTCAGCCTATAGCAGGTAATTTGCATGGATTAAAGCATTTATTTTCTGAATATATGTTTTATTAAAGTTAGATATAAATTCAAAATCGTTGATTTTCTAAAATATATCATAAGGTGTATCTTCTTACTCACATGTTTCTATTCATATACATATTTATTTTACTTATCAGCTTCAGTAGACATCTTTAAATTCACAAGTACTTCCTGTTGCTATTACATTTTGCCTGATAGTTTCCTTGAAATTTTATCATATAATTCTGCCCATGTCAGTGGAACCTAACTACCACAGACCAAAAATTCATCCCATGGAGCAAGTCAGAGGAGGAGTGGAGGCTTTTATTTCTAAAAAAACCTTAGATATGTTTATAAGTATATAATTAAATTAAGTCCTCCTCAGCAAGGTTTTTCAGTGTTTTGTTTTGGTTTTTGGTTTTTTTTCATTTTAAACTAAAAATTCACAGTCAAAATGATGGAGTGACAGGGAAGCTGCTTGGAGGTAATATTTCATCAACTCCCAATCAATTTTCTTTTTGTTTGTTTGTTTATTGTTCTAATATTTTTGTAATGGTTCAGTGTAATATCTTTTTTACTGCTGTCCTCCAAGTATAACTTCCATAGAGGAAATTTTGTAGCCAGACATCCTCCAGCTATTTTCCATCCAGGATCACAATGTTCTGTAGCTATAAAGCTGTGAGAACACATCTATGGAAACGATGTCATTTAAAATTATTTAGTTGATCAGGAATATTTTGCAACTGAATATAGGTTAAAGATTAAGCAGTCACCTGCTCTTCAAAGAGGGAAGGAAGAGTGAAACATTGGTGTATGAAATGACTACCAGTGTCAATGAAAAGAGTTTGACATGAGAAGGCCTAAAACATAACACTGCAGTCATCATGTAAGTGTTAAAAATGTGTATCTCAAAAACTCGGTTAAAGCTTCCTGCTTAAGATTTAAAATGAACAGATGTATTTTTCAGCTTCTCTGGAACATAGATCATAAACTGAGAAAAATCAAAACTTTCTGTGCTTGCTGAAGTTTCCCTCTTTAAACAAGAGATTATCAATAAGAAACCAATGTTCATCTTAAGGCTTTTCTTTCAGCTTTGTTTTTTTTCTTTCTTAGAAATATTTTACTCTCATCTTCAGGGGAGCTGTGCTCACTTTTCTTATTCAGGTGAGGAAGATAATGTCTCGATCATTGCTCCTCAAACCCTTGAATTTACTTCGACATCTTTTGCAAGACAGAATTGTGTTACCCCTATTTTACAGGTGAAAAACTGAGGCATTGAAAATCTAAGGGAGAGATCAAAACACCTCATTAAGTACTTCTTATTTAAGCATTTCAGTATCTCAGGACTGGGATGCAGATTCGTCTTAATTTTAGCAAGCAAGATGAAGCTCCTAATTTAGAAACCTATTTATCTTCACTGGATTTTGTTGTCAGCCAACCGAGATAGGTTTCATCTGACTGAACATTTGAATGACCCCCAGAGGACAGTTAAGCTCCTGTATGTGATTTCCTCACTACAATGCCCAGTGTGCAGTGGGGTGAATCTGTGCTTTGATGTGTGGATCCAGGGCACTCAGAATGGCCATGTAGGTGTCATATGTTTCCTCTCACAAGGAGTATCAGGAAAGCCCCTCTGCTGGGTGCCAGGCACTCTTGAATTCAAGCACTCTGGTCACTGCCAGTGGATGTGAAACCCCCAAATGCCATCTGAATGCCAAATCCCTCAACTGCCTGAGAAATGGGAATCAGAGCACGCACTCTCCAATGCTTGTTAAGTAGTCTGACAACAGAGCCTCTGAATTACATTCATTCTTTTTTGTTATCCTTCTTGCCTCAGGGTTGTAGTATTTTGCCACTGCTTCCAAAGAAGCTACCAGTGTCCCCGTGCAACCTGCTCTGTAGCCTACTGCTTTGAACACTGCGAAGGGGCATGAGACCAAGGAGGATTGAAAACCAACTGATGTCTCCTGCTTTGTGAGTGCTCTAAGTGGCTGCCTCTTTTGCAGTAGAGGATTTCTTTCTCAGTAACAAAACCAAACCAAACCAAAAACAACCAACCAACCAAAACAAAACCCACTAACCAAACAAACAGAAAAAACCAAACAAGAAAGACAAATGTTTGAAATTAAGACAGTTGCTTGCCACCAATCAACTGATGCCCAGCCAGGCCCAGAAGATCGATCCCCAGAGGACTGACCCCCACCAACCCTTTCCCCTGGTTTATTGCCAAGCATGATGCCATATGGTATGGAGTATCCCTTGAGTCAGTTGGTATCAGCTGTCCTGTTTTTGCCCCCTCCCAAGTCCTTGTGCACCCCCAGCCTCCTCACTGACAGGCTGGGATGGGGTGAGAAGCAGAAAAGGCCTTGACACAGTCTAAGTGCTGCTTAGCAATAAGCAAAACATCCTGAATCATCAACACTGTTTCCAGCACAAATCCAAAACACAGCTCCCACACTTGCTACTGTGAAGAAATTTTCCTCCACTCTGGCCAAAACCAGCATATTTTTATTCTAAGTGTATTTTTATGAATGAATGTTTTATGCTCTGTAACATCTCAAATGCTTTTAGTAGAATTCTTTTAACATGTGTGCAAAGTGCATTTATTCAAACAAAACAAAATTTTTAAAAATTTTTTTTTGCTGCATATGAAGATTTATTTTTGCAAATGTGATATATTGTGGTAATGCTATATTATATGTTAAACAAGTATCAGTTTAGTGAGACAGTGAGAAAAATTTTCACTGTGTTTTTAATGTTAGAAGTATTCTGCTAGTTTTCCATGCATCACACTGAGCTCCATATTTAATTGGCACTAATGTGTTAATCAGAAATGCAAGAAACAAGTTTATGAACGGAAAATTGTTCTGGAGGTTCTAGTTTCTTTTTCCTATCACTCATAGCAACAAGTGCGAGTATTGCAAAATAATGAAAATTCTCACTTCTCATATGTTTAAAATTTCACAGACGACTGAAGGTGATCTTTTCTGTTGTTGAAATATAATCCACTGGAGTCTATCAAACACAAAAACATATGTCTAATTGTCAAATAATCTTTGATGTTAGATTTTTTTCAGAGTGGCAATTAGGAGACTAGGACAGGACTTAGAAAAATGAGAAAAGGATTCATTTCATCATTGTCTTCCTAGAGGTGAGAAGAACAATAATTTTCCAAATCCCATGTTCTTTGTAAATTACTAATCTGTAATGTTCTTTGATGTTCTTTAAAATGCTAAGAAAAAGTCTATACAGTCAGTCAAAATCACTATAAAGACAGATAAAACTCTTGCAAAAATCATTTACACCATGGGCAGGCATAGGGCAGTGTCCTTGTTAAAGGTTAGTTCATTTCCAAAGGTTCTGCTCCAGTGGGTCTGAGAGGTCAGTTCCAGCTCACAGCTGAGTAGCAGAGAGCTGCATCTCTATGGAGTGAAGATACAGGGCAGGTTTAGACTCAAACATAGCCTCCAGCTGGTGCATTAAATCTGTGGCCTCATGTAATTCAGTATTCATTACATTTAATCTGAAGTCTTCTGGGAAGAGAACTATTATTGTTGTGTAGGGTAAGTGGCCAATAGTCTTTCTCATTCAAGGCATGTTTTGGTGTTTAAAAAATCATCCTTGGACACTGTGGAAAGCATCCTGAAACAGAGACCATCTCAGCTGTGTTCTTCTAAGAATCAGCAGTGAGAGCATCCAACAGAGATATGAGAGAAGTAATCTTTGCTCTCTCAGTTATTTCCCATTTCTATTTCAGCCTCATGTACAGCCATGTGCAAGACCTTTACTTTTCAAACTTGTTTTTAAATTCTGAAAGGATTTATATTTTGACCAGAAACCATATCCATTTTTCACACTGATACTTATATTCTCAAGGGAGATATCTAGTTTCAGCTAGTCAAAATTTTCTGATTATGGAATATATCTGGAAACTTCAAGGCAGTTTTGCTCACAGTATGAGTTTACAGAAGAATTATTAGACAAGTCAGCAGTCAGCTTACTTGTAGTCAAGGAGCAGCAGACTCTTAAATCAATATTACTCTCTAGCCTCTTGCTGCTGACACATCATCCTAATTAATACTCTTTATTTCAGCTTATTTGCTTTTGTGTGTCCAATTGTTGATTTTTCCAGCAGATAGCATCCATGAGGTCGGGAGGAGGAGAGAGGGGTGGGTGGACATGGAAGGAACATCAGGGTGGACCTACTTTTTCTTCTCAAACATGTGATGTGGTCTGCTGCCAGTTGCTTTGGGTCTCCTCTGAAAATCCCTGACACCTGCTGACACTCAGCGATGCACAGAAGTTACCTATGTCTGCTTACATTGGCCCTAGGACTGTAGCTGTGAGTAGCAAGTGGAGTCATTCATATCACAGAGACTTCATAAAAAAGCATCAATGTCAACAGTGCTGTCAGCACCTTTCTGATGGTGTCCTGCTCAGTTGGGCTTTAAACAGTTGCCACAACTGTTTCTCTAATGCACTGTACTTACTTTATTCAGCAATAAATTGAAGCCTATTGGTATGTTTCATGCACAGCCTAAGCTGTAAATGACTTTGCAAGGCAATGGGGAAACAGGCCTCCTCGGGAAGAATGAAAGGCTTCAAAACTTAATACTTAGTTTTCAACAGAGGCTGTCTGAAAACTTTCCAGCATTTTCTTTTTGTGCAAAAAGATAATGACCCTTCCTCAGAAAGCACATACCCATAGTTTCTTACTCTGGAATTCTTGGCAGACATCTCCGTCACCACCTACACCTTTAACAGGACAGATTTTGGGGCAAATGCTTGGGCCCTGGCTTATTGGCAAAACTGACATACAACTCCACAAAATGCACAGGAGCTCTGCAGATTTCCTAATGAATCGTGGAATCTCACATTTCAGGTCTATCCAGCCTTCTGGAATTTCCCCAGTTGTGTTTCTGAAATTGTTTTTGGTATAATTATTCTCATGTGTGTTCTCATCATTACCTGCCTTGTTCAGCCTGGTGGGAGGCAGTATCTTGCAGATGTTCCTGCTGTCTCCCTGTGGAGCTGAAAAGAACAGTGGTCTACTTGCCATCCAGAATTTTTATAACTTAGTAACTAGCTTCTTGAAATTAAGTAATTAAACAGAGAAAAATACTGGCTTTTTACGTTGACAAGTCTGCATGTTTCTCCCTGAAACAGTCTGTGACTGTTATGGCCTCTCAGTCACTCACTCAAGGTCTCTCCATGGTTCAATTATAAATATTGCTGCTGAAGTATAAAGTATTTCAAGCATTTGCCAACATGTAACTTTCCTAAAGTGTGTTTACAGATTGTAGGAAAACAACAGTCCTTGGAAGCATGAAGTAAAAGAAGATTATTCTCGTTCTGCACCTGCTTAACTTTTAACAACCGAGTGAATCTAGGGATTTCACTCAAGTCTTTAAAACAGTATTACCATATAAAGCATTCAGTAGCAGACTGAGATGCTGAGTTTAGAGCCTAGATTAAAATATTCAGAAGAAAATGGCAGACAGCTGGGAAGGGCAACTCAGAATATGCATGTTAAATTGTAGTTATATGTGGTAGTCTGTTATTTTACAGTTTGTTCTTCTGTAGTATGTTTTGAATATTCCTTGTTATAAGTTTGTAATGGTTTGTTCTATGTACCCCATTTGGCTTCCCTAATGGTTCAGTCCTGAGTTGTTTACCACAGTTTTTCCCGCCAAAGTGTATGTCAAGCCATTTGTCAGTCTTCTTGTTCCTCCCTTGTTCCCTTATATTACCCCTGTCTGTCAAAGACAGCACACCCCTTTGTTTCTGGAATGTTCCCTGTCCTTCATCCCTTCCTCGAGGCAAGATTAGATTATAAGGCTTGTTCCCCACCCCGATTAACCTCCATTGGGTAGCTCTTACCCTGTTCTCCTCCCCATGTGCCTCCCTATAGGTTAAAAGTTGTGTCCTCCCCTTATTCCCTCCCCCCCTTAAAAGCAGTTTTCTTACCCTCAGCCAGTGTCGCTTGCTCTGACCCCGTTCAGGAATAAAAGTCCTTGGAGATTCAGACAAGTGGTCCTTCTCTCATTCCTCTGGCTCGGTTTCCTCGTGCTCTGTGCCTCTGCTGCGCCACCCACACCGCAGCAAACACCGCCATCTGTGACAGTCTTGGCAGAGACTCAGAGGTGGCCACTCGCGTGTTTGCCCTCTGGCCACAAGCGGCTCAGCTAGCCGACCAACCTCCAGCCCGTGGCCACTGCGAGCCAGACACAGTTATAACTCCCCTTTTACTGATAATTTTAAAGAGAGCACCTAAGCTAGTAGCTTGAAACAGGTCCATTCTACTTCCATTTGAGAATTTCTAAGTGTTTTATTGCAAGACTTTATGTCATTTTTGTGTGTGCAATGGATTCTTGGCACTAAAGAGGGGTAGTCCAAGTCTTCTCCAGTTCCTGCCTTCAAACTCTGTCCTTGAAATTACCACCACAAATTCAGGTAAGTGTTAGAAACTCCATTCTAGAAAACCAGAGAAAGGAAGTGATTGATCTTTTGCAACTTTACTGTGTTGATTAAATGTTGTTCCTTACTACCTGTAAACTTTTCTAAATCGAAAATAAAGCATCAGGTTTAATAGGAGATGGAAGTAGCGCAGAGGGACCACAACTCAGTGAGGTTTTATATCTGCTGTTGGAAAATAATCACAGTCTTCTCTTAGCCGTTTTGGGTTTTACTACCCACATCAGTTCATTCTTCCTCTCATGCTAGCTTTTTTTCATATTTAGAAAATTTCTGTATAAAATACAAAATGCCTCTCAGTGGAAATGCCCACACATGGAACGCAGCTGATGAAACAGCATCTTACAAGCAATGATCTGTGTCATTCTAAATGGATTTCAAACCAGTGTGCCCTGAAACAGGCCTAGACTCGATCTTGTTTCACTCCTTGTCTAACTGTCCTCTGCTTAGCATGCAAGCCCTCAGGGCTTGGAATCAGTCTTCACTGAGTACTTGCAAAATTTACAGTTTGATAAGGCTCTGGGCCGTATTCTGATCAGGCAGTCCCTGCAGACTGCAATCACCAAAGTCACTTAATCTCCTTGGTTCCACTTAAGTGCCTTCCTTGAGTGGGAATCTATGTCTATAGACATAGTCTATATGTTTAAACACAAAGTCGATGTGGTTTTTTGGGCTGTGGGTCTCCAAACAAATTTGACACACATTACTTCTTCCTATATATAATGTATATACATTAAGGTTTTCAAAGACACTTACAAGCCAGTTGAAATGCAGCCTAATTCCAGAAATTATTATTTTCTATTTGTTGGGTTACGATATTGAATAAAACGTGCCACATACTCTGCAGCCAGATATCCGTAAGAACATAGCCACTGCCTGGAGATACTACAATCAATAAAATTCAAGACTGCCAAAGGGGTAACAGCAGAAAACAGGAGAAAAATAATAGATATATCCTGCTAAAAGCTGGTGTGATAATATTAGACCAATTTTAAAGCCATTTTATATAACATAAAGTTGCATTCAGGCTGTACTATAACTGAAGCTACAGGTTAGATTTACCTTTCATTACAGTGAATAGCAAAATTCCCATTCATTTTAGATTTCCATTAGGTTATTAGGGCAAAGGTTGATTAATGGATGAGTCTTTTTTCCTTCTTTTTCTTTTTTTCTTTTTTTCAAAGCAGCACAAAAGTCTGATAGTCCAACCATCTTCACCCTGCTCTAAAGCTCTGAAGAGTTTTAAAATATTAACTGGACACTTAGGTGCCCACATAGCAGTCACCCATGTATATTTTTTGTTTTCTTAAATCTAAATACTGACTCAGGTTTGAGTATTTGCAATTTCAAATTAAGAAACTCAATGACTATTTTCTGTAAATAAATTTTCCTTTTTTAAAGCATGACTAAGAATTTTAAGATTTTTTTTTTCTTAAAATACCAAAGGTACTATCTGAGATGGCATTATGAAGTAAGTGAATTAGACTCCAAGGCCACCAAATTTTGCATGCCCTAGCTTACATTCCTTTCTTTCTCATGGGCATACCTAAACTCAGAGCAGTCTCTTCTAGAGAAGTCTCTTCTGACTGCAGCCATTGCTTCTTTACTGACCTTCAGAGTACTGAGACCACCAATTTGTCATCCACAAAGCTATCTAACAGATCCGCAGCAAGAGATAAAGTACCTAAATGGAGATAAGTGGGATCAAACCCATCTTGCTACTTGTGCTTCTCAAGATGGAGGGTGAGGAGGTATGTGGTGTCAAAAACCAAGACAGAGGGAGGAGATGGGCTTATTGAGGGACGCATCTTAAGAGAAATGTCCTCGTCAGAAATCTCTCATTCCCATATATTACTTTGCCTGAGCTCATTCACTTTCGTCTATACTACTTTGGAGATTTTCCTTCTGCTCCAGAACAAGAATGGACATTGAAGACAGTTTATCTGTCTTCACTTGTTTTAAAGAGTGCTTCCTACCATTTACCATAAGCGATCTTAGCGCCTGAATTCCCAAAGCAACCTTCCACTGCCCTCTTTCTCCTCTTGAACCTTCAATTTAAAACTGTACTTATTTCATCTACCTCTTGCCTCATATCAGCAGTAGGTTGTAATATTTTCCATGAAACTGCACATTCTGCAGGTCTGGATCAAAAGATGGGTTTTCTGTTTACCACATGGAAGATGTTATTAAAACATTGATGTTCATCCCTGCATGTTAGTATTCCATGTGTGTATTCCAAAAGCATAACCTTCCCTATTCTATTTATTCCTACATAGCAGGCAAAAAGTTTGCTCCCACAAATTGCTCCCAACCCACTCCAGATATCACCTCTGCAAGATGGGGACAAAGACCATTATTGTCTTCCTAAGGCGAGGAAAGTGCTCTAGTGGTGCAGGAATAGACAGAGCTGAGCCTGTGTGAAGGATTTCAGATTTTTCAAGCTGGGCTCAGAAACACAGTTAATGAACATTGCTGTCAATGTAATTCATGGGCTTAGTTTCTGTATGACCAAAAGAACTAGAAAGGTTGGAGTAATGTTTTGAATTCCAATGTCAATTGTAATTTATCTTATTTAAAATAGGAAAGCCTCCTTCCTGGGTGATCTGAAGAAAATTCTTCACTGGAAATCAGACATGATAATAAATCACTTCTTGGTTTTCTCACATGAATAATTTGTGTCTTGTTATGCAAAGCCTGGAAGCTAATTTAAAGTTGAGAGCAGAAATACACTAATAATCAATGTCTCTCATTTCCAGATTTGCTTTTCAGAGAGGCAAAAACACTGTGTAAGAAATCAAATAGAATACTGGAAGGGGAAGGAACAGGTATCTGACATATTAAAGCTTAGCAATTGTAATGCTGCAACACAACAAGCAATGTAGCAAATAATATGATTGGGGCAATGTCACCTTGAGCTTCAGTCCCTCCCTCTGAATTTATATGTATCTTAAGGGAAAAAGGAATCATAGTATATCTTACCTTTACACTGGAAAGGAACTGACTGCATAACAGACAAGGTCAGGGCACTTTAAACACTGAGTTATAGAAGGGAGAAAATTAACTTTTTTTTTTGTGGACAGGTAATTTTTCAGTCTGATCAGTTCCCTGGTCATTTCCATTGCACAATAGTCAAATACATGTGCCAACACAAGATCAGGAGTGGAAGGGGGCCACAAATAAGCAGATGGAGTGAGAGCGGCTCAGGACTGCTTCCGATGGCTGCTCTGGCTCATGTCAGCTGGGAACACACATCAAACTGCATATGAACTGTTGCCTGCTCTCACTTTGGACAAGCTGTGAGAAAGAGTATGACCTTTAGTTGTAAACACAGAAATCTGCCAAGTGATTTTTGCTTCTGGAATATCACATTGTATGGTCCAGATTCAGGTGGCCTGTTCCACCGAAATCTTTCCACCAGATGTTTCCCATTGGCCGTTGTGATTGCACCCCACTCAGCACCTGACTTAGCCCATCTGAAGGGCTTAAGTGTAGAGTGTCAAAGGTATTGCATTCCATTTTCTGACAGGCTCAGGAATACCAGTGAAATAAGCATTGCCTGGGTATGTCTCTATTTCCACTGTCAGCCCTACAGCCCACTAAGTTTTCAATGACAGTTTCAGAGACTCTTCTTTGTTGCTTGCAGAGAAAAGTGTACTTTCTGGTTGGAAAATAAAGTTTTCAATACATAAATAAGAATTTTAAACTCTATTTAATATCCAGCAGATAATCAGGATGCCATATTTAATATCCAGCAGATAATCAGGATGTCACGTGGGGGATAGTGGTGATGTATTGAATGGCTTAGTATTCCAGTATCTCTGTTTTATACAGTGTGAACTCTTTGTGGATTATATTACTGCACGCTTAAATCTAAAAGTTGAGGAGATGGTACACAATCTGTTAACTGTGTGCAGGAGGAAATAGCAGTTTCTGGGGTTTGTTTTGTGGTTCACTTGTGGTGGGTTTATTTTTTTTTTCTTTTACCACTGAATAGTGAAGGGTTTAAAAATACCCTGACTCTGAAAAGTACTTGGCAAAAATGCTATTAATAATGTAGAAAGAAAAAAGTCCTCCTTATCTTTTTGAATCATTAGAAACCTGGGGTCTGATTCAGTCATTTTTCTTTCCCGGTGTTGCTGATTTCAGCTCACCATTAAAAAAATATATACCTTGCTTCTACTGAATAATCTAATTCTGTTCATACGAATCTGAGCTCAGTTCATTAAAAGATTTTATCTAACATATTTCCTTACACATGTACAAGGCCTGTTTAATTTTGGTAACAAAATTAATTATGAGTGATAACGTTGCATACAAAAAGACTTATAATAGAAAGGTAGATAGCCTTGTAGTCCAAACACTCCAGTTCTTTCTAGGCATTCTTGGTTCTAATTTAGATTATGTAACAATTTTATTATTTGTCATTTAGCAAATCCCCTACTCCTGTTGGTTCACATTTATCTTCCTTGAGTTAATTAGATAGTAAAGTAAGATGTTATGAAAATTCGCAAGTGACCCTTGCTGACAGAGGAGAGAGGCTAGGATGCAAAGTACAGATGTACATCGGCACATATTTGTTATTGTGTATCAGGTGTCCCAGCCAAATTTAAGCATCTTGATTATAGTTTTAGGTAGGATTCTTATACGCTTCAAATGTTTAGGTAAACGTGATTTGACTGATCACTCACACTCATACTGCCGGTTATTAATATTGGTAAAACTTAGCAAAGCAGCCATATTTCTGCAGCACTTTTGCTGCTTGTCTACAGACCCAGACATCCCTGGAGTAATTCTCTATATAATTACTTGTCTATGATGCCAGATGATGCTGGGAGAGTTTCAAAGACTTGTTAGAGAAAGAGCAATGTGGCCAGTAGGACCAGGGCAGTGAACGTTCCCTTGTATTTGATACTCATGAGGCCACACCTCCAATCCTATGTTCAATTCTGGGTCCCTCACTACAAGAAGGACATTGAGGGGCTGGAGCGTGTCCAGGGAAGGGCAACGGAGCTGGGGAAGGGTCTGGAGCAGAAGTGTGATGCAGAGCAGCTGAGGGAGCTGGGGGTGTTTTGCCTGGAGAAAAGAAGGCTTGGAGGAACCTTATTGCTCTCTATAGCTGCTTGAAAGGAAGGTGTGGGGATCAGGTGTGGCCAAGTGGGGATCAGTCTCTTCTCTCAAGTAACAAGCAATTGGACACAAGAAAAACACCTCAAGTTGTGCCAGGGGATGTTTAGATTCGATATTAGGAAAAATGTTTTCATGAAAAGTTTTCTCAAGACTTGGGGCAGGCTGTCCAGGGTAATGGTTGACTCACCATCCCTGATGGTATTTCTAAGACATGGCACTTGGGCATATAGATTAGTAGTGAACTTGGCAGTGCGGGGTTAATGATTGTACTCAATGGTTTAGAGGTGTTTTCTAACCTAAATGATTCTATGACTCTAGAGGGACTATGGTGCTGGTGTTATTTTGGTTTTCCAGGGGTGTCCTTTATCCTTCATGGGCCTCTATAAGCTTCCAAGAAACAATATCCTTATTTACAGAGTTGATGTGACCTTTAGGTTCTTTTACTTAAGAATGAACCATATCAAATTTTGCTACTTCCTTACTGGAAGTGCACTGGATAATGTGGACTAATTTATGTTAACAAAGTGAATACACTGTCATCCTACAAAGACTGATTGATAGAGATTTTTCATAACAAAGGCTGGCACAGATTGCAAAGTGAGTGGAAGAGACAGACTTTCAATGGGTGCTCACATCTCAAATCTCCTGAAGTGACCTATGAAGGTGCTGTTTCCTTTCTGTTGACAGCAGAGGATGAATGTGAGTGTTTACCTAATGACAGCACCTTCAAACTGACTGTATATCCGTGAATAGTTTCTATCACAGAGAACCTGAACTGGTTCTTAATGAGAAGAGGTGGCTTTGGATGGGCAGCTGTTGTGAATCTCCATCCAGTGAAGTCCTTCTCTAGCCACCTTTGTGTGTTTTGGAAGTATTATGTGCTGTGCTCTGTATGTGCAATATGTGTATCTTTTTCCATACACCTTTATAGCCACACACATTTTTTCTCTCAGGGAGAAAAAGTAAGGTGTGGCCAAGAATATTAATTATCATCTAATAAGGCATACAACGTACTCTTCATTCATATTTATCACTACTATATTTCAGTAATGCAGGCTGTTATGCAATTCTATTCATGAATATCAGATGAGAATAAATTAGATAGTGGGATTTATCTGACATAGTATTAAACATCTGCAGTGTTAGCAGACATGTTGATGTAAATTAATAATTCTCAGCTACTTCCTCTAATACAAATGAAATTAAAATAGGCTTGGCTGTAGTGAGCCACGTGAACTGGTTTAGATGACTTCTTTTGCACTATCTGTGTTCTACTCAGAAAGCTAATCTTCTCCACTGAACTGGGAGTGACTAGCTCAGGTGTAGATCTTTCCAGTATGGATGTCTATATTTAGTGAGACTCATGTCCTCCAAAATGAGTGAAATGTTGAGATCTGTGGTTCTTACTCCAGTTTTGACAGGTCTCAACTCCAATACACATATGCCACACAATATTCCATACTCCATACAGTGTGCTTGTCAGGTCTAATATATCAACCTCAGAGTCTTCTATATCACTATCCTTACTCAACATGGTCTGTCTGCTGGTAGGAAAAGGTGATCGTGTCTTTTCTGCCTGATTTCTCTCATGAGATTATCTGTCAAAAAGCAGTTATGTTTGAAAGCTGAGGAGGTTGGAACATTTCTACCTCCTGAGTCATTACCTAAATGTTTTTGAAACAAGAACGACTTCACTGTCTCTCACCTGTTATTAAGCTTTTGTCACTTTCTCATGCCTGATGTTTCAAATGAACTTTGGAAATCCCTGTAATGTATTTAAACATCAGGGTAATGTAGCAGTTGGTGAACGCTTTCCTACCTGGACTACACAGATAAATGGCTTGTGATTCCAAGATGAGATTGATCAGTCTTCACAGCTTGATTTTGGATGGATCTGTGCTGTGCATCATGCTGGACTAGCTGGAACATTTACATTATATTACCCAGTGCTTGGCAGAGATATCCAATTGAACCCTGCACATAGGACAGCATTAATTCATCACAGCACATAAGTTAATTACCCTGCTCTGCTGGCAATGCTAATTAACCAGGGTACAGAGACACATTTGGTTATTTCTCTTCTGTTTTCAGAGCTAGCTTGCCTGGCATAGCTCATAAATTTACACACCTTTATCCTTAGCCTAAAGGAAATATGCCCTGGAGTATCCTGGATCATAATGAGTGTCATTTCCTGGGTAGCCTCTTTAATTTCAGTATGTTATAAATCCATTAAAAGTATCCAAATATACCTGTGCTTGCTCATAACAGAAAAACATTTTGTTCTTCCTGCTACCCCAAAAAACTATTTGGCTATGGGGACGATCACCTTTTCCTTGGAGAATTTCATCTAAGAGTAGACAGAAATTTACAATAGTTAGCCATTTTAGCTCAAATAATTTATGATTTTTTAGCAACAAAGCCTTTATAACAATTTGCATTTTACAGAACTAAATGTTAGCAGTGTGGTAAATTAATTTTTTAATTTGCATTACTAAACATCAAATATATAGCTGGGGACTAAGACGCTGTAGTGCAAGGAGCTGTCTGACTGTAATAGAGAGAGACAGTTTTTGTCTTAAGGGAGCCTGTACTTGAATAGCCAAGAAAGATAAAAGAGAAACAGAGACTGAGGATGAAATAACTCACCTAAGCTCATACAGCAGATCAAGGGCAGAGCTATATTTTACTTCTCCTTCCGAATGTTCTCTGTCTTTCTTTATGTACTTTTTTTGCAAGACACTAAATTAATTCATTGATTTTTAAACTCCATGTGAATTTTGGGCTCAGGAGTCACATGACAAACTCAGAGACTAAAATTTTCTCAACAGCTGCAAAAAGAAGTAAATTCAAAGTTGCTTGTCAAATGCAAGCCTGCTGCTGGGGGCTCCAAGCACTCAGGGGCTGTGTGTGGATTGTCTCCGCATCACCCTGACCTGCTGATTAAGCAACAGACGTGGTTGAGTCCATTCAGACATTGACACAATAGAAAGCTTGTTATATGGAAAGCTCTAGAAAAGCAGGGAAGATAAACGGATCCAAAACCCACATTTACTTCATTTTTTAGCACCAATTCAACTTACTTCTCTCCAGAGCGTGGAAAGTGAGTGCTGGCTTGTCAATAGCTAGCTCAGGATGTACATTGGAAATGTTCCTGAACCTTCTTCCCATTGGCTCCAGACAACCACAGCAAACAAAGCTGAGCTGATTTTGTGTACAGTATTTTAGGAAGAGGGAAAGGCAGCATATTCCCTGTTGGTCCGAGTTTCATTCTCTTTGAGAGTGATTGATTTAGTGAGAAATGTGTGTTTATAAGGTGAAGATATGACTCATGGCAATGAAAATCCTAAACATCTGACCTTGTCATATGATCTTTCCTATTCCTTAGTTTCGTATGGCTGAAGACCAGGGGGAATTATTAAAGTAGGAGCAAGGGGGCAACCAGTGTCACAATTACAGAATTAAACACAAAACAAAAGTGATTTTTAAAATCCAGGATGATGCCCAACTGCTCAAATGCCCAAATCATGCAGTGGAATAAGTGCTGTACTTTACGGAACAGCTGTTTTGCTGTCAGATTGTGCATGTCACAAGCCATCAAATATCCTCTACTTACGTTCATACAGAAGTCAGCCACGTACTCTCAGATCACTATCCTGTGTCCCTCCAGAGGAGGAAAGAGAAATTGCACGGGTATCAATGCTCTCAGCCCAAAATAGTTTGAAAATCTACCTCTTCATCTATGTTTTTAGTTTACTACAAGATTGATCAGATGAACTGATACAGCATTTCTCTTAACCTTATGTAGCGTAAAAAAAGGGGAACATGGAAATACTGAAGAAGGTATATGTAGACATTATAGATTTACACATATTTATGTATAAGATGTTTATGTATCAGAATTTAAGTAAATTTCATCTCCTGTTTTTGTCCTCAGATTAAAGTGGAGTCTATTTTCAAAATTTTATTTTTAAAATACACTTTGGGATTCTAACAGACAAAAGACAGAAATACTGAAACACCTCCTTAGTTTGGGAGCCCTTAAAAAGTAAACAAACCAGCTTGTTAGTAGTTCTTGAAGCATCTAAATTAGACAAGATTTAATGCTGGGGAAAAAATTCTGGCTCCTGACAATGCATGATGTCTTCCATGTTCTTGACTTCCCATTAACTGAGCCTTCCCTAACCTGGATGTCATCCACTAGCCCATTAATTGTCTCTCTGACCTGCCTGACACACTTAGAACATTTCACACTAACAAAGATTCAAGAGTTTATTAATACTCCAGTTCATGGGGCCTTAAGTATCAATAGCAACAGAAACCTATAGTACAAGTTTATTCATAGATTTAACATGAATATATATTACTCCACAGTAACTTCATGTGCATGCCACACAAAATGCTGGAAGTTGCTTTGTTTTCTGCTAAAAATTTAAAGTTCTAGTTTTCTCTCAGTTCTGTTTGTCTAGAGCCCATATTCACACTCCTTTACCCTGAGGGCAACTGGCTAATGCATGAGCTTTGATTTTCACTGCAGTCTTAACAGTAAGCCACGAGTGTTATTAGTATTCTGAGGACTTTGTATGTTTTTCTGTCCCTTCTGTGACCAAACCCAGAACTAAGTAGAATATTCACAGATGTAGATCTGCATTAGTTCATTCCAGGGCTGGAAGGGGCCATGAGACCTGTACAAACTGTAGCTAGATTAAGGCATCTGTCTTCTGACTGACACACAATTTCATCTGAAATGCATGAGGAGACAGTAGATCCTTCCCAAGTATAGCGATATAGACTGGATAAAATGTTTCAAAGTTTTAATTATCTTCACTAATAGGCTAGTATGTCTTAAATTGTATAACTTCTGTTTTCAGGTGCTGAATCTTGTTTTTCCTCTGCCAGAAATGTTGTGGGGAGAAAAAAAAAACATCTTCTTCCACCATCAGAATTCAGCACAGAATAGAGCTCAACAGAGCACAGAATCTACCTTCGTGTTGTAATGTCTCTTTCCAATCTGTGGATCGTTTTACAGGGATCCTTTTGAGTGCAAGTATATCTGCACTCTTTTTGACATGGACAATACAAGTTGTCAAGATACAGTGATATAGTATCACTGCCATGTGAATAGAAACCAGGGTTGAAGGGATTCCCTGTTCATACATCCAGAATGGTTTTAATCCTTCAGATGGCAGAAATCCACTGAGAGCTCACACTGAGGTAAGTACAACTCCAAGGTCTTTCTTTAATTTATTTCTTTTCAGAAGTCTCCAGTTCTGCAAGTATAAAGTGCTTTTTCTGTTCCTGTATTTAATCCAGCTGCCTGCATTACTTCTGTGTCACCAAACTGCTGTCAACTGCAAGTTTAACCAATGGATATTTTCTATTCCTTTATGGATCATTTATCCTCACAACACCCTTCTGGAAGAGAGGTGTACCTTTCCCACCCCTGTAAGCTCTTTGAGTAAATAGTAGAAATACTAGGGCTCACAAGCAAAAAATAAACATCCATGCTTTATAGACCTCTGGTAAAATGACTCCATGTTTTGCTTGGATTAGCATAGAATTAGGTCTCCTGGATTCTACTGCCTAGGCAAGATGGACAGGATCAAAGACAATTTAGAAGTAACCTGGACTTGAAATGGCTTACTTCTGTCAGGGCTGATGTGTCTCTCCTTTCCTGTCATTGAGGCTTTTATAGAAAATGTTCTAGCAGAAAGGTAAACACTTAGAGAATTTAAGCAGCTGAGTTCAAGTTCTGAAGTCAGTCTGGAAACAGGCTATTAAAACATATTGGATTTTTATGGACCTACCTTATGTATCTGGATCGTATGATAGAGCTAGTAATAAATCACATGACAGCTAACTCTGTGTGGGGCAGAGTGGCTCAGCTGATAGACACCCAGGGTACATCCACATTCACAAAACACAGAACCAGGGATGTCAGCACTGTACCCCTGGCTCATTTTCTCTGCCTGGTTGCTAGCTCACTCACTGGCTTTCTTTTAATGTTTCAACCAGCTCTACCAAGGCCATGACAAAAAATGTTCTGAATTAGCTCCCTAGAGAGAACTAATAAACATTGATAAGAGAGCAACAACTTTCAATTGGCCCTTTCTGCCGTGTGTAGGTCTTACATATTTATCCCAGCAAACCTTTCTGCCTCAGATACCTCAGCACATGCAACAGATGCTACCCAGCACTGTGCTATGTAACCTCCACTCTGATGGGCTTGTAATGAACAAGTTCCCGGTGTTCCTGGGGGACGCAGGGCCTTCCCCATTCCCATGGCAGCACTGGGATGCTAAGCACCGGCATTGAAATGTTAATCGTTCCATTTGTTTTCTTTAAACTACCTGGAGATAACCTGCCTCCCCCACCCACACTACCATTCTGGGACTAAAATGCAAATTAAAAAAAACCCCCTTGGGACCACGGGAGCATTTTTTAGGGATACAGACACCCCTAAATAAAGAACTAAACACAGTAGAGCGGGCTAGAT
Source organism: Ploceus nigricollis (assembly GCA_013399945.1). Taxonomy (NCBI): domain Eukaryota; kingdom Metazoa; phylum Chordata; class Aves; order Passeriformes; family Ploceidae; genus Ploceus; species Ploceus nigricollis. Next base: position 343,098 of record VXBC01002721.1, on the reverse strand, counting down.
AGATGCCCTAGCTGAGGAAGATAGGGACACAACTCCTAGNTAGGAAAAGGGGGACACATCTCCTAGTCAACTTTTGCCCTGTCACCATCACCTGCAGAGGATTGGACTGGAGTGGGCTATGGAAAGCCAGAACAAAGAGATGGACTTCCTGGTGATGCCACAAGGAAAGGAGAGGGCAAAGCTGTTACTCTGACAGACTCTGCACGCCTTCTTCCCCTTCAGCTACCTGGGAAAGCTACAACAGCAGGGGCGAGTTCCACGTCGGGCCCCCTGCCCAGCTGATCTTTTTAATAAAGAGCTGAATATTAATAAAGGCATTAGCCCTGTTCATTTCAGGCTGACCTCACATTATTTCAGAAAGTTTTTTAAGAAAACCAAACCAAAACAAAAAACCTACTTTCCTCTTTGGGTTACCACCTAGGGTACAGAAGTGCTAGAGAGACTTGGTAAGTAGTATGAATGCAGCTTGGCCACGCAACTTAGCCTCAGTGCTAAAAAGGTCCTTGCTCCTCTTTTGTTATTGTTACAGGTGTAGCCAAAACTACATCATCCACTGAGGCAATAAAAGCCTATTCTTATCCACTTGGTCTGTTCCCCTGACTGTTTATGTGCTGACACCTCTCAGCAAGAGAGAAATCTCCTGCAGGGAATCTCAGCTTCAGTTTGTAAGCATTTGCTAAATAGGGAGATAAGTTATCCACAAAATTTATTGTGTTTTCAAGTGCTGTTAACTACTTTTTCTCAGGGATGGAGATCGTTTCGTGCCTTTTTATTTTTTTAAAGTAGAGGCAAGGCCAAAAATCCCCGAGGTGATTGTATACTGAAACTGTTGCCTCTTACCCATCATATTAGTACCTATGTCCCTTCAAAGACCCTATCAGGAGCTTCAGGTGCTATAATTATCCTGATTGTCTCCAGGCCTGCAGCACAACCCTCTCTCTCTTCTGGACCCTGGAGGTAGGGAGAATCTGCTGCTTGTGTCTTGCCAAGGAAAAAGCAGGACGGAATTGAAAAAGCACACTGACACTGCCTGTAGCTAAACAGCAAAGGGCTGCTTAATTAATAATTTATCTCTGTTCACACTGCATTGTCTCTCTTTGCAGCACAATGAGGACTTAGAGAAAACAATAACATAATAGAATTAAGTGGGTGTTTTCTTGAAAGGAATAAAACACGACTATGCTTCTTGCCAAGTTGCAAAGAACATTTTTACTGGAAAAGTAACCAGTCTGGAACATCAGAAACTTGAAAATGTGGGCGTAGATTCATTCAGCTCTTGGGCTCCCCATAGTTCAGCTGAACTCCAGGACTACTTAGTCACATCCTCAGCTTGTGTCCAGCTTTCCACTGGGAAGGCTGTCTTGCACTTCATGGAGGCACAGGAAGAGATGTGTGCTCTGTCACCTTCTCTGTCAAATGATAGATGTGCCAATAACATAATGGGACGTGCAAGCAATCTTCTCATGAACAGCACCAGCATTAGCTGGTGTCAGTTGATCAGTGCATATCCCTCAGGGTGTATAAAACAGGGGATGAACTGGGACCATCAGTGAAGAAGGTGTCAGGGAATGAACTACAAGGCAGCAAAAGAGCCCCTACCTCCTTTCTCTGCCCAAGGAATTTGTGGGGACAAGGCACCAGGGATCCCACCACAGCATAGCTGTGTTGCTCTGAGCCCTGGTCACCAATCTCAGCCTCAGCTGTGGATCATTCTGTGTGCAAGAATTCAAGTTAACTGGTCTCCTGGTTTCAGTCCCCAGTTTTCTTGTTCAGCAGAGCTCTAAACATCAGAGTTGTCCCAGACATCAATCTTGTCTCTTCTGCAGTGGAATTCCTACTCACTTTCTAAACCTCTATTCCTATTCTTCTGCTTTTACATCTTCTCACACCAAGTGTCAAATGAGAGAAAAAGCATAAGGTACACAGTATAAAGTATCTAATTTTAATTTTTTTAGCTTTCACACTGCCCTCCATTCAACTGTCTATATTAACAAGTTTTAAAGAAATCTTACAATTTCTTTCTTCCCTCCCTAACATACTTTTAACTTAGATGTCAAAAAAGTTATATTATTTTTCCCAACAGCAAACTCAGTACTGCCAAAAATATTTGCAACACTTATGTAACCACTGCATGGTTATCCACGTGAAGGATTACTGCAGGTCTATGTACATGCTGTGCTGGAGAGGTCAGTCTCCACAAACCCATTCATCCTGATGATGGCATTGCTCTGACATGTGTTAAGAGCTCCTCATTTGAAAAAGCTAGCTGATGCATTTGAATTTCCTTGCGGCTTTCCTTTTCTCTCATGAAAGGCAAGAAGGGAAAAGTTTTGGGATTTTTTTTTAAAATCCATTTCTGCTGCCTTCTAAGGCATTTAACAGGCTACAGCTCTCTCTGTTTTATTCTTAGGAAACAGAAGAGTTAGCTAAACTGATAAATGAATCAATCCTTTTATTCCTTTACCTGCCACCTGTACTCTATCTCCTCTTTGAGATCAAAAGTAGCATTGATTTGTTTAATTGTTACTAAAAGAGCCAAAGAAACATGATGGCAGTGAGGTGTTAACATCAGTACCTAAACTAGGCAATAACGTTTCCTTCACTGATACTATGCTGATATTAAGAAGGATCATGTATTAAGAAAAGGCATTTTCTTTTCCAAGGTTTGATTTTTCAAACCATTCTTTTGTTGTTGTGGTAAACTATCAGTTATGTAAAGCACACATTTTTCTCTAATGGATATTTTTTCTATGAAAAGAGAATTATAAAGGCAGTTCTACAGAGAAACAGTAGACAGTAACAGCTGATACATTTGCAGAACTTTTCTTTCCTTCCTGCAGCATATAGCCTGATTAAAATACAAATTATTGTGTTTTGTTACAGTATTGGGAGAAGACAGCTTCAGGGCTGAAGAGGAGTGTCAGGAAAGAAGTAAACTTAGGTGTCTCCCACCCTAGTTCCAATATCTCAGCTGCTGGAAATGAAAGTTATAGCCATGTCTTTTTGAGGAGGTTGGTCTTGTCAGCATGTCTGACTTGGTCTGAAATTCATGGGCACACTGGGTTACTCAATCAAGAATTGTTTAAGGTGAGGTTTATCTTCCCGAGTTAGAGATCTTTCCAGTGTAGGCATTTGATTCTGAACTCACTCCATGACCTCCTTTTAAAATCAGCTTGAGAAACAGGCACCTTCAAAACATGGTTCACTTGAACCATTTAAAGTAATTTTTTTCATATTGTTCTCTGAGCTAATTCAGCTCACTAATGTGGAAGAAAATGACCCTGTCACTCTTTCTCAGTTACTTCCTAGCCAGGTTAGAAAGTTAAATTAACTCACAAAGGGGTGCCAATAAGAGAGATGAACAGAGAAACAGGTAGACGTTCTTTGGTCTGCAGCCCTTGACACCCAAACTCTGTTATCTTCCCATTTAGATGGGTGTGGTATCCACATTCTTCGCTCTCTCAGGAAATTTTCATAGAGGAGCACAGAGAGAAGAAAGAGAAAACTTCTGTTTCTGTTCCTTGTTTTCCTGTGTGGAATGTGTTTGGAGAGTTGTTTACCTGGAGTGATTGGTTGATTGGATTCTGGTCAGTATTGTTTGGCCCTGATGGCCAATCACGACCTCCTGTGGCTGGACTCTCAGGGAGAGAGTCACGAGTGAAGTTAGAGTTAGAGTTAGATATGGTAGTTAGAAGTTAGTATGTAGTTTTTAGTATCCCCTTTAAAATAGTATATTAATGTATTATAATATAGATATAATAAAGAAACCATTCAGCCTTCTGAACTGGAGTCAGACATCATCATTTCTTCCCATCCTGGGTTCACCTGCATTTTTACAATAGATGGGAATTTGTGTCATATGTTTATGAAACAAAATGCCCAACTGTTTCACTGATGGGGACATAAGCATTCTTGTTTAACATAAACAATGTGGTTTCCAAGTGGAATGAATGTGGAGAAAGCACTGAACGCTGCAATTTTAGCAGCTGAGATGAAGGTGTGAATGAGAAAGGGGAATGGTATTAAGTTGATTTAATGATTATGCATATAAAATGTGGGTTAAAAAATGTAGATGTCTATGAAAATGCAGTGATGCATTTGGTTTTTTTAATTTGTGAAAAGAAAGAGGTAAAAGACATTGTAGACTCAAAACCAATCATAGGCAAACTCTTGAAGACAACAGGTGAAATTTCTTTAACGTAAACTGCAGAACTGATTTTAAAAGATAAATAAAAAAGCACTTGTTAACTGAATTAATATGAATTTGTGTTGTGGTTTAACCCCAGCCAGCAGCAAACCATCACAGAGCCGCTTGGTCAGTCCCCCCACTCCCAGCAGATTAAGGGAGAGAATTGGGCGGGTGCAAGTAAGAAAACTTGAGGGTTGAGAAAAGACCAGTATAATAATTAAAATAAAATAATAAGAAGAAGTAATTAAAAAGAAATTGTGGAAAGAGAGAGAGAGAGAGAGAGATAAAACCCAAGGAAAACAAGAGATGCAACACATAGAGTTGTTCTGCACGTAAAGATGCCCAGCCTGTTCAGCAGTGAGGCCATCAAATTTCTCCCCATTGTATATGCTGAGCATGTTGACACATGGTGTGGAACACCTCTTAGGTCAGTCGGGGTCACCTGTCTTGACTGTGTCCCCTCCCAGCCTCTTGTGTCCCTCAAGCTCCTCACTGGCAGGACAACATAAGAAGATGAAACATCCTTGGCTGCGGGTAAGCACTACTAAGCAGCNAGAGAGAGAGAGAGATAAAACCCAAGGAAAACAAGAGATGCAACACATAGAGTTGTTCTGCACGTAAAGATGCCCAGCCTGTTCAGCAGTGAGGCCATCAAATTTCTCCCCATTGTATATGCTGAGCATGTTGACACATGGTGTGGAACACCTCTTAGGTCAGTCGGGGTCACCTGTCTTGACTGTGTCCCCTCCCAGCCTCTGGTGTCCCTCAAGCTCCTCACTGGCAGGACAACATAAGAAGATGAAACATCCTTGGCCGCGGGTAAGCACTACTAAGCAGCAACTAAAACATCAGTGTGTAATCAAAATTATTCTTGTCCTAAATCCTAAACACAGCACGGTACCAGCTAATAAGCAGGAAGAAAATTAACAATATCCCAGTCAAAACTGGGACAACTTAAAAATCAGTTTATAATACACTGAGTCAGAACAAACAGATTACTTTTCCAACCAAATATATATGGTACGGAGATGTAAAAAATTTACTTTGATTTTAAATAGGAATGTAGCTTTAGGACATAGCCAGAGGTCTACAGTGTATATTATTATTCTACAGTATTATCTACAGTGTATTTTGCTGATGGCATCTCCAGTCACATTTATCTCACCTGTATCTGAACTCAAAAAATTAAGCCACAATTCATGCACTTCTGAAAGGCAGGCTGTACTAGCTCCAGCTCTGAAATACAGCCACATGTTCCTTACAGGCCTCTAGTTTAGTGCTGGCAAGATCTGTAGTTCAGTAATTTCAAGCACCTGAGGGAAAAAAAAAATAATACTGGAAAATTAACATAGGGATTTATTCTGTGCTAAAACTGACTTCAGGATTTTTTTTTCAAGGCTATAAATACATCTGAGTAACTAAACACAAGCCCGGAAGAAAATCAGTCTTTAGGGTATATTTATTCACCTCTCTCACAAGGGTATTAGAAGAACTGATTTGACCTAGACATGTAATGTATGTCAGGGTTTCTAGACAAAAGGCTGTATAAATTCAGAGTTCTATTACAATTAACTGGCTGAGTATGCTGAGAGTGCTGTTGCAATTTTAATAAAATTAATTTAATTTGAATTGGTAAGCAGTTGCTGAGAGACAGCAGTTCCCACTCCCACCTGTGAAGAAACCAGACCTTAACAGAACTTTGCAAGATATATAAATGTGATAATGACTGCATAAAATAAGTGAACAAATGAGTTGCAAGCCAAGCAGAAGAATACTCGAATTACATCTCTTCCCAGGCTTAATTTAAGCTAACTCTAAAAGAAGCTTCCCATAAAGAAAGTACAGACCTTTTTAGATAGTAACACTAAAGTATGTTAAATACTTATTGTAGGCATTAGTCAGGCTTGCATTCAGTCAGCTCTCCATTAAAAGTATACTTACATGAATGCTCTTTGTCTGGATCTCAAAGCCAAGGCACAGTTGTGAAAGGATGGATAGTTTGGATAGTGTGATTTATTGTACTCTGAAAGAAATTGTATTCAACATAATCATGAGGCAAATCTAGACTGTAAAGGGAGGATGGTCTAAGAGATCAGAAAGAAAGGAAGCATTGCCACTCAGTGTAATAGAAAAAGTAAAAAAGATGAGATGACAGATCAGGCAGAGGAAGAAGTTTGCAAAAATTGAGTGGAAAATGGAAAGAAGTTTTTTTTGAGAAACATTAAATGATACAGATGTAGGAAACAGGAAAAATTCTGTCTTTTTCCTTCCTATGCTACTTGCAAATTAGAATGGCAGCTTTTCAGGAGGTAAAGTTACTCTGCAAGAGGCAGGAAGTGTTTTTCAAGGCCTTAAATGAGGAGAATAAGCTGAGGAGAGTAAGTGGTAATGGAGATGACACAAGAATCAGACACTGCTTTAAATGGCAGGTCTTTAGGGAAGCCATAGGAGAAGTCCTGTGTCCAAGTCACAGCTGCCAAGAGATTACTTCAACCAAGAGGGTTCTCTGAAAGGATTAAATATCTCTCCTGTTTGGCAAGGAAGCAATTCAGGGCAAGGAAAAATACAGGGAGAAAGCCACCTGTTCTAGAAATGGCCCCAGCTTCCCACCTCCTAAGTCCATGAAGCAGCCTCAGAGCTACTGAGCCAAATTTCCTTCTTCTGCCAGGCTCCCATCCTGTGGAAGTTGCTTTTTTTTTTTTTTACTTCAGCACAATTTCAGCAGAAGAGGTGGAATCTCTGATAACTGTGAAACAGTTTTATGCTTGGTAATTGTGATTCTCCCTAGTAGACAAAAGATGTTGAAATGCACCACGTCAGCTGGTCAAGAGCCTAAGAGGTTCATTTTCCCATCAGCAGACTACATGGACTGTTGATTTAGTGTAGAAGTCTAGGAAAGCTCCACTGGAAATACAGCTACTGTGTTATAAAATAAAGCCAACAACATCTTTCAGTCTTGAAAGGCACAGCTGAGAGCATGTAGTCTGTGTGCAGAAGTCTGTGCTCTGGCAGCAAAGCTAAGCTCCATAAGAATTTATCTCTCTCTAGAAAACTGCAAAGACCAGAGTCATAGCAGATGTACCGTTTGACACCAGCCTACAGTCTGTGAAGGTTGGTCTAGGCTTAGGAAGGTTTAGGAGCTGTTCTGTGACTCAGTACTGAGACACTCTCCATTGTTCTCCACAAACAATTGTCCTTTCCTCATCAGTTCCCACAGTGTAGCTTCACCTGTTCCTCACATGCTCTTCTAAAAGTTGGAATTCCCATTCAGAAGGGCTTGTCTCTCCCTCCAATGAAAGACGGGAGTTTCTGTTCAAAGATTAGGACACCTAAAGGTTAAGTGAATTATCTAAGTCAGTTCGTCTCATAAAGGCATTGTCACAATAGATTTAGTAATGACTTTGAGATGCTTAGATAATTTGGAAGCGAGAACTCTCTTCATGCTCTAATAGGTGTGTTTTAAGGCACAAACTCCATTCCAATCCCTTTAGGACTCACACGTCCTTCAGACCTCTTCCCAGCCCTGTGTGAGCCAGGAAGCAGGCTATGCAGCATTGTCTCCCCTTGTCAGCTGATGCCATGGTTCCTACTGAACCAGACCAACTCCCTTTGGCGGCTTTGGGTCAAAGCCATGTCTGTTGGAGGACAAAGGCACTCCCCTAATGCTTTTGTCTTAATTGAACAAACCTTCATAAACTCTCTACCAGAGTAACACCTGGACCCACTACTTCTTCTCATCTTGTTTCTACATGTTGCTGCTGATGCATTTGTTTTAATCTCCTGTGGCTCCCTGTATTGGCACAGTAACTGGTGCCATTATTGCTGGGCTGTGTAATTGCACAGTAGATCCCTCAGTAGCACTAAATGTATAATTATGAAGTTCTCCAAAGTAGAAGGACAAAACAACTGTTCCGTGTTTGCAGCCAACAGTTTTACTGTATGTGGTTTTCATACTGCTTAGTTTGCTGCCTACTTAACTTTCCATAAAGTGTAATTATTTTCTGGGTGAGGTTGGAAGACACATGGGGTATAATATATTAACTGCACTTCTTATTCATAAGGTAACAGAGACTCTGCATCAAGTTAATGCCAACAGTTTCCCTTGGAAATAGCACAAATAATTTGTCACTGTTCATTACTCTCATGCTACTATACCACTGCTGGCTTTAGGAAAGACAGTTTCTAAAATTATCCAGAGGAGCTGATTGCTGGTTTTGGTATTGTGATGTTTAAATGGACCAAAACAATTCAAGATCTATGCAGTTAACCCAAGCAAATAGAAGTGTTTTGCTTTTGCATTTGTCTTTCTGGCATGTATGGATTGTTTTCTTTCTTTCTGAAGGATAAAGAAAACCCAGTGGAATACAGAGAGCAGAGAACCAGCACAAGGCCTCTGTTTAAGTGGGATTCAGACATTTGTCTTTTGAACAGAAAGCAGTCTGACCTGAGCCTTTCACCAATGACAGGAAAATGGGCTCTCTGAAAGCAGGGGCAGCAACAGGGGTATGGCCAAATTTCATGAGAGGCTTTCACAAACCAACTGAGGTTTCTTCTGAAGGGACAAGCTGGACCAAAATAGATAAAGTCTTCAAGGTCATACATAATAGCCTTGAAGTGAAAGAAGGAATGGAAGTAAGATTTCCTAAATGCTGTGGCAGTGCCAGGTCCACTTGTACACACAATTTAGACTCTGTAGCCCACCCAAAACTCATTAGGACCTCTTGCCAAAAGAAGTGTGTGTTCCAGTGAGTCTGGATTTGTTCAACAGTCACTGGAAATTTTGATGCTTCCTTTGGAAGCACAACCATCTATTCTTCATACCCACTGTTTGAACTCAGCAGGGCTGGAGGGAGGAGAACTGGTGCAGCCACAGTTTTCACATTCACAGGACTGAGGAAGCTGATTCACATGTCACTTGTGGTTTGTCTAGATTGTAGGAATGTTCCTTGCAATTGAAATAGTATTGTATCTAAATTCATAACTCTTCCCTTGCAATAAACATCCCTGTCTCTGATGGCTGGGGATTCACTCCCCTTCTCTTTCACCTTAGTGCATAACAGGCTTCAGATACTGTGCTATCCTGGGAGCAGATCAGAGGCTATTTGTGATGGGGAGAGTTATTTCCTGCAGTCTTGGAAGGTTCTGTTTAAGACATAAAAATTCTCACTCACATTTCCAAGTGTGAAGGGCTGGCTGGAGCCAGGGTTCCCTGGTAGGCTTCCTTTTCCCCCCCTCCCTAAATTTAGAGCTACAGACTTCACGAGAAGAGAAGCAGGAGGGCTTTCTTGCATGTCTGAACAGAGATGGGAATTATTTTCCCAGTGAGCTCACTATATTTATTGTCTCACAGAGAAAAATGAGTAATACAAGACTGGATCTGCAGTCTTCAGTCTTGGTCCCATCTCTTTGGTCTTCTGACATGAAGTTAGTGGACTGCTGAAATCTGGATCTCTACTAGTATAAGTCCAGAAAACCATGGAAACTGGTGGAAATGGCAGCTGAGTTTGAAGTGATATTTTATAGTACAAAGAGAAATGCTTTTTTGGACTATTCTGAGGTAGCTGGTACTGCTCCACTCCAGGTTTCCCCAGCTGCAGTGCCTGCCTTTGCTCTGTTAAAGAACTTCACAACAATTCTGGAAGGAAGGGCTGTTATATAAAGAGATCCAATTTGAAAATTATTATCCTAAACAGTAAGCTTTAATTTTCAAAGCTGTCAATCTCCTCCATTTCATACGTGTTAGGCACAAGAGAAAATAAAAAAGCAGGGTTTAGATCCTGTTTTCTAATTCTTTGCTTCAGAGCTGGTATTTTTTATGCTACTCACTTTGCCTCTTTTTTAACTGGTTTTTTTTCCTTTATAAACTATTTTCACTTTCAGAATCCTTCTCTCTTTTCCCCATTGTTGCTTGTCACCTAAGTGCTCGCACAGACTCACTGTGGTACTAGTTCTCTTTAGTAAATTTTTGTTCCACTTTCAGTGAACTACGCTTCCCCTATTTGAAGGGTTAAGCTTCAATTTGTTAAGACAAGTTGATGACAAGTTGATGACAGAGGCATACTGCAACTCTTCCCAAAATGGCAGGAAATTCAAATAATAGACGGTAACTTCTCATTTCAAAAGCTTGCTAATAATAATTTTTTTTCTTGATCCTGATAGAGAGAAAAAGTAATTTAATTAGCTCTCTTGGCTTATCTGCCTTCCATCACACCCCAGTATATTGTGTAGGACTCCACAGCTTTATGTCCCACAGCACAGCCTCATCAATAGCGATTACAGTTCCTTGCCTGTCTGCAGTAGCTTTGTTCAGCAATGGATCTGAAACACAGTCAAAGCTGAAACTGCTACAGCAATGGCACACGGGGACAAAAGAATATGAAAGCCTTAAGTAAGTTTCAATACCATAGCAATGCTTCTCAACAGCATGGCATATCAATATGAAGTCCTTAAAATGCAGTTTAGAATGCTAAATAATAGCCTTAACCCCACCAATAATATATATAACAACACTGAACTGAACAACTGTGCTAACTTCAATAGCTTCTAATTATAGATGTTTGTCTTTTCCCATTAAAACCACTTTTATTAGAATAGATAATTATCTGTTGTCTTCCAAAAATGCTTTTTTCCACACACTCCGTTACTTTTCAAAATAGTCCTCGCTCCACACCTGAATTTATTATTCTGCCCTGCAAAATCGAATTTTATTTTAAAAGTAAAAAAAATTTAACAGAAAATTTAACGGTCATTTTAAAGTAATAATTTTCTGGAAGAAAGCCATATCCAGATGATTTTTATGCATTTCTAATTCCTACAAGCAATCCTTGTTCTGAGGCAAGAGTTTTTTGTGTCTGGTTGTTATTCTTCCCCAGACATCTGAATTTCACATACCCTGTTTAATCCTTACTCTTGCTTAAAAAAAAAGTGTACTTGGATTTGTACTGGAAACTCTGGATCTTCTCATAGTTTGGCCTTAGCCCTGAAGATTTATTTGCTTAGATAATTGTATGGGCTAGGAAAGTTCAATTTCCATAAAATTTCTCAGAAATATTTTCAATACTGTAACCTAAGATGGGATTTGACCAGCCTTTGATATCAGATTGTTAAGATGGGCCAAAAGGTAAGGCAGAGGTGATGACAGAATTACAGGAAGAACTTAATAGAAAGTAAGAGAAATCTTGAAGAATGCTAGCCAAGTGATGCTTGATACAAGAAACTTTTGAAAATAAAGACTAAAAGTTGTTTGCTGGGGGAAAGGGCATGTAACAAATTCCCTTTAACTAACCTAGTTTTTAAGACTTTTCTATCAACACTTAACAACATATATTTCCCCTAGTTGGTTGTTTCCAAGCATTCCATCACACACTCTTTGCTAGGATAAATTTTGCAAGGGAAGATTCATCTTCATGTTACATGGCACAAAATAATCCCTGCCAGGCGCCTGGAATCAATGGTTCCTATTTTACCTTGAGATGACAGATACACATTCAGTTTCCTTGCTGGCTAGAAAAGGCTTAATGAGAGAACCATGTTTCCTGCTTAGCATGCTGAATAAACTGCTGTCTTGCCATGAGATGCAGAGGAAAACTGCTACCATTGCAGAACTTCAGTGGAAAAAAAAATGGTGAGCAAACAGAAACTGAGCCCTGTGAAAGGCAAGGTCATTTGTAGACTGGAAAAATATTTTGTCTTGAAGCCTGACTTACTTTTCATTTTAAAAAATATAATCAAACAGGCATAAGGTTCATTATTCTATCTCCTATTTAAAGACTTCAGGTACAGAAAACTCAGGATCTCTTTAGTAGAATTGCTAAATAATTTTAAATTGCATGTGTTCTATTTCGGTGTCTAGTACATAAGACTTTGGTCTTCTCAAGAATCTTCCAAAAAAGACTAATGCCCTTGACCACCACTGGAGAACATGGAAAGAGGGACGAAGACAAGGACAAAGACATTCCAGTTATTCTCCTTATATGCTGGAGATCATCCTTCTCTCTTCAGTGGGAGCAAAAGGCTATTTCTAAACATATGCTGAAGACCAAATCGGGCATGGGACATGATATTTTTCTGTTACTTAAAGACGTTTGGTATGGGAGGTGAATTCTTTTTTATACTTCTTAGTGACCAGATTGATGCAATCCAATCCTCCCATTTTGTCTCTCACAAATGCCATCATAGACAGAATAGCAGCAGTCACTGGTCTTTAGACCCCCCACTGCATTACTAGTCAGAAAAAGAACAAACAAATCAAATTTTATACTAATGTTTAGATAAGATGTACTGGGTTTTATATCCAAAGCCCACACACATCTAAGGAACACAGTGGAGAGGGCAATCCTCTCTCACTGGGTCAGCAGACCGCCTGACTTACTGACCAGGAAAAGTTTAGACTGCTTCGGCACCATGCAAATGACACAGCATCATTTGGGAATAATACTGGGGAAATGTCTATCAGTTAAGAGCATCTATCACAGAATGACAGGTCAAGTCAACAGAACCTGTGAAGCAAGATCATCATGAATATAATGAGTGCTACTGCTGCAAGGCTTTTGGCTTGTGCTGCACAGATCACACACCTCTCCCACAAATACCCCTGCCAGCCCTGGTACCTGAGTAATTTCCCACACGGAAATGCTGTGATGTTTGCCATTCTACTAACAGCAAAATTGCCTCCTTTAACCCAGAACATGTCTTATTGCACTGTACAATTTCTGTGCTCTCCAGACTGAGTGTTAAAACTTGTCCTGGGTTTTCTCAGGTTAGAGCAGATCACAGACCATGTAGGATCTCAGGACATACAGTCAGGGAGAAGACCAAGTTCTTCAAACTTGTTCTTAAATAGATCTAAGGCAGACATGCCAAAAAGGGCTTCCTCCTGTCTGCCACTCACCTTAGTCACATAGACCTGACTTCCCTTTGGGCTGACACTTGTTTGGCTGCATGGTGAATGCAGGGTGTTGTGAACACCAAAAAGATTATTTTATATTAAGTCATGGAGCTGTTTGCCTCACTTGCAACAGCATAATCCATGAAGTGAAGCTGGATAGCAGTTGAAGCATAATCCTGTCTGTAAATTAGGGGAGGAGGTGGGAAAAGTGTGTGTGAAGAGAACCCCTTCATCAGTAGCACAGTGAGATCACATGAAGCATAATGCAAAACCGTATTGCTAGTCTCTAGATGTTCAAAACACATAGGATAGTTTTTAATCACCTTTGCACCCCTGATGTCTAGGGTTTGCTTTACCTCCACTGTGAAATGGTGTAATCCCTAGGCAGAGATAATTATGCCTATCTGATTGCACTACACATGATCTATCTTATCAGCATCCCCTTTTTAGCACAGACTCTAATGCAGGAATCCCAGAAAGTGCCCCTTTTTTTACATTGCATGACCCAGCTTCCCTTTCCACAGAAAGCACTGTAGCAGTTTTAGAAGAAAATAGATGGCAAGTGCTTTCAAAAATACCTTTCTCTCCTGAAGCAGTAACATTTTGCAAAACAGTGTTTATATAATATTTAGTAGTCAAATGCACTGAACCCAGTATGAGTTATACTGTGTAACTTTAAAAACTGCTGCCATAAACATGTACAAGGGCAAGAACTGTAGTTGTGCAAGGCAAATAGCTAAACATAACAGTGAAAAGCACAGGAAGGAAAACAAAGAAAAAGTTGTGATTTTCTTTTTTAGTGCCTCAATAACTAAGGGGAATGAAGCCAGGTGCAAAATCTGTTCTGTTTAAAAATTTTATTTGATAATATTTAAGGCATCACTTTTCAAAGGAGCAAGTAATAAAAAATGAGGAAATTTAATATCGTTTATATATATTAAAATTGGGAGCAATTAATTATGTCTAAATGTACCTCAGTAAATGTTCTCTTTAACCTAAAGGAGGCTTGCAGTACTGGGCTATAAAGGTCATTGGGGAAAGTAAGAGCTGAGAATTCTCCTTTGAGCAACAAGGTCCTTAAGTAATCCCAGATGCTACATGAACTGCTGTTTAAGATGAGAAATAACCAAAGAACAGGTGCTATTGCTGGAAGAGTGGGTTCAGATGAAACAGTTGGAAGCTCTATTAGCTGTAACAGAGCAGATGCAGCTGGTCAGAGTGCCTGCCTGAGCAGGAACAGGATCACAGAATTACAGAATGGTGGTGGTGGGAAGGGACCCCCCGAGACCATCTGGTCCAAACCCTTGCCCAAAGCTGGGTCAGAAGAGAGCAGGTTGGTAAAGGCCATATACACTTGGGTTTTGAATATCTCAAGGAGGGAGACTGAAACATCACCGGGCAATCTGTATAAGATTCCAGTAATAAATAAATAATTTAAAATCATATTTTTCAAGTGGAATTCCTTAAATTTCAGTTTGTGCCCACTTATCACCACTGAGAAGTCTGGCTCTATCTTCTTTAATCCCCACCATCAAGTACATCAAGTGTGAGTACTTTTGTCACTTTTACCTGCCTTCCTGCACATCAGGATGCTCCATTCTTGGGTTAGGAGGGAGTGATCCTTGAAAATAAAGCAGCTCCCATTTACTTATCATCTCTTCAGGACCATGAAAAAGGGAAGAGGACCTAGAAAAAGCCAAAGGCTACTCCCCTCAAGTTCATGGTTGCGATCCTGCTTTTTAACCTGCTTATTACTCTCAGAATCCTGAACTCCACCATTAAAAAAATCACTGCATCCAAGACTGTATCCAGCTATGACATGCCAGAACCATTCTTCCTTGCTTGTAAGTATCAGATCATCAGGCCATCTTTCATCATAGGCTAATAATTCACTTGCACCAGGGAGCTGTTGATCGTGCGCTCCAGAAACATCCTGCATTGCAGTCCTGGTAGGTTGTCCCTCCCTAAGATTCTGGGTTAACTGTATTCCCCCATAAGGACCAGGGCCTGTAAAAACCAGGTTTCTCCCCTTTGCCTGAAGAAGGCCTCATCTACCTCTACCTGATCAGGTGGCCTGAAGAAAATACCAACAAGTGCTGTTCTTGTTGATTTGTGCTGTAATCCTGACCCATAAACTCTTGACTAGCTCCTCTCCTGTGCACAGACACAGCTCCATATGTTCCTTCTGCTCTCTAAAAAAGGACAAATCCCCCTCCTTGCCTTCCTATTCTGTGCTTCCAAAGAGCCTACAATAATCCATCACAGTACTGCAGCTGTGTGAGCTACCCACCAGGCCTCTGTCAGCCTACTGAGTGAGATGGCAGCCCTAAAACTGTGCGTAGACCTCCTGGTTTTCCCTATGGTGCATGGATTACTGTACAAACACTTCAGAGAGGTATCCACTCATGCTGTCCTTTTTCCAGAAGCCTCCAGAAGGTATCTGGATCTTATCCCACAATCCTTTCCTGTAGAAATTTTTTTCTGTGTGTAAGAACTCTTGGGATTCCTGTTTTGTATTATTTTCAGTGTTCCTTCTGTCCAAATCATCTGTACCCTTTGCTTGCCAACCCAATTTCCCACTTCTTCACTTGATTGTGGGCTGTCTTCCCTGTCCCCTGTCATTCCTAGCTGCTTTAAGGTTTTGATAACTATATGTAAGGTAATTTATTTAATCAGTAAGCTCTTTAATAAATATTAGTTCTCAATGAGTAATTGAGGTCCAATGATGCACACATACTCTTGAATTTCATAAATGCCAGATTCAGCCACCTGAATCTAAAAATAAGAACCATTTCTTATCCTTTTTATTTCTTAATGTATTTTTCTCCATTCAGTATTTAAATATTTTTGTTTCATTTTGTGAAGACACCTTGCCATTCTGTGTCTACCAAACCATGAGAGACAATGAATGCAATTCTAAAACCAGTGCGACACAGTTTTGGAAACACTACTTAACTCATTCAGAATTTTTTTTATGAATAAGTTCTTGTCCATTTTTCTTGTTGTGAAGACACGCACCCAAACCGGAATCAAACATGCAGTGAGCTCTTCCTATATGCAGCTTTCTACATCTGGACAGCTGAGGAAATATGCTGCAAGCAATGAGAGATGATTGAAAAACTCCAGCGTCCCAGTGCAGTAGCATTCTGCTAAGACTCAGGTTATTTGCTCTGAACATTAANAACAGATCTGTCTGTACCTAGGGGACCTATCCTGAAAATATTTCATCAAAACACTGGATAGGGCTCTCATGTAGATGCAAGTACTCATATGCTTGGATTTCAGCTTGGAGATTTCACCAGAATGTTTTGGTTTTTCAGGGTCATTACTGATCTTAAAAAAACATGGGAAAATATTGCTCAAATCTGAAAAATTTAATATTTTAGAGACTTCAGAGGTCATAAAAGACTCACACAAACAGTTCTTTGCACTGCATGTTCTTGCATTTGTCAGCTATTGTCAAAATCCTGAAATACTCATACGTTTATGTTCTGTTAATTATCATCCTTTAATTATTTTTAGAAATCGCTATCAATTCAACTTACTGATAGAAAGGACAAAAAGATCTTACTTGTGCTGTGCTTTTAGCCAAGTCGAACAGATAAAAAACGGTGCCAAGGGCAGAATAGAAAGGAAATATTTCTCATCAAGTCAGGTGCTGAATGAAAGCTGAAAGGAGTGCAAGGAAAGGTAGAATCAGGCCACAGGAGAGAGAATCAGGCCATGGGCTGACTTCTTCTGACAAAGGTATTTGGTGGCAGAAATTTAATTTGGAAACAGCTTTTATTCCCCAGATGGTAGCTCAGGACTATTGCATTCTTGGTTTTTCTGTCAACAATATCAGTGTGTATGGGAAGCTCAGACCAAGATAGGAGAGTGAGAAGAAGTTTAACATGTTAAGAACAATTACACTGATCCTTCATATTCATACAGAATACCCCAGAACTAACCTCACCTTGTTCTGTGTTTGCCAGATTGTACTGAGGACAGCCATTCAAAAATGACCCTGAATTACATTATTTTTTTACACTCTTTCTCCTACTTCTCCCAACTTGCTTTCACTATAGCAAAGACTTTGCTGCCAGAAATCAAGTAAGGATCAGTGGCATAAAAAAAAATCGCACAGTGACAGGTATAGAATCATTGTCCCCATGGTGATACCTTCACATCTTTCAGCAGTTTAGGAATTCACTGAGCTGGAGATTGCACTTGAGCCAACATCATTGCTTTAAAAGTAGCAATCAGGTTTTTATTGCGTTAATCATTCATACATTAAAACCCAATGGACTAAGTCAAGAGATGGTAGCAATGATTGCCTTTTGTGGGGATGCAGCAACCACAAGGAAGTGCACCTCAGTCCCCAGCAGAAAAGAAATACTTCAGGTTAATATTGATCTGAAGCCTTTTAGTGATGGGAAAAAACCCCAGTGTTTTGCTAGTTCACAAATTCTGTGACTGTTACAGGATATAACACAATGTTTAAGCAGCATATAAAACAATAGCAGGATACAACACATCATTATAGACAAAATATTTGGAACTGTACGTGAAAGTACTCAAATCCCATCCCTCCCATCATAAATATATTGACTGTATTTTTTATAAGTGCATTAGTGTTTGCGCAATAATCTAGACCACATTTCACTGTGGGCAGGAGAAGAGTCTACAGAAGTCCCATACTGCCTTTATCAAATGGCTGAGAGACCAATTTACAAGATTATCAACTCAAAAATGGATGCAATAAGTAAGTTTTTACAGATTAATTTAAATAAGCATTGTGTTAACAACATCTTTCTTTCTTTGAAAATACTTCATGCCAATGTGATTCCATATTGCTGAGTACTGACACTTCCCATGTTAAAGAACATATTTTTAGCTTTTTTGCCCCGCTACCATGAAAGAAGAGAATAATTTTTAGGTAATCTTGTTGTTCCACTTCAAATCCTTTCTTAATCCCTCAAAAGTCTTAGCACTTAAGGTGTTGTGCTGTGTGTTACTAGTAGTGCGAGATTTGAAATGACCAAATCTTTGTGTTTCAAATGTAGAGAGTTGGATCAATATGGTACTATCCTCCTTAGGACAATTGGCTCATAACTATCTCTCTATTCAGTATCTCCAAATCTATCAATCATCTATTGTGATGATCAGAGAGCTGGAGCGCCTCTCTGTGAAGACAAGGCTGAGAGAGTTGGAGTTCTTCAGCCTGGAGAAGAGAAGACGCTATGGAAATTTTATAGCACCTTCCAGAAAAGGGAAGGCTCTAAGGAGACCTGGCACCACTTTCCAGTACCAAAAGGGGGCTACAAGAAGGCTGGAAAGGGACTTTTGACCAGGACATGTAGTGAGAGGACAAAGGGGAACAGCTTTAAACTAAAAGAAGGGAGATTTAAATTAGCTATTAGGAAGAAATTATTTAATCAGAGAGTAGTTAGGCATTGGACAGGATTCCAGAAGCTGTGCCTGCCCCATTCCTGGAAATGTTCAAGGACACATTGGTGGTGGTTTGAGCAACCTGGTTTAGTGGAAGGTGTCTCTGCCCATGGCAGGGGGTTCATAAAACAGTGGTCTCTCAGGTCCCTCCCATTTGATTTATTTGGTTTAGAGAAAGGAGTGGAAAACCCAAATTTTTAGCTATATTTGCTGGATTTATGAGACATAATTCAGATCTTTAGAGCTTTACTTTTGAAAGTACTCATATTTGATGAGATAACCACTTGTAATGAAATTTTTCAATAAAATAGAGGAGTTAAAGCAAAAAGCCAGAACAAAAGCTGCCAGCTATATGAGTCATCAGTAGGTCAGCTCCAAACATGATTTTTTTTTCAGTTTGGATTGGCAAAATGAGTTCTATGCTAATTCAAGCATTCCCTCAGAAGGACAGCATTTCAAATTATTTACTTAAACAATTATAAAGGCATAGCTATACAGACTGTTTGATACATAATTCAAATAAATATGCATCTTTGTATCATCTCAATCTTTTCTTAACTGAGTGTACTGTTGGTGAGCTTTTTATCTAACATTTCTGGATCAGTAATTTGTTAAAAGAAATAAATTATTCCTAGGAAAACTACTGTTGTTTGGGTTTTGGTGTTTTTACTTTTTTTCGATAAGAACAAATTTTTTTGATTGAACTTGACAACAAGAACTGCAAAGTTGTTTTAGGGTCAAGGCTCAGGTTCTTTTATCCTTAAGTTCTAGCAGACTCTTGACTTTTTCTTTTCCAGAGGCATGAGATAGTAGCTCCCCTAGGGCTTTGGCTATCTCCCAGAATAAAGGAGCAGAACTGTTTTTAATTATATTTTTCTGTGCATACTACCTGTATTGACTTTTTTTTTTCCAATAAAATGTGGAATGAGACTTTCAGGTAAAGCTACACTCCTTCTTCAGAGTTCCTGATCCAGCTGGGAGTTTAATCGAAAACTACCCCATGTGACAATACTGACAGTGTAAGGATTAATTAAGTGCTCTAAAACAATTTAAAGCATTAATATATGGAGAGAAAATTATTGTGGGAGAAAAAGAAAAAGAGTGTCTTCATAGGGCTTCTAGTTATCTACTGGCAGAAGCTCTTCATTGTTCTTTGAAATCATACATGTGTTTGGAACATTTATGCTCAAACTGACCGTGCAAATCACACAGTCCCACATTCTCAAGAATTCCTCTTGCAAACTTTGTCCTGTTTGTTTTTTCTTCTCTCAACACAACATATGGATGTCTGATATACTACCTGCTTCCTGAACACAGACATGAAGCCTGACATCTTCCATGGTCATTTCATATTGATAAACCTTGTTGCTTTTTGACTTTGTTGCTTTTTGTCACACTGAGTCTAATATTAACAATTTTTAAAAAATTATCTTCGCTTGCTAAGTCCTTGTTTATCAGTCCTTTAGTCTCTTCTCTTCAAGTTAATATTTACCTTTATTCTAGTCAGCAACCTTGTATTCTATCTTTATTTCAGCTAAAATTCTCTCCTCTGGGTCACTACATCAAATAATTCTTACTGAAAGTGCAGAGTACTTATACATGTTACCTTTTGTCTTGAAAATCTATAAACTTATCAAAGATATGTATCAAACTAGTGTCATGTGATTCCTAAAATTCTTCCTGTTTATTCATCTGAATGGGATTAACAGTTTAACAGGTTTTAGATTTTTAAAAAGTCAGAATATACAAACATGTTTTCTGTTTCTCTAGAAAAATCCCTTATATTTACACCTCAATTTGTCTCAGACAAATGTGAAACAAGGATTTAGGCCTCAGAAGTATGACATTCTAGCAATTTTTATGACAACTGGTAATATGGATACACAGGGAAATCTAGGATAAACTCCCATATTACTGGATCAGCTTGCCCCAAAGGTATCTGCTCTGCCCATGGTAACACAAATGTTGAAGCTCATGCTCTAGCAAACCTAACTGTACCATGTTTGGGCCCATGACTGTGTTGAGAGCCTTTATCACAAAGAGATACTTGAGTCTCTCTACACCTGACTTCTCCTCCACCCAGGTGCTTCTCAGACATTCCAAACAATGCATTTGTCCTCATTTGCTTTTGGAAATCAAGGTCCTTACTTTCAGCATAATGTTTTTTCCATTCAATGAAGTTAGATGAACCTGCAGTCCCATCACTAACATTGAAGTGTGTACCTGAGCTATAATTCCATCATTATTGACTGTAAATAATATTATCTTGTCATATTTTGCTATGTATTCCCATAGCAATCCCCCTAGTTTAAAAAACCTTTAATAATGTGATCTTATGTTCTTGTCAAAGGCTCTTCAATGTGTAAACAACCATTTTTATGGATGTGGAAACAAACATATCTGATTTTCTTTTATATTGACAAAAATACTTCCCTTGACTATTCCTTAGATGGTCAGGGAACTGCACTCAAATAATATTAATTTATTAAACTCTTTTTCTCTAAACTTTCTATATCCTTGCTCCTTTTGAAGGACTGGAAGTAGTATTCATATTCTCTGATGGAAATCCAAATGTCGCGTGTTATTCAACAGTTGGTTATTGCTTTAAAATAATATTGCAAAAAGTTTAGAGAAAGCAGAAAAAGAAAGAACAAAAAATCCCCTCATGATCCAATTTAATCTGCAAGTGACATTTAAATAGGCAAAGAGTGAAGATATTATTTGATCAAGATTCAGAGATGATTTATTACTTCTCTTGTGATAAAAGCCAGAGGCTTTCAGCATGTATGAATACTCTATTGTGTTGGATGCTTTACATAGCATACTAAATTTCAGGCCCCTTCACTGTTCTATATTAAGAATTTTTTAGAAGATAATGTAAGGATCATCCAGATTCTTACTCCCTCTGCCAGTAACAAATATCTTGAAACACTACTGACTACTTCAATTTTAAGACTCCTCTTATTAACAAAGAACTGACATCTAATAAAACAAAAGACAAAAGGTAGATATTGACAGGGGAAAGAATGAGAATAAATGAAAGAATAATATAGGGATCTAAGAACACAAGGCACTGGTGTTATCTTCAGTCACTTCAGATAATTTAGACACCCAATTTTGAACTTGAAAGCTATGTCTTTTTTCACAGCCAATGACAAGAAATCAGCATATCTAGACTGAGTCGTATAAGTAATTTCAATAATTTCAACTCTAGTGTGATGCGTATTACTCCATACGAGTGTCCATATTTTTTCATAAAGCAAGCCTAAAATGACTAGCTGAGATTAAGGGAATGTCCCAAGTAATCCTTACGCATGACGCAGCCCTGCTTTCTTGGAGATGGCTGAAAACCTGCCTGCTGATGGAAAATAGTGAATTAATTCCTTATTTTCGCTTTGCTTGTGCAGCTGTTACCTTCCTTTTTAAACTGTTGAATGAAACCCCACAAGTTTTCTCATTTTTACACTTTCAATTATCTCCCACATCCCACGGGGGGCAGAGAAGGTGGTGAGCAAGTGGCTGTGTGGGGCTGAGCTGCCTAATAGGGCTAAACCACGACATAATATATACAATTTCAATAATGAAGCAGTTGTTTATTGGCTAAGACACTAACAATGGCTAAAATCTAAGGAGCTCCTTGCCTAAGCTTTGGTTCACCATCCTAATAAGTTACCTGAATACTCTTTGATGGCCAGGCAGGCATGAATCAGGAGAAAGGGTAGCCTCCAGTTCTCACAGAATTGTATTTTCCCATGTTTCTGAGTTTCCATCTTCCACCAACTTTGTCAGCTCCCTGTGTTTTGCTTTGGGATCTCATATTTTGTAATGTTTTCTGTCTTGAATTCTGCAATCTTAATCTCAACAACAACTTCTGTCTCTAATTTAACTTTGTTATCTTCCATGGGTGAGCTCTAGAGCCTTTCTCACAGTTCCTTTTCACAACTTGGCTATTTCCTCTGAAGTCTGAGCCAAACTTGCACAGCTGGACCACATCAGATCCCAGCCTTGGACCCTTAGACCACAGAAACAAAGCCATAGAAAGTAATAAAAGGTTACAGAGGGTTTAAAGACTGAAGAATCTAAAGCATTTCTAGAAGAAAATTGAAAGGGAAAATTTATGGGGGCTATGTAGATATACATGTGGTGTTTCTCCTATCTGAACATAAACTTGGTGAAAGTGAGGATTAGAAAATTGGGAAACGTATTTGGTTGAGGATAAGGAATAGTATCTTGCATAGTTTGAGATGGGAGAAAAATCACCTGATGCTGCCTTCCACAGTGGTAAGAGATAATAAGAGAAAAGAAGGAAAGATACAGGAAAGGATTTGAAAATTATGAACAAAAGGAGATTTTGTTTTCTATGACAGTGAAAAGGAAATGACAGGGAAAAAAAGATAAAACAATATATGGTCTGGGTAGAATATGACCTTTGCTTCAATGTAGTGAAAGTAAGAGGGGTCAGTGAAAAGCCTGTTGCAGTGGTGGAAAAGCAAATGCATATACGTGAGAGGCTTTGCCTACAGAGCATAATTTTTACATTTACAGGTGCCATGGAAAAAAGTCATCAGCATTGAGAGAGGTTTTTCGAAAAGGAAGGCCATATACTGGAGTCATTGGCAGTAGAAATTATATTTTAAGAGTGTGTGCACTACTGACAAAGAGTAAATAATGGACAAATTCAGTAAGGTAAAAAATATCCAGATACTTGTGCTGATTTTATACCAGGAGAGAACATTTGTGAGGAGGTACTGTAATGACAGCCTGAAAACAAGCACTTTTCCTTAGGATTCATTGAAATAATAATAATATTGATAAGTGATAAGAGTTCTATTTTGCCCTTATACAGAAAAATGCTTATGAATCTGCCTAACCTCAAACATGTTCTTATATATCCCTTAGCACTATAATCAGCAATCTGCAACAACTTGTCTTGTGATCCTGATCCGGATCTGGGAAGATAGTAGCAGGAATAAGCAAAAAATTATAGAAGGAATGGACAAAATCAGGGCTTCCAACCCAGGAAAAATTTAATATCCTCTATCCATTCTCCAGGTAATAATTCTGCATCATACTTCCTTACTGCCTGATTAGTATTCTTTTATCATGCTTTATGAGAGGGACTAATGTAATTATAGTTTAGCTGCATTAGTTAAAAAATAAAAGAGGAAAATGATAAGATTCAATTAAAAATTATGCTAATTTGATCGGATAGAAAATTGCTTATGTAGCGTACAAACTTATTACTAAGATATATTGGCTGTCTGTAGGAAAAGTTTCACAGTGCTTATGAGTATTTATTTTACAGTAGTTCATTCCACAACAAGGAACAGTCAAGGGAAAATATTTCTCTTGCAAGATATAACACCTGTCTGAATTTATTATCAAGTTCAATGGAACCAGTTCTAAGAAAGAACCTGGACTGGCAGTTTGGGTATGTTAACCTGCCATGGCACAGAGATACTGTGATACTAGCTCGTTATGGACAAGCTGGTTTGCCTTTTAAGAGTAGGTAATACAACATCCACAGGGACAGGCCTTATTTCTTGACAGCTCTGATGAGTCCATGCTGAGCACTGAGCTAATTTGGCTCTACTACATCTCTTTCCTTAGGCCTCGGAAGATTTAGAAGCTTTTCCTTGCAGCAGGTTCAGGCACCACACTTGTTTGCTGTGCTTGGGAGAATATACATACTCTTTAGTTGTGTTGTAGTTTTAAAAATGTTTTTCCTGTTTATAAATGAATTCATGTAGACCTACCAATAACCCTGGTCTGTGATCTTGATCATTCAGCCTTACATAAAGATGTGGTAGCAATTTCTAAAGCAACTGCATACTCAGAAACCTGCACAATATAGACACCTTGAACAACTCTAAGGTCCTTATGGCTAATAAGAAGCAAGATAGCATGAAATGTTATTACATTATGTTCTTTAATTACTCAGTGTTCTATAAGTCATACTTTACATAAAATTTTTTTTAAATATGCTTTTGTAGAAACTTTATTTCCATTGATCCATAGCTTATGCCTGGGTGTCAGCATGCCTTAAATACTTAATCTAGGATGTATTGTAGCCTGCAAAAGAAATAGAAAAGTATGAATGGAGCAAAACATAGTCTTTCAAAAATCAAAATTTAACATTTCCTACTCTAAGGTACTTCCTAGCATTTCTGGGAGATGAAAAACAAAGGAATCCTCCATGCAAGACAGAGTCTGTAGTTTCTTCTCTCAGTGGGAAAAGTCAAATAAAGGCTTGCCACAGCATTGTCATACAATCAAGTAAAAGCACAGAGGGTGGACTAGCAATGTCTTGTGTGAGTTTCCACTTTGCACAATACACCTAAGAATTAATACCAAAAAAGTAAAACCATGCGGGCTTACAAACCAATCAATGCAAGCCACCTGCAAAGCAAAACTTGACCTAATCTCTGTCAGCAAATCAGGAGAGTATGGATTGGATCAAGTGGCATTTGAATCCATTCCAAAAGACCTGGAAGTCCAGGGGCTGTAGCACTTCTCCTGTGACAGGGAGATCTTGCTTTAAAGATCATCTATGAATCAGATAGGAGATTTGATCTTAGGTTTCCAGGAAACTGCTTTAACTCCTAGGCCACATTCCAAATTATGGTTTATAAAATCTGACACTTCCCATGAAACTATTTGCAGAGTGCAAACAAATTTGAGCAAAGTCTTCAGAGAACTAAAATACCTTTAATTGAAAAATTGATTAATTTATATGAAAAAGTCCAGTACTAGTCCACCTTGGTAGAACTTATTTCATTTAACACAAGATACCTGAGAGCTCAATGCTTAATCTAAAACAATGCCACTCTAGGGTTACTGGTGAGAGCATTAATTTAAGAGGACAATTTTTCCTGTCCAGCTCACACACCTGTTATACAACACTGTGACTATACCTTGAAGTTCTTTTCAAATAGCAGAGAGTCACTTAGACATGTCTCCTGTTGGTGACTGACAGTAGGGAAAACAAATATCACACAATGATTCTTATCACTGCCTGATTTTAATACTAGAACCAGTAGTTTATTTGTCATTCAGGCTCCTTCTCCACCTACAGAGCTGCAATTCTTGGACTCATAGGAATACGAAGGGACAAGATGATCAGAACAAGAAACAATTGAGCCTGAGCCACCTTCACATCGGGAGGGAAAAGCTGAGGTGACAGACCTGGAAGAGAATGGAAGCAGCCATCTGCAAACCTACCCTAATCTTTCAGGGGATATTATTGATTGCCTGGAGTTCCCCAGGCTGTCAATTCTTGCTGATCATCCATGAGATTGCCACCAATACACTACCAGGTATGACCTCAAGAATATCAAGAGTGACCACTGACATCTGGAGTTGAGGGCAAGAAATCTCCAGTTTTTCTGAATTGCTGTCCATACTTTGTCTCACACACCTGCTTCATTAGTAGGATGAACAGGTCCCTTCAACATTCTTTTCTGAATTTTGTGAATATTTGTTTCAGTTTCTGGTAGATTGCAAGGGAAAGGCTATTTCTGACAAACAGTTGAAGTTTGCACTGCAATTGGCTGTTCTGGTGGAGCTGTCAGGTGGGGAAATCGTCCCAGATTTAAATAGATTTTGAAGATTTCTCTACTAGAGGTCAGTCCAAAAATTCAAATAAGGACCTTTTAAAACACTTACTATAATTTGCCTCCAACTGCTAAGTTGGTATATCTGTTTGAAAGACAGAGGACAATGGGCACAATAATTTTTACATGATCAGCAGGATTCAAATTTGTCTATATGCTCTTTTCTATCAAATTAAGTGCAAAAATGTGATAAAGTTACTGTATATTATTCCCACCAACATAATTCTGAATAGGAAGGATTTCACTCATAGATTGCTGCTTTACAATTATATCTTAATTGACTTGATCACCAACTCAAACACTTAATATTACAGTATCATTAGCCCATTTATTATTCATCTAAATCATACAATTACAGCAATTAAATTGGTTGCCTTTTAAACACTTGGTTCAGTGATTTTTAATTAGACATCTATGAGCTGAATTACATGGAAAAGGTGCTAAATGTTACAACAGTAGTGAAGGGGGTTATTTGCCATATTATACAGGACTGATTTAGATAAATGTCATATGTGTTCCTGATGCTTTCTGGTTACCTAGTGATGGTACTATGTTCTAAATAGCATGGTGGGAAGATTCATCTTTTAAAAAACCCATTATAGGCTACATTTAAAAGGACCATAAACATAATGAAGCAATTCAAATCCAGAGTTTAACTTGCAATATAGTAAATGCTTGGTGGGTTTTTTCCTGTCATTCATTTTCACAGAAGAGAAAATCCTGGTTTCATGTTTACAGGCTAGATGCGCATCGTTAGACCCTGCCTGCATCCTCTCAGATCTTAGTTTCCTTGCATACTATTCTTCTGTTCTAAGAAATTAAATTTCTAGTGTGCTAGGCAAGAAGTTTTGCTTTAAATACACAGAAAAAAACACACAGGGCTTAGCAGGAACTTTTGTGTTTCCACAAATACACCAGCTCAGTATTTCCTCTCAGTCATAAGGCCAAATTCAAGGTACAGAGAATGAAGCAAAAAACATAATTATGCTTTTATATAAATTCATTATTTGTTTAAATTTATCTTAAACTCTGAGTACAGCTGTAACCCCCTAATCTCTAAGAAAATAGTAGAACTGCAAAACATTGAGGGAAGAATGATCAAAGATCTGTACCTTTGTTTCCTCCCATATGAAGATAAACTGAGTCACTAAGGATTTCCAGTCAGGAAAAGAGATGATCCAGATATATTACAGATATATTACAGATCTATAAAAACCTGAAAAGCAAAAAGAGGTTGAATAAAAATTTGTTATTGATTTTGCCTGCTAATACAAGAAGAATAGTAGGAGCTATTAGTCAAAGTTAGTTGAAGCAAGATGCAAAACCAAATAACTAAGCAACACAGAAGTCAAGATGCATCACAGACTCCCTACTTTGTCCAAACAGATTGCTTCAAGGAGGACAGGGACATAAGGCATCCTGAACATATTACAGTGTTTCTTAGCAAAAATGTTTGGTTTTGTTTACTTGTTGGGGTTTTGGTTTTGTTTTGGTGTTTTTTGGTTTTTTTGGTGTTTTTTTCATCTGTGTATGAAAACAGATTTTGTGGAAAAAATATTTTTAAATTTGTCCATTTATAACATTTCGCTTTCTACACTGCATAATAACAGATCCCTCCTCCAACTGCTTCTCCAGTTTCCTCTAAAGCATTTTTTTTCCATTGTATTCATTGGCAAGGGATTTCATATGTCTGCTGCCCTTTCATGAATAACCATTTCCCCTGGCTTGTTTTGCGTCTTCCTTCAACTAACCAGTCAGAAGAAGGACACAGAAAAAAACCCTTTCTGCTGAAAGTTTATCCAGTACAGAAAAAATTATTAAGAATATTCCCATTCCTTAATCCAAATCTATGTTTTATGATATTTTGCTGCAAATTCAGCATTTCCTAAGTTCTGAAATGCTGAATAACATGATAGTCAAGAGATATATGGTCAATCACAAGCTAAGATGCAGTTTTGGTTTTTTGATTTCCATATTATCTTGAGTGGTCTACATGATCTACTGTTTCACCTCTCCTTACATGGAGTAGGGATAATATTTCACTATTTCCCATGGATATGAAAACAAAAATCGTTAATGAATAAGAAGTCACCTGGTCATATGCTGATGATCACACAAATGCTTAACAGGATAATACAGTATTTTGGCTGCACTCTCTTAATGAAGCTATTAACAATTCAAAAAAGTCAATGATTAACTTTAAGGAGTGAGTAGAACTAGCGGTAGTAAATTTCAGAAAATCTTTAATAAAATTCTCAAACTGCAAAATGAAGAGTACCAAATCATTAACAGGGGAGTTAATTAGAAGTGATGCAATAATAAAAAGAACATGATAGGTAAGATCATTATATGGAATCTAGTGACTTTAAAGGTTCTCAAAATCAGGTTAATCTTTCTACTATTGAATGATAAAGGAAAAAACCTGCTTCATTAAATTTCTTAACTAAGACTTATCCAGTAGTACAACAAAAACTTATAGATCACAAAAGTGATATCTAAGACTAGGAACATTTCCAAGAACCTCAGGGTAATTCAAACTGTATCTCAACTAATGATACATTTCCACCTCTTTTTTCCCCAACACCTTGTAACCATCTTCTATGACTTGAATGGTATTCACTACTGATGTCCCTACTGTGTCATTTCAGAAAAGTCTTTCTTAGATTGTATTTCAACATAAGTTTCCATAATTTGCTTTTTTCCATTTTGTCTATAATTTCTTTTTTATAAGACTAGTCAAAGCAAACTTCAAAATTCCATTTATCAATTTGCATTTTGCACTGCAGCCTTTCCACCATGACTTACAGACTATGTTACAGATGAAAAGGGCCTATCAACCAAACCCTGGCCGCAAGGGCAAGCCGTGCTAATTATCTTCCATTTACTTTTGTCAACCCTCTTTCTAAATGGGTTTTTTTGCAGATGGGGAAAGTAAAGGCCTCTTACTGACTCTCCTCCATCTAACAGTGGAGATATATCTTCTTTTAAACCTTATTGCTTTTTACTTTTAAATAGCTTTCATCAAAAAAAAAAAAAAGAACAAAGACTTTTTATGAGCACATTCACTGCAGTAAGACTGCAGACACAAAGTTAGTGAAGTATATGCAAGACAAAGTTTATAAAATCTATCTAAAATGAGGAAAATTATTGTAATAGGCTTTTTATGAGTCAACTGTGTACTTATAAAAGCATTGCTTAATTAAAAAGAAGTGAATAAAGTCATACAGCAGAAAGATCTCAAACCTTGGTTTAAAAAAGATTAAAGGATTTTAAACATGGTTTCATGCACATTAAAACTTCCAACTTTTTTCCTTTCCCTCACAGAAATTTTGGTGAAATTCAAATATATGTGTGATTTTACTCAGGTTGCCCACTATCATTCGAACAGTAATGTGAAGAAGAGCTCTTCAACATATTAAAAAAAAAAATATTGAAAATTTTGAATGCATCAACTTTCCTTTATCCTTATATTTAGACATTTTTTCCAGTTATAAAATGTTTCTTCAAGCAACATGTCATATAAAACACTTCAGCATCTGTAAGACTAATTCAAGAAAATACTAAAGTATCAACAGGTTATGTGCTCTTAAAAATTTCTTTCAGAACCCATACTTTTAACTATCTGCTTCTGAACTACCCTCCTGATATTTCTACCAGAGGATAAATCTCACCTTCTGGCCTGTGTAGATATTGAAATTACCTTGCAGAAATGTCTTTCTCCCAAGCTCCCTACTAAGATATGGGCAATTCCATCCTAGTTTTAGGTATCTTTTAACATATCTATTGTCACCTGGAAGAAATAGAAACCTATAAACCTTTCTTTATCCAGAATATCTCAATAAATGACTTGCTTAGGCATTTGTTTATATTTACTTGGTTTTCTCTACATCTCAGATGCAGCTATAACCACGTAAAGGTATAAACTTCCTTAAACAGTTTTGCTATGCAGGAAGATTTTCTGTGAATTGAGATAATTGTAACATTTCATCTTTCAGTCATCAACGTAAGGATTAGGAGGGATGAACTGATAAGAGCACTAGTGGGCTCCTGTTTGAAACCAAAATGAGCATGTAAGCTTATTTCCAGCACACAGCATTTTGACAGTGATCTTGCCATCATTCTGAGCTGCTTTGTATTCTATCTAGGACCAGCAGCTGTGTTTATTCATTTGCCTTCAGCTGTTTGGGGTCACAGTGACACAATGGTATTTCCATCTTGAAATATTGATGCAGAGTTAAGCTACAAAATAGAGGTCTCAGGTCCCTGCTTCCTTCAGAGGACACAAACTTTTGGGAAGCTCTAGAGATGAAGGATAAATTTGAGGCTATCATTAAAGGGTATGGCCTGAAAAAGCATAACCTGAAGCTAGGTAATGAGCAGAATCCAAAATCTTCTTCCAAGATACTAAGAATGTGGTGTGCAGTAGTCCAGTGTTGTTCCTGCCACCTGTCCATAGTGTGAACCAGCAGGGACAACTTCTTCATGTAAGGTGGTGTCCCTCATCAAAGGATAATCAGGCTGTCAGTGCTAATACAGAAGCAAGGACCTTAAAAATCTACTCAACCCCAATGCTCATTTGTTGTGCAAACCTATGGATGGATACAGCAGGATTCTCTAATATATTTAACATTACTTAATCACCATCCCCCCCCCATGCCTGTTTAAAAGAAGTCTTCCATCTCCCATAGAGGTTTCAGTTAATACTTTGTTTCTGGTCTCATTATCTAATCATGTGTATTTTTTATTTCCTACTATGATTCATGGGAAATATTCATGCTTCAGTTGCTGCATTTTCATGTTCAGTGAATAAAAGCTAGTGTCCTTTGAGTGACCTTATGTCCTCTCTACCCTGCCTCCAAGGGATAGAAACAGCTACCACTCTTGCTGGACTTGCAGAACAACTGGATGAGATGTTTGCTTCTAGGAGGCTACTTCTCTTTCACTGACTTTCCCACCTTCCTTCATTTTACAACTTCCACTTTAACACTGGCAGAATAAGACTGGGTTGGTCTCTTGCCTCAGTCAGAAATGTAGTTATCTGTTTCCAGGAGTGCACAGACATATGACTTCACTGGTGGATAACACAAATGCATAACTTGAAGTTTCCTCTCTCCTTACTTGCAATTCTATTTTCTGTACTTCCTGAACCCTCATAGTGATGAAATGGCTTTCAGGGTTATAATGGTTCAAAAAGAGGCAAAATGGAACCACTAAGCTACCCATTCCACACTGGGTAGGGAATTCTCTAAGGAATGCCTGAAGTCCTGTCCTCCAACTGCTTGCAACACAGAACACTGAACTGGCAGTGCAGGACACCTCTCACTGCTTACAGCCACTGTTAGACAGACTGATGCACTTAGACTCCTTCCACACATGCACATAATTTGAAAAATGACTGGCTGAAGGGTTCCTCACTCCTGTGTGGAAGAAGTCACAGTGCTACATTTAGGCTGACTGGCAACCTCTGCCCCTGCAACAGCAAAACAAATCATCCTCTAGCCTATTGTGGTGTTTCGTGGTATGTAAAAATGGAAAATGGACAAGACTAGCATTTTGATTTTTCTCTGAGGACACCTGAACTAGATATCACTCATATCTTTGCATGATCTAACAAAGTAGAGGGAAAATCAAAAGGAAAAATATTGAAAAATATTGAAAACTCTTCCCTTTTTGAAATTTGAAAATGGAGTAAGAGAGAGAAGGGCATTAGAGTTTAAGACTACCTTAAGAACCTGTCGACATGGTCTTTGTCGTAGCCACCGATTTGGCTAAGAAAGAGCAAAGAAGGATCTTGAAGTAGTGCCAGTGACCAAATAAAAATATAACTTGGACAAATTTCCAATATTATAAAGAATATTTAATGTACCTTTTCCCCCAGTCCCCTTCCCTCTTTACCCCACAGCTTTGAGTAGCGACAGTTCCACATGTCTCAGAGATACTTCCTTCACAATCCACCAGCTGTGGGAGAATCATTTCTACCACATGGCATTAGGTACAGAAGCTTCTGCACTTTTGTTTCTGAATCTCTTTGCAGTGAAAAGCAATGTTTTCTCCTAAGGTTTTACAATCCCCATGGTTCCTCAACAGTGGGTAGGAAAAGAACAAACAAAAATAAGGCAAATGAATAAATAGAAATTATTAGAGCAGCTACAAAGTGATATTAAAGAATAATTGCAATAAAATTCAAGGTTGACCTGAGGTGTCTTCTTCCAGAGTCTTTCCAGAGTTTTTCCATTTTCCAATATCTTCCACATTGCATCACAGAAAAATCTCACAATACCAACAACCCAATAGGAGAGAAAAAAAACCCCACTGCTACCCTACTTACCTGCCAGGTAATCCATGTAACAAAAGTCCCCATATTCTTTGAGGAAAATCAGTGCAAAGTAATACCCTTCTTTATTGTCCCAGTAGACAGGCCCTTTAGAATAAAGCCTAGGACTTGGTTCTTAAACCTCTTTGTTAGGTTTATTTTGTTGGCAAGTTTTTCACAATAGTTATCTTTTGCAAGCCAAGACAGTCTGTAAGCACAAGATATAAATGGCCATAAGCTCACCTGCCAAGGTAGCAATTTTTAGAAGTTCTGGTTGACAAAGGTTTCAGAGTGTGTTAGAGATTACTCAAACAGCTTTTGGCTGTTTAGTTACAATTACAGCTCTCTGCTGTCTAGTTTTTCAATAGCAGGCTGATCAATAGGGTTTTGTTTACTCAAATATCCGAAGATATCTGAGGAGAGACCATCATCTGTACGGTAAGAAAAATCTATTGGACAGTTCAAAGGAAACTACTGTGTCTGACCATCTGTGGAACTTCATGCCCTCATTTCATTCTCTAACCCTCCATTTCCCCTCTAACATTTCATTTCATCTCTCATTCTGGAGAGTTCTTTGTGATGGACTGACAGTGTGACCAAATAATGCCTAGTAAAAAAAATTTCCTGTCTTGTGGAAGTCCCAGTAGACTATTTGAATATACCAAGCAATAACTATGGCATTTGTTTTTAACAAGGGAAATTCTACTCCTACTTTCCATATTTCCCATGATAAAGGTTATATGCTTGTAAGTACTTCATTGATTTTTCACTCAAAACCTGAAGAATAATATCTAGACTCCTATCTAACATATGTGTTTTTGAAAAATTATCCTAATTCCATTAATTCAGCTTCATTACCAAATTTTGAAGCACAGTACCAGAATTGCTTTCATTCTTCATTCGATGAAATCTTGGAAAAAACCGTTTGTGCACTTAAACACTATTGCATAATTTGTTAGAGGAGTTTTACAGGTCCTTTTGAAAGTGTGACCTTTAATGCTTCTGTGCTTTGGAAAAAAATGTCAAGTTCTATTATTCATTTTTTTAGTTAGCATAAAGTACAATACACTGACAAGGAAAGATACACTTAGACTGCACAAAAAAAAGTTAAATTTCTGTGTAAAACATGGGGACCTTTGCCTAAATGAAGGGGCTGTCAAACTTTAAAGAACAACAACAACTCATCCGCTGAGTGAAAGACACAGATCATCTCATGCAATATTGCAGTAAACATTAAATCACGTATGCCAGAGGTGCAGATTTTTTTTTAACTTTAACCTGTCTCTACCAAAATAACCTTTCTAGCACTTTCATTTTACAGAGATGGGTTAATGGTTGCCTACTTGGTTGCTCATTCTTAATGCTAAATAAAATCACCACCAGAGATACAGAGTGAGGGATGAATATTGGAACATTGTTCCTTACAGACAGAGTGTGTTCATAAATGGCAAAAATAACTGCCAAACATTGAAATCAAAATTACTGATTTGGGCAAAATAGATGGTACTTTTAGGCTTTTGAAACTCTTAAAAGTAACTGCAGGAGGAATTCAATAAAGGACAGTTGATAAGACATATGCCTGACATAGAAAAGCTCCTTCAAGCCAGAGGGAATCTATGGAAGTCTAATGCCCTGAAGCATAAAGCCATATTCCTTATATAATTTTATTAGAGCAGATTCTTATGCCAAAATAGACAGAGTACAGAGATATAGTAAAAAATAAAATATGTTCTAATACATCACTTTATTACCCTGCAGGGGTGTTTACTCAGAGGTGCTGTTGCTCTTCTCTGTAATCTTGTTGGCCACAGCATGCCTTCAACATGTTAAAGAGACACAGAAATTATATGTCAGGATTGAAACCCTCACTTCTATCAGTTTGTGCAATGTGCATTTTGAGAGAGATAACTTCTGTCTCGAAATATGCCTGAATGCTTGTGTGCCACAATGGAAGGCAAGCAAGAATCCCCAGCGGCTCTTATCCCTCCTTCTGTGGAGGACTCTGCACCACAAATACAGGGAGACTGAACAGTAATCCATGTGCACATATCCACATGGCCATATAATAAATGCTCATTTATTCCAAAGTGTCTGATATAGTATTCACTGCATATTTTTGGTTGGCCCTGAGGTCCTAAAAACATGGTACAGGCACAAATCTTGGCCTGTCATTAATTCACACCATGGAGACAATAAAATGGATACTGCAGAAACTCTCTAAATATCCTGAGGAGAAAAAAACATTCTGTCATACAGCGCAACATATCAAACCAAGGTGCATGGCTGTAACCTCAGTTTTTTTATGCTTGGTTCCACTCCAGCATGAGTTTTCTCCAGGGCACTGTACTGGATTTGTGTGTAGTTGCTCAAAGCTGTTACATGCAGGCTATTGTTTCAGTACTTCTTCCCATGGGTTGCTCTGTACATGCAGTGATTATTTTACCCTTGTTGTAGCTTAAACATTTTGTTAGGATAATTCTTCAAGCCTATGAAGGGTATCAGCCAGGACATCAGGATTTCTCTATGTGTCTACAGGCATAATTATATTTTGATCACAACACAAGGATAAAGGTAAAATATCTCATTCATACTCTTTTGTTTTCTTTTTTTGTTTTGTAGAGTTTTTTTCCTTTTTTGTTTTGTGGGTTTTTTTTTCAGAGTGTAGGTCAGAAGGAATGCTGGCTTTTTTTCCTGACTGTTTCCATGTTATTCTCTTAAGAGAATTATTTTATGGCTGCAGAGATTTTGGGAAATAAGACACTTATTTTACACAGAGCACTCATCACAATTCTTTAATCCTGTCTCCAGCATTTGTCTTTCTGTCCACTCTTTGACTTTAGGGAGGTACCACAGTCTTACAGATTGCATCACAGACATTAAATAGTAACACCAAATATACTAATACTACTACTACTAATAATAATAGTTCCAATTCTGACAGTTTGAAATTTTTTACCATAGGAAGAGTCAGTGTAATGATCCAGAAACATTGAATTCAAAGTGATTCAAATTTGAGAAACTTTTAGTGGATTCAAGGCAAGATTTCAACAAAACTTATGTTGAAGTCATGGCAAAAATGATCTGGTTACGAAATACCAAAAACTAAAAGCTGGGACCTACATGCAGACCTGAAAAACAACAGCTGACTTTACCTTTCAAGTGCATTTAGATTTGAGACAGCTATTTGACACAGGGTCAGGATAACCTAAATTACAAACAAAAAGGAAAAAAACCATCTCAGCAGAACTAGACATTTCATCTTGGCTATGTCTAGTCTGCCATTAAAATGCTTCGCTGCTACCTGAGAACACTCAAGTTCTCATTGAAAATAACCAATTTTTGAAGAAACACATTTTGTGAAGCTGCTACAGTGAATTCCACCAGACCACTTGATTTGTCCTTTATGCCTTTGTGTCACTTGGCTCAACTGATTCTGATATTATTGGTTATGAAAATAATAAACATAATATTTCTATAATGATCAATGCCAGGAATAGCCATACAGTAGACATGTGAATGCAGGTAATCCCACTGTCTTTCTCTTTTTTTTAAGTTTCTAAGAAAAGTTTGAAAACATACCCTGAACATATCTTGTTAACTCAGATGAGAAAGAAACCAGGAAAAAAGAATAAAAGGCTGTAACACACCTGAAAAAAAATTGCATTGCAATTTCTATAGCATTCTCAAAACTGGGGTGTGCAGGAGGGAAGATAACTGATGATTTTTAAAATCATCAGGAATACTGCAGCTGGAAAAGGAGATAAAAATCACCTAATAAATTCATGGCGAGTTTGGCACAAGGCAAATGGGGCACAAACCAGTCAGTAATCCATTCAGGTTGAGAACTTGAAGATATATTCTGCTCAGAAAAAGAGTGAAGCACTGGAACTTTCTTGTCAGAGTATTAGAAGCTAGAAACCAACACGCTTTTGAGGTAGGGTGCAATTAGCTTGTAAATGAAATTCTGCAGCGTGGCTGCCTGGGATAACAGCAAGCTGGCTCATGCACAGACCTTTTCAGTCTTCTGCCTGTGACCTCATCCTAGTTCCTACCATTCCAGGATTACATAATCTTTTTTGGCTATGTGGGGCTCATCACAAAAGCTTTTAGGGTTTTATTAAAAATGGAGAGTGGAATTTGTACATAGAGAATAGGAATTGTTGCATGTTTCTACAGCATTCACAGATGCTTATGTGTGGGCAGACTGGATTACCACGCCGCAACTTTTACAGCATTTATCTTACCGAATTTCTTCATTTTTAAACAGTGTTTATATTTACAGTATGTTTATTCTAGAATTGTTCAGTTGATTCATGGGCAGGGGAAAGAGTTAATATTTAGTATACTTTGGTATTTTCATCAGTTGTCTGGAAGGGACAGGAAATTTTCTTCCTATTCCACTAGCAGAAAATTTTGGTTTCATAGTTCCAACAAGAAGCTGTGAGCATTAGGTTCTCCAGGTTTGAGTAAGCACGTGGTTTGAGTCTGACTTTGTGTGCAAAAGGTGCTGTAGATTCGGACCACATTCAGCTAGATCTGGTTGTTCTGAATATTGTCTGGCTGAGAATTTTGTGCAAAAAAGGCAGACATGGGATGTATTGATCACATCTAAATTTAAGGATCTATAAGAGAAAGAGGTGCCCAAGACTCCTGCATTCAGTAGAGATAAACCTTGCATTAAGTAGCAGAGCAAGGAATTTCTATGCATCCATGATTATCATTTAGAGGTAGGTTACATGCACTCTTACAGATGTGCAAAAGACATCTGCTTCACACTGGCCTTGCAGTCCTTGCAACAGGACTATTCAAAAAGCCAGTAATATAAACACTAACCAGGTAAAGGAGGTTGAGGGAGGCATTTCTTTGCCTATAGTTCTTTTTCATTTGCTCCATATAGAGTGTGTACTTTTCTACTGGACAGAAGTATATTCAGATCTTAAAGTGAGTCCTGATTAATGCCACCTCTTCTCCATATATGTGCAAAATAGACAAAAGGATCTAAAAGAAGTAGAGGGTAGAAGGAATGCATTGCTGTCCAATGCTCTTTCCTGAAAGGAAACATGACTCATATTCAGAACAAAATCACTGTGTCCAAGCAAGCCTCACCATATCACAGCATTTTTCACCTACAGAACACCAGACCCAGAGCCCCACATCGAATCTCCATTGTCTCAAAATACCCAGGTCCCAGGCTTTCTGGCTTAGAGCTTCCCACATTTCCCAAATCCAACACAGAGCCCCAGTAGTCCTATTCTCATTTGTCCCAAGATCCCCATCACCAGCTCTAATACTTCCCATCTAACCCCCAGACCCGTCTAACTCTTAATACCCCCACAGCCCTCTTCTCCCTCAGCCTTGACCTAAATCCCTTCCTATACTGAACTCCCGCCCTCTCACCCCAGCTGTGCTCCCCCCCAGCCCCAGCCTTGCTCACACCTGGGGCTCTGGGGACCCAGGCCAAGCGCAGCAGCTGCCAGTACTTCAGATCCAGCGCTGTGTGAACATCTCCTCCTTCCTTCTCCCGCTGCCTGCCTCCACTCACCGCTGTCCTGCCGTTCCCTGCTGCAGCCTGCCAAGCTCTTTGCAAAGCTTCTGCTGGAAATTCCCAAAACCCAGGCACGAGCTGCACTTGTTCAAAAATCTGCTTAGATGGTGCTCCAAGGACAGAAAAGGAAGACATATCAGGGAAACCCAGGCAGCTGATAGCTCTGCCCCTGCAGGGAGGCAGCTCTGTTTAGTGGCAATAAGGACTCTTGTTTTAATAATAGAACACAGCACTAAGATTTAATTAGCACTTATAGCAACATATGTCAGATAGCAATAGCTTTCAGTAGGCACTTGTGAGAATTGTCAGGACTGCAGACTTGGTGCCAGGGCAGTTCTCTGCTCCTGCTTGCAGTGATCTAAGTCCCATGTAACTTTCATTGTTGATCTTGTTTTTCACAGAGAAAAAGAAAGAAACATCTGGGATGACTGTTTATCTATTCAAACCATACTGTCTGTCAGTTTGTTATCTCTTCCTGTTTTAGGTGACACCTTCTAGCTTTCCACCCCAGTCTTGGCTGTTCATTGATGAGTAAACAGTAATAGTGATGCTAATAAATTACAGCTCCTGAATGAAGATTTTATGGTTGTCAGTATCAAACTGTTTTCTGCCTTGCAGCAGAATATGGCATCACATCATTTTTTCATTTGTTCAGATGTATTCACTATCAGAAAATGTAATTAAATTGAAATATGCCATCTGTGAAACTCCAGATTGGTTTTAAACACCAGCAACATGGATGATGTGAAGCTTATCTGTACTGTACCATTGATAAGAAAACACTGGGCAAACAACAAATCAGGTGTGATATTCATTGAATACTAGAATGGTTTTGGTTGGAAGGGACCTTAAAGATCATCTAGTTCCAACCCAAGTGCCACAAGCCAGGGACATCTTCCACTAGAAGGCAACTTTGTTCTGAATGAGCCACAGGAAAAGTAGTCAGGGGATATTTATTTCTCAAGGTGCATTTTTAAGCTGTATCTTCTCTGCTGGGCTACAGCGTACAAAGAAAACATTCACCCAATTATGAATCCTACTTCAGAAGTCACTTCAGGCCCCTGTGAGTGCCCTACCAGACACTAAGAACTCAGTGTGTGAAGGACAGAAAAAAAAGTGAAAAGACTTTTGTGTGGCTCATTGAAGTCTGATTCTTATGTC
Source organism: Ploceus nigricollis (assembly GCA_013399945.1). Taxonomy (NCBI): domain Eukaryota; kingdom Metazoa; phylum Chordata; class Aves; order Passeriformes; family Ploceidae; genus Ploceus; species Ploceus nigricollis. The sequence goes on along the minus strand of VXBC01002721.1, from coordinate 303,960 downwards.
CATGGGTGACTGTCAGACAGAGAAAACCAGACTTCTTTTTGGAGGAATGTGATCCAGTTTGCAGCAAAGCTCTGTCTTCAAACTGGGTGTGTTGATCTTCATGTCTTTTTTTTATTTTACACAGAAAACTGCAAAATATGTTCAACTTTTTTTACTCCCTGGATCCAAGATTCTGATTCAGATCCTACAACTAATTCAATTTTTCTTTCTTGGCTTGTACAAAGCCGTGGAAGAAGCCTCAGAATTTCTATTACAAACACATCTTCAGAAAAAAGAAAACTCTTTTGAAATGTTTTAGAAAGCCACCCTTTTTGTTTTATATCAAACTGTCGTTCTGAGCAGAACAAAGTTTTCTTTTTTCCTATTTTCATCTAATTCTAAGACTTGTAAATAGACAGGATCATTGTGTGCGCTTCACTTGCAAGATTTTGTTCCCTTCAGAGCACACTCATAAAAGGGAAACTTTTTCCTCCCATTTTAATTTAATTAAAAGCCAAGATATGTTTGAAGCTTTGAGCTGATCCAGGGAGAAGATGAATGATCACGGATATGTTAGCACAGCTGAGGGTAGCAAGGTTACAGCCCATCCCTCAGTGAACAGGAGTGCAGGTAACAGGTTAGAAAGCAGTCCTGTGATTCTCACAGAATAGGTTTATTAAAACTAGACAGGAAGGTCAAGATAAATAAGAGTTTGAAGACAATGAGAGCTTAAAGTATTTCAGTCTCCAGAGGTGAGTGGACTTGAATGGCCTACAATCATGCAGACAAAGAAGAAGGTTGTGATGCCCGGCATTAAGGCACATTACACTGGTTCCTTCATCATTATCTCATGAACCTTTCAAGGCATTCCGCTCTCAGTAGTAATTTATCTCAGAGATTTCTAGAGCAATCCTAAACTAGACTGACTCATTCATATCCATTTAAATCTCTCCAGCAAACTGTGCACAATCTTAGAGGTTCTCCAGAAGTTGCCAAATTTTGCTTTCTTTTTTTATCTGTTTATTTACTTCATGTTTACACCTTGGCTTTTTCTTAACAGGATGATGTATCCAGCCTGAGCTCCAAAAAAATCTTGTATGTTCCTACAGGTAGAATATTTAGGTGTCCTCTTCTTTCCTTTGATCACTCTAGTTCCATCACCTTCTGTGAAACTGTACAACTCTCTGCAAAACTGTGTATTTGTCGAGGTAGTCACACAGCCTAACTTTGGGCAACCCCCTTCAGATAGTTAAGTTGGGATCCCAGGCTTACTGTGCAGTGAAGAGAGACAGAGAAGCAATTCAGACCATGTCCAGACTCATGTCAGGATATGTTCTCAGTTTCTAGTTCTGTCGCAGTATATTTTTCCTATCAGACCTGACCTTCCTCCTTGAATTTTCTCTTTATAGAAACCAAGGCACCAAACAGGAGAAGTTAAATAGAACAGGATATTCTTGTATCACTGTTTTGGCATTTGAGTCCATTCATGGTGCACGTGGTGTTAGAGAACATTGTCAGATTTCACAACATAGACTTCCTCTCTAAAATTCCTGTGGAAGAGTCTAGTGTCTGCCTCCTAATATTGTTTATCCTCATAGAAACTAAATTATCAATGTTACGTAAAATTTCATGGTAGGTCTGTGTCTTACTATTTATCTTTTCTAATGGAAATAGTCATTAACAGTATAATAAATATTCATTATTTTTATACTTTTTGTAATCAAAGTAAACATTTGTATATATGCACAGAACTTGCAATTTGCTTCACATCCTTTGGGCACTTGTTCAGATCAATAGAAAATATTCACCAGACAGAAGTTCTGCACTAACTACATCTATTAGTGTCTTACAGCCACTTTGAACAGGTGCTGTGTTAAGCAGCTGTGCTATGTAAAATAGTTTACAAGCATTTCAGGGACCTTCATCACTGACATATCTGCTAAGCCAGACTTTTTCAGCTAATCTGCCATTATCCTCCATAATTTACCTCAATCCTGTTCTTAGCATAGATTTTACTCCTGCTGCACATCAGTTTAGTTGAAGTCTACAAACCGTCTTGACTCCCCGCAGTGGTACACATGAATCAGTTTCCAGACTGGCAGCTGCTTGTCTAAAATAGACCTGAGCTAAAAAACCTCACTCAAACTATGCAATCTGGGCTTTGCAGTTGATGTTGATTTGTTGACATTAAGTGCAAAAGGCATCCTGCTTTTCAGTGGGCTGTGACACAAAGCACATCCCAGGTTTAAACACCTGAGCACAAAGGTATACCATTGCCAAGTCAGGAGTGGTTCCCAAAAGGAGAAGATTGCTCTCCTTAATGGAGATGACAGTAAAAATGTTAAAATGTTAAAAGTCAGAAGAAACTCGTACTTTGTCTCAGCTGCTAAAATGTTTAAAAAACAGTGTCTAAATGTTCTTGAAATTTTATTTCCGAGTATGCAGACAAATCTATCTTGGGGAACTGTTTTCAGCACCTGTAAAGACAGCTGCAAACCTATAGGACTGTGTGACAGCAGAGCCCTGGGTGGAGATGCAAGCATCCTTCATTTTTCAGAGCATTTAGCTTCTTTAGAAGTCTCCCCCAGGTCCCCAAATGGTCACAGTTTAATCAGTTTATTAAACACATCCATGCAGCTTGAAGTCAATCTCTTTTTCCAGTCACCTCAGCAGCAACCATGCAGTTTCAGTTTTCTACAAAGACTCTGGGGTATCCACAGTGTGCTTTGCATGGCTGTCATTCCAACTCCTTTTCTGTCAGCAGCACCTTCACACTCAGAGTGCTATTTATGGAGCTTCCTGAATTTTTTATAGGGACCCACACCTCTGTTTTGGCAGCAGAGTTACACCCTGAAAATTAGCACTATCACAGCTGTCTTTACCAACTCAGTATATAATTTGCACAGGTGTTTTCCTTGAAACAACTTGCCTTAAACATCAGATTGCAGCCTATTTGGGTGTACTAAAAAAACCCAACATATTAACATTTATGATTTTGAAAGGGAAATTGTACTCCTCTTCCTTTTTTTTTTTTCTTTTTTCAAACCCAAATCTACGTTCAACAGGAAAAAAAAGCATGGAAATGTTGCTTCCATGCTCTTTCCCTACCCATGGAATAATCATTATTGATAGAAACAACAACTAATTCAGAGCAGGGTTACAGGGAGACATTTACAGTGTGCCTAATTCTGGAGGTCTTTAAAAATCTTTACATCTACAAAGCTACATAATTTTCAAACTCTGATGAAAGGAAATCTGTCCATGAGTAGAAATACCCCTGTGTGGACAGCTAGACTCCTAGAGTTCCATTTAATAACATAAATGTAGGATTCTATTCTGCTTTTTAATTTAATTTAATTCTATTCTGCTTTTTAATACTAGTGCATCCTCTAAGGAATATAAAATATGACATAGAGCATTTCACTGTTTAAAAGGAGAAAATTGAAGTTGCAGGGGAACCTTCAGGATCTCAAATGACACTTGGTGCTTCGGTTGGACAACTGTCAAAGTCCTAAGATCTGAAATTCATCACACCTGTTTTTAGATGTCAACAATGTTTGAATCCACATCTGAGTGGTTAACTGAGAGAAAGATGCATTTTTAGAGCAAAAGTCCTCTGATTTGTCTTAGATTTCTACCTTAAAGTGACATTACTCATGTCCTATAAACGCCTCCTTTTTCTCATGTGATTACTTAAGATGAGTTATAAGGCCAAGTCAGATATGATGCTGACACTGTAATCTTCTAAATTAAGTGAAATTAAGCTAATCTGTCACATGTTCAATTGCAATGCAGAGAGGAGGCAGAGAAAGAACAAAGTTTCATCTATGCTTCAGGAGATGACTAATGTGTCAACATTAGTCGACTGAACTTGGGAAAAGACAAAAAGAAGATACATCAGCTCTCTTCTCTTCCTAATTGCAATTTTTTAAATCAAAATTTTCTGTTTATTTTCAGCATCACTTCTGTTGCAACTTCTCATCTGGAGATAATTTGGTAATTATCCATTTTGTTGAGTACCAAAAGTTAAAATTGTTTTATATGTTGCATGTCATATTTCTGATCTTTTAAAGGTAAAGTTTAAGATTTCTGACTATAACCTCAGTGACTGAGAATTTTCTATGGTGTTTTCTTGACATTTGTTACCTAGGTAAATGACATACCATATTCAAAGTGAGCCAGAAGGCTCTAATGATAATCTAGAGGATTTTTTACCTTGCCCAGCATTCTGCTGACACTCTGCCTGGTGCTGACCAGGAGGCTGTGGATTTTTGCAGCCTTGAGGGCACATTGCTGACTCATTTTCAACTTGTTCATCAGGATCATCAGCCCAGATCCTCCCTGATAAAGCTGCTTTCTTTTGCAGTCGTCTGGTGCCAGCCTGGTAGTGCCTAGGATTATTCCTCCTTGGGTGCCAGACTTGGAGTTTCCCATTGTTAAATTTCATGTTTTCTTTATCCAAATTCTCCACCCAGTCCAGGTCCTCTGAAAGTCAGTACAACTACCTGATGCATCACTCACTCTTCCCAGTTTTGCAAGACTTAAAAGCCAATTGAGAGTGCACTGTGTATTATCTTCTAGGTCTTTAATGAAGGTGTTGCACCAGTATAGAGCCTTGGGGTGCGTAGCCAGTGACTGACCTACAGGTGAACTTTGTGCAACTGGTCATAACCCTTTAAGCCCAGCAGATCAGCCACTTTTCAGTTCAATATTCTGCCTACCTATTTAGTCTGTTTTTCATCACATTTTCAATGAGGATATTGTGGGAGAAACTTTTCAAAGCCTTGTTAAAGTCAAGCTAGAGAATACCAGGTGCTCTCACCTCATCTACCCAGGTCTTCCTCATAGAAGGCTGTCAGGTTGCTCAGGAATTTTTTCCTCTTCATAAATATGTGCTGATTAGTCCCAGTCACCTTCTTGTTCTCCATGCTTTTGGAAACCTCTACAGCTTACAGAGAAAGGAAGAAGAGAGAAAGGTGGTAGGTCCCTTCCAACTGAAAAATTCTATTCTATTCTATTCTATTCTATTCTATTCTATTCTATTCTATTCTATTCTATTGCATTCCATTCAATTTGCTTCCAGGATTATTTGAACCATCACCTTCCCAGGGATCTGGGTGAGGCTGACCAGCCTGTAGTTCCCTGGATCATCTTTTTTGCATTTCCTGAAAATAGAAGGGACATTTACTTTCTTCCAGTCTTACACTGAAAATTCAAGAATTTAAGCTAAAATGATGGGCTTATCTGTAGTGACTAAAGCACCAGCATGTGTTCAAAGAGAAATCCCTGGCACAGACATGGAGTGGACAGAGACATCACTACAGTCTCAAGCCATCTGCAGTAATTGTGTGTCAGGGTCCCATTACTATTACTGCTCATCATAAAACATATGGTGAGAGAAAGTCAGGGCTGGGAGATTAAAGTTCAACAGAAAAGGTCTGCAAGGTTAATGCATGAAGCCAAAAACTGGCATGCCACCCAATTCTGCTAATTACTAACCCTGTTAAGATGCTTAACTAAGACTAGATGGAAATGCGAAGCAAATGGAGGCCTATCTTTAGTCATCTGTTTTAACTGAAAACAAACAAAAACTACACAGAGCACTTCTGAATGAAAGCTCATAACTGCCACTGGTGCTTTCACAGGGAAATCTCACTGAAACTGTAAAAGGAAAGTTAATCCTTCTACTCTCTCTTTCATGCTGTTTGTTCTCTTTGCTCTCTTCACTCTTGTCCAGCAGAAAATTTAGTCTCTGAATCAATAACATACTCCTGCAATCATGAAAATCTTCACTTATAGCCCAAATGCACCCTCAGTTATCCTAATTAATTAATTATTTTCTGCAACTATTACAGTGAAGACAATTTAGAATGACAAAAAAACTTGTTGAAGTATTTCTGAGCATAGAAAGAAATTACAGAAGAAAAGATTACATTCCTCCGGGAATGTTAAACTATACAAATTGTAAAAATTTTCAGGATTAGCACCATAAACATTCCTCTCCCTCTTTACCTGATTTGCAGAGATTTAAACACTTAAATTTATACAAAAACCTATGGATTTCAAATCTGCTGAATATCTGTTTTCCCTATTTATATCCAGTGCTAATCCTCTGAAGAGGAGTCTTTTTATAGTAAGTCCTTTAAATCAGAAAGAATAAGTGGAATATATCTTCCCAAACATCTGGAGGCAGATATAGCTGACAATGTAAAGCAATCTAGTAACATGTTGTTTAACACCATCAGAAAATTAAACTCCAAATTAACCACTTCCCTTCCCCCTGCCCCTTCCAGTAAGAGAGGGACAAAGGTGGAGATTGTGGGTTGAGATAACAATTTACTGAATGCAGAAAGCTATGGAAAAGGAAACACACTTTTTTAAATCTTAAAAAACAAAAGTATACAAAAAGAGAAGGTGCTTTACACACAGAAGGTGTTCACCACTTCAGCTTATTTCCGCGACGCTACCGGAACAAAGACAAGATGGCGGCTGTTCCTGCACCCGGAGCCACTTGACTTTCCACAAACAATGACAAGATGGCAGCTGTTCCCACAAACATCTTTCACCCTCCCCAGGCCCAAGACACTGGAAAACAGTGATGGACAAGTCCCCAAAAGCTAGATCCTCCGCATTGCACTGCACTGCTGCTTCAGATGCTGGACTCAATTCCGCACGGCTGCTACCAGCACCGCTGCTTCTGGCTGCTCCACCCTGCTCCACCCAGCTCTGCTCGGGCTCCTTCAGCTCAGCTCCTTTTGGCTCAGCTCTGCTTGGTTCAGTTTGGCTCCTTTCAGCTCGCACTGGACTTGGCAGGGCTCAGGCTTACCTCCATCACTTGGTTCCACACGGCACTTCCCACACTGGTGCTGCTTTTCAGCACCACATCTTGGAGCCAGGACTCAGAGGAGTGGGCAGGGGACAGGCAGAGGTGACAGAGGATGCAGTCCACAAGGCTGATCCCAACAACCTTCCCACATGGAGAGAGGGATGCAAAATTATCCACTTCCAGGGTGTGCTCATCTTTTCTTCCCCCTGGGACCATGCTGCCAGCAAATATGTGAGTGGTATAGAGCAGCAACCTGGGCACACTCCTATGGCTCTCAATGCTGCTGCATCTCTGCAACCAGGGCACACACGAGGAGTACTCAGGTATCAAACAGTTCTGCATGGAGCTGGCAGAAATGACACAGGACCTAGGAGAGACCTGTGCCCTACTAGACTGACAGCACAAGGCAAAGAATACACTTGTTCCTCTCAAATGGCAGTAGGGCTGTGGGTGAGTTCAGCCCCAGTTGTCCAGATATGAAAACAACACTGATTGTCAATGCTCTTCTGTGTTGTAGACACAGTCTACTCCAGAGGACAATTCATCTTGGTCTGTAACAGAGCCAAAAGAGGTGGAAAAAACCACAGTGTAAGGAATTTCTTTAGAAAATTGGACCACTAGACTGTATAATTACTGTTCAGCCAACTAACTATGCTGACATTAATGCCACTCAGGACTTGATTCAGTTTCCCTAATAAAAATGTTTTTTACTGTTTGAACAACCCCAAGGAAATCTTGCACTGGTCTCCACCTGTTTCTTCAGAAGGACATGGTCTTCCTCAGGCCTCATCTTCCATTCACATGCAGCAGTCTCATATATCTCAGATTCTCACAAATGGAACTGGTGCCTGTGTTTAAGCAATCAAAGCTGGTAATGTTATTAGTGTAATGGAAAAACAATACTCATCATCAGTGCATACAGAATTATTCACCCAAGCACCTGAACTCAGCATGATAAATGGAGACAGAATATATTGCAGAACTTTGAAAGGGTCCCATGCCCTGGGACTCCCAAGTCTAATCACCTCTCACAGATCAGAAAATTATGTATGACATATTGAGTACTATCCAAGGAGTCAGAAATCTAAGAAAACCCAGAATTCAGAAGTCGTGACTTCCAAACTTGTTAAAATATACATCATTATTTGACATGGACCAGGTGCACTACCAGTTAAAGATGTATGCAGAGAAGTGTTCTATTGATTTCAGCTATTGGCCCAACTCAATATGAGTTATTCCTTCAAATATAAATACTTGTGTTGTACCTTCAAAAGTCCACGAGGCAGCCTGGGAAATATTCCATGCTTTGTGATGATTGCTCTGTCTTTTTGTTGTTTTCCTCTTGTTTTGGAGATCAATATTAGAGATTTGCTCTTATAAGAGTTAAGAGCCTATTCTTAGTCATTGAATTATGCCATGATAATCTACCCCCTTGAGCTATTATAAAAACTGACTTAATTTTGTTGTCTTAATGACATTTGAATATGATGCAACAACCCCAAGGATATTGCTATAAGTACCTTTTGATAGCCAGAAAAAAAATTCTAATAATCCTTTTACTATTCTAAATAATGTGATGAAAAAGCACCTCTGAAAAAAAACCCACAAAAAATCCAAACCAAGAAAAGGAACAAAAATGCACAGAAAATTGAGGCTTCTGAAAACATTTTTTCCTTAAAACAAATTGAATTGCAACATCCTTTCAACACTATTTTTTTCTTTTGTGAGAAAGGTTTTGAATGCAGTAGAATGGCATTGTTCAAAAATTCTCTTATCCTAATCAAATCCAAATCCAGGTCATTGGAGAGGAAAATCACCAGTAGTGTCCAAGTCATGATGGGAGCATGCATTCCCAAATTAATATAAAACAAGCCTGGGTACTACGAGAAACAACTTGAAGAGACTTGTATCCAACTGCTTCTGACTAGGAAAAATAAGCTAAATTGTAAACACAGGTACCCACCTTGTACATGCTGAGATGAGACAAGTTTTCTGGAGATACTGCACTTGTCCCTGAGGACTGTATCAAGGACATCTTCATGACTAGAATGAAAGCTGAACACACAAACAACCCAAGCCTCCAATCAGATTCCTGTCACAGCTCACACCCCTGAAATGGTTTGTCTCTGTGTCTTTAGCCTGTTCAAAAGAAATCTCACATTACAACATACTCCAAGAGGCTGGCTGGCTGTCAGCACTCCACAGAAAGCCCATGTGGACAGGATGAGAGTGGCAGGTGTAACGTACCATCTGCACGACCATCTGGAGATCACCCTTCCTCAGAGTGCAGGAGTAACACCAGGGCCTCATTCTTCTACCACTGACGTGAAAGGAAATTTTATAGACTCATAGGATCCTAGACCAGTTTGGGTTGGAAGGCACCTTAAAGATCATCTAGTTCCACCCCACCTGCTGTGGGCAGGGTCACCTTCCACTAGACCAGGTTGCTCAAATCCCCGCACAACCTGGCCTTGAACACTTGTAGGGATGGGGCATACTCAGCTTCCCTGGACAACGTGCTCAAATGCCTCACCATCCTCTGGGTAAAGAATATCTTCCTAATGGCTGATATAAACATATAAATCTCTTTCAGTTTAAAGACATTCCTCCTTGTCCTGTCACTACATGCGGTGGGAATGAGGCCTACAGCTATGAGACATGATGTGAGATAGGTGGTAGAGAGATTTCCATTAAATATGGTGTGCTGCAGGGCTGATAGGTTATGTGTTGCTGTTCCATCCTCATGCAAGACCTACAGTCTTCATAATAATCTCTCCTGCTGTAACTCTCAATATCCCTAATTTACATATAAAGTGACTGCAGCAACAGGTTATTTGACTACAGTCCTGCCTCCACTTCTCCTGAAAGTATAAATTGGCATTTGAAATCTTCCATGGTAGAGGATGAGAACACAACCTTGCAGACAAGTTGACCGAATTGTTTCTCTCTCTTCTCCAAGGAAGGGTTGTCTCTTTGGTAAGATTTATGCCTCCAGCTCCATCAGAGTGTACCTGGAAATACTCATACACAGCACTATACAGTCACATTTTCTAGGTCTAGTGTATTTATCACTGGCAATCTCACAAAAATCTGTAGACTGTTTCTTCAATGTGTACAGTATTTGTCAATCTGTGATCACAAAAGTTCTTAATGAACTCTCTCTTACTTATAGTGGCAAATCAGTAAATCACACTATTCATTAATCTGGATCCTGAATGTGACCAGAATTATTGTGTAACTACACTATTGATACATCTGATATTTTACTGAATGTGACCAGACTTATAGTGTCAAACTGGTTATAATCAGAAATTAAACTGAGCTGCATCCTGCCCCTTTGCTCTGTGAGGACAAGCTAGAAAGCAATGGGGTTTATTTTCTGCCAAATTTCTATACTTTTAATGCAGCACATGCCCTGGTAAAATGTCCCTTGTAGCTTCCTTGCAACACCCATTAGGCCCTGGAAGGCTGCTAAAAGCTCTCCCCAGGGCATTTTCTTCTCCAGACTGAGCAACACAAGCTCTCCCAGCCAGCCCTCTGATCACCTTGGTTGCCTTTCTCTAGACTCACACTAGTAAGTCCACATAGTTCTTACCTTAGGGGCTGCAAAGCCGAGCATAGCACTTCAGGTGGAGTCTCACCAGAGAGGAGTCGGGGGAGGAGAGTCTCCTTCCTTGCCCTGCTTTTGATGCAGCCCAGGACACGGTTGGTTTTGTGGGCTGCAAGCACACATTGCTGAGCCGTGTTGAGCTTCTTGTCAACCAACAACTCCAAGTCATCCTCAGGACTGCTCTCAAGCCATTCTCTGCCCAGCCTATATTTTTGCTTGGGATTGCTCTGACCCACATGCAGGACCTTGAACTTGGCCTTGTTGGACTTCATGAGTTTTGTACAGGTCCACTTCTCAAACCTGTCCAGATCCCCCTGGATGACATCCCTTCCCTCCAACATCTAAACCTGAACACACGGCTTGGTGTCATTGGAAAACTGGCTGAGGGTGCACTTGATCCTGCTGTCTATGTTGCCAACAAGATGTTAAAAAGTGCCAGTCCCAATATTGACCCCTAAGGAAGGCCAGTTGTCACTGGTCTCTGCTTGGATGTCGAATCTTTGACCACAATTCTGGAGTGTGACCAGAATTCATTATCCACTGCCAATTCATTATCCACTGCGTGGCCCATCCATCAATGCCATCCCTCTTCAATTTAGAGAGAAGGATGTCATGAAGGACAGTGTCAAAATTTCAAACACTTTATCAAACCCTCTGTCCATCTCTGTCCCATGAAGATATCATTAATGGAAGCAGAATCAGGGTCCTGATGTAGGCTAGAGAGGAAGATGCCCTTGGCTGATTTTTTACTTTTTCCTGCTAGAGTCTATGATGTAGCAGCACAGAAATAAAAGCTAGCTGACAAAAGTGTTTACCAAACCTATTAATAAATATGTAGTATAACCAGGCAAGGTGTCTGGAAAGTATACCTACATTGTAAAGATATATACACAGTAGTCCCTTATTTCTAGAAATCCTTCTTCTGTGAAGGCAGTTTCCAGAATACCATCTTTCATTGGAGCCAAAATAGCCCCAAACTTCTTTGTTTCTATTCTGATCTATATTTGATGGGCAATAACTAATGTGGGATCACAGGACACAGTGATATTAAAAACAAGGAGACACTAACAGAAAATAACTCTGATGCTCAAACAAAAATAGCAGTATTTTAGGAACATGGTTTTATTTCCGGTCTATAATATAGTCCAATTTAGGATTCCTTTCTTCTGTATTCAGATCCTTTTAAAATTTCTCTGTAATACCAATAGAGGAAGAAAATGAAATTTAAAAAATCTTGCTTACAAAACCAATAAAATAGTAAAAAATCCAAAGGTTCTGATTCCATTTGTTTTTCCATGTCACATGCCTTTTCAATGAAGTCACCTTATGGCAGTGATGCTGCCTTTAATCCAAAAATGTGCACAGTGTTCCTGGTTATGCCAGTAGAATCTAGGTGACTTTAAGGATTCAACAGACCAATCAATAAATATTGTAATATAACCAGGAAAGTACACCTTGAAAGCAAACTGTATCTAGAGTAACACATTTCCATAAATACCTTTGCCCTGAAGAAAATTCCCAGAAAGTATCTTTAATCAAGATCCAAAAACCCACCAAAATATATTCCTTTCCTTAATTCTGTGGCTAATGTGACAGGTGCATCCCACAGGGCATTCCAGAGACTCACTAAAAATTAAAGTGATAGGCATGTATAACCTAAAAATTTGGCTTCAAGTTAAAGCAAGCACTTCTACTTCCTCTTTGTTCCTCAAGAGAGAGTAGCATTTTCATATTACTGTTCATTACTTCTCAGGAGTTGTCTGTCACAGGATGACTTCTTTCCAGGAAAGGTTCCCTCATTGCACCCAAAGTGACTTCAAAGTAATAGTAGATAATCAGTTAAGGGCAGGTGCCTTATTTCTGAATAAACCAAGCTCAGTGACAGGATTCTCTAGTTATTAGTCAAAATATTTTTTTCTAGGGACCTCAGTAATTACTTTCAAGGTTCCTCTTTTTTAAGTATAGACAGAGAAGTAATTCTTCACCCATCAAATATGTATATGTGACAGTAAACACATAATTGATGCAATCTTCCCTCTCCAGGTTGATATTCAAAACCATCCTCAATTTTCTGAACCATTTATTTGTATCAAATAGCTTTCCAGATCTCTTTATATTCACCACAGTTCATCCAGAATTACTTTTGCACATGGGACCAGTCTCACAATTTTAAAGAACATTGAGTATTCCTTTAATCACCTAGAGTATTCTTTTCTCCGTTAGTTAGCTGCTCCATTGTTTCACAAAATATTTTAAAACCTGAAACTATGGAAATTAATTCCCCATGTAAAGGCACTTTATTGATCACAAAAACCTTGGCAAATGACAACTACAAAATCCTTCTTACCTGTGCTAATCCGTATTGCCAAATCTGAATGTTGGCTGCTTTATTCCACATTTTGTTACATGGGCAGAAAAAAAAGGTTTTTTTTCTCATTGTAACTGCAACTGCATTAAGGAGTTTTGTGCCCTGGCCAAAGATCACACCTCATCACATGGCTATTTCTAATAGCTATACAAAGAAAGAAAGGGTTCTTTCTTTGTATAGCTATTAGAAGCTATTAGCTTCTACTGAAGGTTGCAACACAGGCACATATATGAAGAGGCAAAGGATAAAGGACTAATGTTTTACTAAAAGACCTAATGTTAAGATGGTGATCATCCTCAGCTCCCATTAATAAAGAGATCTGGCCAATTTATACAATGCATTGGTTTCAGCAAAGTGTATTTGCTTAACTTAAGCATTTGATTAAATCCCACTGAAAACAGTAAGAGTTAAAAAGGTACTTAAAAAATTATTGTAGGAAGACTGGATCACTCATGTACTTTAAGGCTTTATTGTATCAGAACTTTTGACCACCACGGAACTCCCAATTTCATTGATCGCATATCTGGATCCAACATTTAAACTGTCTGGATAAATATCCACACAGGGTAACAGAGCATATTAATACTTCGTCCAGAGGGTAGGTTACACTAATTTTGTTTCAAAGGGCACTGCTTATACTTCTTTCAAAAGTTTTATCACAATACCTTGTGATACTGACTCCAGGAAATTAAAACCTATCAATTTCCTGTCTGGTTAGATGAAAACCATCACATACACACACACACCATACACACACACCATACACACACACAAATTGGTTTATCCATATGCAAATGTTACAATTAGGGATTATGGCTCTGGAAAATTAACAGCTTAATCAGTGTATCAGAAGGCTAAAGAAATCTCCTACCAGTTTTCTCAAAAATGCATTTTGAGGATATTATAGTTTTATTACCAGACTGATAAATAAACTTTATCCTCTGAGCTCATATGAAACTTTAAGAGGGGGGAAGTACAGGAGCAGGAGAATGAATATAATTTTTTAATACACAGGAGGAATCAGGGATTCTGCCATGGCTCCCCTTGAAATAAATTGTATTTGTTCTTTTTCCCACTTTTGGCATTTCCAGGTGCCTGTCTGTTTTTAACATCTTCTTCAGCCTCAATAAATTTTTTGAAACAAGACTCTGTCATACATTCAGTGAGTCACAGCTGAAAAATAAAAGTAATCCCTCAGTGGGATAAATACACTCAAACTGGAGAACAGGAAAAGAATGTATTTTTTTTTAAATTGATGGTGATACACTTTAACAGTTTTTTCCAACCTTGTTTTGTTTTGAAACTGTCAGAGAATGTTCACTGAATGTTTTATAAGCAAAACTACTCTTTCCTAAGGCTATACAAACAGTACTTTAAAAAAGAGATACTTTCCTAACACTGATTAAAAGAATGTGTGAACTCAGGGGAATCATTAGTTGAGATCAAGCTCTTAGGCCACATTTACACCTTAGGAAGTATAAATTATTTGTTGTGCTGATTGCCTGAGCCACCTCCTGACCAGGACAGACACGCAAGGTCAGCGAGAAATGGGATTATCTGCTTATGGAGACAAACTCAGGGCTCAGGCATGAACATCTATTGTATACACAATTTTCTTTTTCCTGTTCATGTTAATTCCTTGCAATCCCTCAGAATATCTGAATCAACCTCTCTTCAAATGAACTCACACTATTGTATTTTTGTTTGCATTTATTGGACTTTGAGAAGACAGAATGTGAACCACACAGATAGCCATTACCATTTCATCTTTGAAAACCTGGTGTAGAACTATTTGAACTGAAGAAAGTCAATGACAAAACTGACTTGAGAATTTGTCTGAAGAGAATGTTGAGGAACTCCTTCAAACATGTCAGGTGAGGCTGGACCTTGGCACACAACACAATCCCTCTGAAAACCGAGGGTGGCATGATTATTTGCTCAATACTCTGATTAGTTTCAATGGAAAATCTGTTTAAGCAGATGTTTGGTAGGATTATGTCACAGCTTAACCCCAGCTGGCAACAGAGTCCAACAAAGCCGTTCACTCACTTACCCCCTGCCCATCCCAGTGGAATAGGGGAGAGAACTGAAAGGCTAAAATGAGAAAATTCATTGGATTCAGATAAAAACAGTTTAATGGATAAAGCAAAAGCCACACACACACACAAGCAGAATAAATAAAGAATTCTTTCCTGTAGGCAGGCAGGTGTTCAGACATCTCTAGGACAGCAGAGCTTCGGTGACTTGGGAAAAGAAACACCAGCACTCTGAATTATTTACTGAGCATGATGCCACATGAAAAATGGCGTGAAAAATCCCTTGGATCAGTTGGAGTCAGCTGTCCCAGTTGTGCGCCCTCCCAACTCCTTGTGCACCCCCACCCTCCTTGCTGGGGTGGTGTAAGGAGCAGAAAAGGCTCTGGCTCTGTGTAAGTCCTGCTAAGCAGAAAGTAAAGCATCCCTGTGTTATCAACACTGTTTCCAGAACAAATACAAAACACAGACCTGCACCAGCAACTACGAAGGCAATTGACACTACCCTAAGCCAAAACCAGCACAGGTCAACTCTCAGTACTGGATTTAATCAGTAGTACTTTATTGTCAAACCAGAGATGGTTTGATGATTTGTATTGCAGAGTTGAGCCTGTGGAAACATAATCCAAGTCTCTGTTTTTTCTCCTATACTTCTACTCTCTCTTGTCATTGTTTGCAGATGGTTTTTTCAGCATATTATCCATAGGTACAGTAAGCTGCTCTTTTTCATACCCGCTCTTCTGTTTTATTCACTGTAAATACTAGGTCTTATTCTTTGTTTCATCCCTCAGCACTCTCACATATTTAGCTGCTCCAGTACTTTCTAGAGTTGCTCTCATTGTTGCAACATTGCACCAGTTTACTTTCAATTCTTTTCTTTTCCTAACCTAGGAAAATATATTTTTAAATACAGCTATTTTAGAAAATAGTAATTTCTCTAAGTTCTCAATATACCACAACAGACCTTTAAGGGATCACTGTCCAAAACACATGAAGTAACACAGTCACTAGTAACGTATACTACGTGAAAGGACAGAATCTCCCATTGTACACCCTTTGTAGCATTGCCAAGATAGTTTTGCAAAACAGTGAATTTGAAACAAAAGATATTACCATGTGTCTTTTTAGTAATCTATTATAAAATACGGGGTAGATTTTCAAAACAGTGCTCCCAACAGGGATTGAATACAACAAAATTCAACAGGATAGTTAGTTTTAAAACTTATATGATAACAATATTTTTTATCTTTCATTAAAATGTCATAACCTGTTAAGAAACTCCCAGTCACTCTAGATGTCCTATTGTCTCCCTCTTCAATTGTATAGTTATTACTGCATAATAAACCCATTCCAGCTGGAGGTCGTAATGTAACTATCTCTCCTTAACAAGGCCATCTCTGCAAATTCAGCTTCAATTGGTCAGATACATTTATTTACTTTTTGCAGATGCTAAAGAGGTTTTGGCAGAAACGTTTTGCTCGAGTACAGCCAAATTTACATTCCTGGTATTTCTGACCTAAATTCGAGCCAAGACTGAGAAGATATTTGAATTTTAATCTTGGAAGCAATTAATCTGATGTAATTCTAAAGATGAGATTCAACAGTAGGTATACACAGTTGACTTCAGATGTCTAAATCATTTTATTCTTCATGTAAGCTCCAACTGCTATCAATATAGACACCTACACTTGATCAGATAGATCAGTCACTTTCTAGACTCCGTTGACAAGAGATGCAAAACAACTGCCTAAACATATGTTTGTAGAACTATTTAACCCTCCACAGAGACTTACCAACATCTGTACAATGCTGGCAGCTATGGCAGAAGATCTATGGGGGCCATCTGTCATCGTGGAGTAAAACACGGGACGGCTGATACCCTTAGATATTCTGTGCCTATGTGCAGACAACTGAAGATTACACTAACCATACCCACTGGAGAGTTTAGACAAGTGCACATCCAAACATATGGAACATTTAGGTTTAGGTTTCTTAATCTCATGCTGGAAGCCACCTTTCTTGTCTCCAGCTCAGAATGAGATGTCCAGAACTGGTGTTTTGCATTGCTCAGATTGCTACCCGTCATGATACAGAGGTAGGAGTGCTGAGGCTGAGGTCATGTTACCACTAATTCAAGGTTTGCATTAGGCATTCAAGCTCACTGTTGCAAGATACTGGCAATATATCCTGATTTTCTCCAGATCTTTTTATTCTGGCCTCAGTAATGAATTGCTCAGTGCTGTTATGGCCATAGCAGAGCATAAGAAAAACTATAGATGGTTTTAGACTTCTCTCCAGCATAGGCAAGAATTAACTTGCAGACTTAAGGATAAAGGCAAAATATTTAATAGGCATGTCTTCCTGCTTCCCTCCCCTCCTAATTCACCACTGGAATGGTCCTCCAACCGTAGGAAGAGCAAGCCTGAGAAAGCACTGGTGTACTGGGTACACAGGTAGCAGAGCCACAACCATCTTTTATCTCAGCTGGGAGGCTTGGTTGGTCTTTCAGGCTTCAGAGGCGATGTCATGTGGAGGTTCCACCAATTTAACTGCTACACATGTTATCTTCTTCCTTAAGAAAATGATTGAACTATCTACACTAAAATCTGAAAGAGTGACAGACTGTGTACAAGTACCACTACTCACTCTTCTAAATCTTCCTTGTGAACCTCTTTATAGCCCTCTAAAAATGTTATTTTCTCTCTAAAAAATCTTATTATTTTGGCATATATTTTGCAAAAATATTAGCTAAGGATGAGGGAGATGGAATCTTTTATCTATTCAAATTCCAACTCTTTTACTGAAATATTAATAACTTGTGTCACTGTTTAACCCTTGCCTCTTTACTAAGAAATGTTTTCAAAGAACATGAGTTCTTCTGAAGCAGAACTTTGAACACAAGCCTATTCTTTATCGTATTAAACATTTCTGAAATGGTGCTTAATCCTCCAACTCTTATCAAAATTTCCAGCATGTTTCTACAGACAAATCATACAAGCTTAGGAGCTCCTCAGCATCTGGAGCTAATCTTACAGATATCTGATGTCTAGAGTCTGTCTGAAGCATGGACACAAAAACATGTTCCCTGATGGAGAATCTGCTTGACCCTTTTGATCGTCTGCTCTATATCCCCAGTCTTCAGCAGGGTGCTTTAAATGTAACAGGTGCACTACAGCTCCTGTAAAACAAACATGAGCCTCAATCTAACGGAAAGGAAAACCTTTAAGGATAGTAAGTCTGGGCATTATGTGCTTTGTCCTGGGAAGTGATTTTAGCACATGTTATATCAATTTAATATTGAGCATGAGCCACCGAGGAACTGTGAAAATCCCAACTGTATTAAAGGGGAAGCACTATGTAGGGAGCATCACTTTGGCCTGTCCAAGGTTTGCATGGGGCTGCAGTGTATCAAAATTCAATGAGTTGTTCTCCCAAGGTGTTATCTGACAAATACTAAGTTGACATTCTGAAAAGGTTAACATTAGCTAGGTTCATAGCTTTTTTTGGTCATTATTACTTACATTGCAGGTGTACCTAGAAGGGTCTGTGAGTTATATCTATCATCTGTATTATTGTACATCAGAATCAGGCCTTCAGAACAATCCATTCTGCCACTCCAAGAACTACTCAGTTTTAGTTTAAAAATTTTTTCCCTTTTAAGATAAAATATTGATTTCAGCATTCATCTCAGGGTTGCCTTGAGAATGGCCTACTGTGACTTTGGAAATCCCAGCCTTTGATTATTTTACTGTATGTTTTTTATTTATAAGATACTGATGCAAAGAAATAATGTTGAACAGCAACCCTTTGTACTACTGAAATGTGAACACAAAGATAGATACTCACTGACCTGAGGAATTTGAACTTCCAATATAAAAGACGAGAGGAGGTGGATACAAGCAGACTGGCAAGGCTGATGACTGAGCAGGATTTCTTATTTATCTGTCCAAGTCCTTACTAAACAACTGCAATTCCAGATAAAAGGCTTAGAACATCTTTGCTTAATCTTACTTTAATTTGTTCTAATAATTTTAAGCTGTGATCAATAAACATTTTTAATATTTTTTCTTTATGATATTTTAGGATTCTGAAGAACTTATTTCTTTCTCCTGTTCTTGTTACAATCTTTTGTAACAGACTACTCACATGTGTCTATTTTGTTTCCATGTTTATTAGATAACTAATGTTTATGAACAACATAGCTTGAAAGGTCAATGTCTCCCTCATTACTTTATCCCATTTCATTGGCTTGCATAGCAAGGTTCTGGTACCACAGGGGCTATGGGGGGGACTTCTATGAGAAGCTGCTGGAAGCTTCCCACATCAACAGATCCAGTGCCAGCCAGCTCTGAGATGGACCCGCTGCTGAATAAGTCCAAGCCCATCAGTGATGTGGTGGTACCTCTAGGATAAAGTATTTGAACAAGAGTGAAAAAACCCCTGCACAACTGCAGCCAGCCTGTATATGTGACAGGAACAGCCCTGCAGACACCAAGGTCAGTGCAGAAGGACAGGCAGGAGGTGCTCCAGATGCCAGAGCAGAGATTTCCCCTGCAGCCCATGGTGCAGCCCATGGTGAGGCAGCTGTACCCTGTCAGCGCACGGATGACCACTGGGGAGCAGAGATCCACCTGCACCTCCTGGAAGATCCCAGCCAGAGCAGGAGGCTGGGAAGGAGGTTGTGACTCCATTGAAAGCCCACTCTGGAGCAGGCTTCTGGCATCTGCGGCACCATGGAGAGAGGAGCTCATGCTAGAGCCGGTTTGCTGGCAGGACTTTTGAGGCCCTGAGGAAATCACACTGGAGCAGCCCATTCCTGAAGGACAGCAACCTGTGGGAAGGTCCCATGCTGGAGCAGTTCATGAAGAATTGCAGCCCATGAGAAGGACTCAGATTGGAAAAGTTCGTGGAGAACTGTCTGTAGTAGGAAGGACCCCAGTGGGACAGGGGAAGAGTATAAGGAGTTATCCCTCTGTAGAAGGAGCAACAGAGACATGTGATGACCTGGCCACAGACCCCATGCCCTGTCCCGCTGCACCCTGGGAAATTAACCCAGAAAAGAAAGAAGGGAGGGGGCTTGTGGGGGCAAAGGTGTTTTAAGATTGGGTTTTATTTCTCAGTACCGTATTTTGATTTTAATTGTAATAAATTAATTTTCCACAAATTGAGTTTGTTTTGCCCATGATGGTAACTGGCAAGTGATCTCTCCCTGTCCTTATCTCAACTCACAAGCCTGTCATTTTATTTTCTCTCCTTAGTCCAGTTAAGGAGAAGAATGATAGAGCAGCTTTCGTGGGCATCTGGCATTCAACCAGGGCCAACTCAACTCACATAAGTCAGAAGTTCCCTCCATGCATTATAAGTTTACTAAAGTCATTTTTTGTTTACATTACTACACTTCCTACTGATGTTTTTTTCCTCTATTGCTATTTCATGGTCTAGTTGTTCTTTCTTCTTATAGGATAGTCTGGTGCATAACCGTGTTTATTTTCTGAACTCCTACCTTTTAACAGCTGCCATCTATTCATTCCCAAGACTGAACAGTTAAACTGTGCAGCATTGTGTTGCACATAATAAGGGTAACAAGGACTTGAGTGACATGTTTCTAAAAACAAACAAGCAAACAACCCTCTGAATCACTTATAAAAAACTTCATTATACACAATACAAAACTGACTTATTTTCTCTTAGAACTGACAAACAATCACCTTGTGTGAATTTTCCTTTTTTTTCCCCTCCACATGAAAAAGCAAATAAAGAGAGCAGAGGAAACAAACTCCAATCAACACAAATCCTTTAATTAGGAAACTAGCATCTCTGACTAACATCCAGACTTATGCAATAATATTCTGCTAAAAGAAAAAAAATCATTACAAAGCTCATTTTTAGCTTTTTCTCATGTACTTTTTTAGTGTTTGAGGAGAACATGACATGCATGTGGGGCCCAGAGGAGACACATGGCCAAGTGGTAACAACTCCTTAACAGCAGAACCACAGTCTGTCTGCTCTGTAGGACTAAGACAAAATGGTGTGGACCTGAGCCAGTTCATGGCTGCAGACATGCAGGACAGGGTTTAGTCCTTGTGCCTTTCTTATTTAGCTTCATAGAGATTAGCCGTGGCATTTCCAGTTCTCAGAGCTCCCTCCTCTCTCAACAGAAAAAAATTCAGTAAATTGCCAAAATCCAAAACAAGATGATTTTAATGATTTTTTCTTGTAATTATCTCTTTCTGATACCTTTGTAATGATCACTTCATCCATCAAGATAAAAAATAATTTTGTAAGTAGGAATATTGAATAACTAAAAATCAGCCAGTTTGCTATTTCCTGCCTCTCTGTAAGTCTATATTCTGATGGACCCTGGTAACAAAACTGTGTTACAAGAAGTTCCTTTTACGTCAAAGTATTAACAATAGAAAGGAAGTCTGTACTTTTTAGTAACACATCTTAGGGATAAAATACCAGCAGTCCCTTAATCACATTCATAGCACAATTTTATCAATGTCCTAGTCATACACAGCTCCAAAATAAAACTGATATAACAGTTCATGTTATATCCTTTAAAGCATTCAGAATTACTACACTTTTTGTGTCTCATTAGCTTTCTTCCTCTCTTCCCATTTAAGTAAGTTGTCCATAAACCCATAATGTCAAACTCTCCTAGAGTGCATGCCTGCTGTTATTATATCAATTCTCCAAAGCTCCTAGTATTTACATATGCAAATTGCAGCCATGATGATATTTTTTGTTGATGGACATAACCCTGCTGTTAATATCCACAGAAGTCCTGATATGTATCTGCGGTTTTATCTGTTGCCTCCAGTATACCATAAGTCTCCAGTCATATTCATTAGATTCAATTAGTGACATTCTGCCCTGTGAGAATCTGTCAATAGAAAATAGGCACAGTAATGCTCAGAAAATTGTCAAAATAAGCATATTTTAAAAAGCATTAGATGACTGAAACCACAGTAGACTAAAATCCATCAGTACCCATGTACTTTACAGATCATTCTACAAAGTTCAATAGAAATATATAAGAATAGATAAATTTTAAAAATTCAAATAAATAAAACATTAAAAATAGAAAATATGGAAGAAATGTGGCAGGGCATAACAGTGGCATTTAATCCATTACTCTACTTTAAAACTGGAGTGATGACCCTTAAAATTACATTGGAGGGGTTTCAGTTTATTTCCTTTTGAAAATACAGTGTTAATATTTTTGCTAGTGTTTGTTTATTTATAGTTAGCATTTCTAGATAATTTCAGAATTTTTATCTTTTCAGAACTTTTATCTTTATCCCATCTCTATGCCTTTCAATATTTCCATTCCTCTAATTTTAACTGATCCACATTTGCCATTGCAACTTCTCTGTCCAAAGTTTTCGGCATGTGATTGATTTTAAAGAGTGAACTTTTATCATTATTGATTATTTGGGTTAAAATTCTATTAAGGAATGGTGGAATATTTCTGCCCTTGTCCTGGTTTCTTTCAGACTGTTTTTCTAATTATTAATTTGAATTTTAGTATTGTTTTGTGTCATACTTGGAGTTCCTATAAGTATGATGATGTCTGTGGATTTAATAAGCATAGCCTTGATTTGATTATGTAGTTTGTGTAATTAAAATTCATAGTGAAGGGAACTGTGCCTCCAGATGGATGGGGAACAAGTGATAAGTTTACCTGGTTATGTGCCACTCTACACTCTTCCCCACTGTAGTTTTACTTTTGATATGTCTTCCCAGTTTTCTTTCAGGAATGCAGTGTAAGGCAATATAAAAAGCCTTAGTCAAAATGAAATATATTATTATTATTTCTTCCTTGCCTATATCACCCATTATTCTTTCATAAAAGAAAATTAGATTGATTTGAAAAGATATCTCCTTGGCAAATTCATCTGTGCTGCTACTCTTCTTGTTATCTTCCAAGTGCTAACTCTTTGTTTTAGAATTTTACCAGGATTTGAAGTTATATTGACTTGTCAGTAAATTCACACTTTATTTTTCCCCCTTTATACAGGTATAAGTTGAGTACTCCTTTCCAACCCTGCAATACATTTTATGTCCTCCACAAGTTCTCAAAGATAACTACTACTGCATGAACTTTGGCCCATACAGAGGTCAGGATTAGAAAGGTCAGACAAGCACAAAACCTGAAAATACCAAAATATTGTCAAACAAGGTCTGTTTCTGTTCCAGGCTGAGCTGTTATCCATTGCTTCTAAGTTTTCCCATTCTCATAAGTAAGCTTTATAATGAACAGTGAAAAAAACCCCATCCTTTTCCTCTCCAATTTGGTTATACCATTTATAGATAGCTATTCATTTACACTGAATAAATTTCCAATACTTTTCTTTGAGTCTTCTATTGATAATCCAGTCAATGAATGATTTCTTATTACCTTCAGTTTCTCTTTCTAGCTACAGTTCATTCTGTATTGTCCATGCTAATTGTGTTCCTACCTTCTCCTGATGATCTATGTGTGTGTAGCAGGCTCTGCTTGTCTCTCCTTTATCTACACTATTTTTAATGAATAAATACATCATAATTTAGCCAAAAGTTTTCAATACCTTTTATAATCTTCACTGAACACTGGATAATTTCTTGATAAACTGCAACAATTTTTTTAAAAGTTTTATGATATCTTCCATACATTTATGTATATCTATCAAAATCTCTTGGGTTTAGAAGTTATTAGTGGCCAGAGACAGAAAGACAGAGAGAAAGGGAACAAACTGTAGGAGCCTCACTGGAAGTATCCTTGAGGGACCCCTCTGCTTGCACTAAAGCCCATTTGCAGATAAAAATACAGTCCTAACATACCTATCCAGCTGAGTCAAGTCTATACAGTTCCAGGGATTCCTGCTGCTGCACTAACCACTTTGGAGCTGTGGCTCCCCAAAGCACTTGGCATCAACAAATGAAAACAGCTACAGCCTGCTGAAAACAGCATGTTCAGTTTTGCATTCAGTGTGTAAACTGTAAGCTGGTTTCAACCATATTTTGTTACCCTTTGAAATGTTTCCTCAATAGTAGGTTGCACCATCTGTTGCACTGTTTGCCTGCATGGTTTGCTTGTTAAACTGCTCCCCCAGCAGCACACAAAAGAGGAAGAACAGTGGTGATGCCTTTCAGGAAGATGTCCCTGTCCTCCGCCTACCTCCTCCCACTGCAGTGGTGCAGTGCACACAACAGATGCTTCCCTAGTCCTGCCTCATGCTTATTTATTTTAGGACCTAAGCCAAAGTCCACTAGAAAACCTATGAGACTTAAAAAATTAGCAATCTGAATCCTATAGGTATGTTTTATTTGATAAGGGCGCATGACCACACATGACAAAGCAAAATATTAAGACGAATCTTCTCAAGATTCACCAGGGATTGTGAGCTCTGCCACAGCTATTCCAGACTCCTTTAAACATGGAAGAAACATTGATTAGAAGTCAATAAGCTTGATTTTTATTGTTTGCCTACTAGTAAACAATACTTAAATGGTCCTAGTATGAACTCTGTCTCCTGGCTAAGTGTTGGCATATTATCATGGCAGGAAGAATACTGTGTCTTTGTTCATGTAATGAAGCAGGGCTTTCCTTCGAGTTGCCTTTCATTCTTAGTATCTAAGCAGCAGGAAAAAATTTGACAGCTTTTTTCCCTTCTTTCCTGGTATGTTTATTAAACCTGAGCAGACAACATACAATGACTTTACATGAAATATTATCTGAAACACGTTGACAAAAACTTGCACTATTCTATATAATCCCAAATTATTCTCTTCATGAACTGGATGAATGATGGGAGGAAGGGGAAACCCAGTGAATAATGCATACAAATAAGACTACAGAATGCTCTGAGTAAATTATGCAACCCAAATGTATTCAGCCACTTCTGCTCTGAATAACATGACATAGTTTTCTCATGACTTTTAGTCACCTCAGCAACAGGAACCAATGAGGAGCTGAGCTCACTGAAGGGGAAATGTTCTTCAGGATGAAAATCTGTCTTGAGAAATCAGGGCCTCTGTCCCAACTCATATCAAGGAACTTCATCCTGCAGGAATACAATACCTGAATATCCCTTACAGAGAAATGAACACTTTTCTTGTTCCAGCTTCTGCTCAAGGGTCATACCCGTCACATGTGGCCATAGGATAGGTGTGATACATTCATATGATTCTCTAATTTTTCCCTACAGTTGCTATTTTAGAAAAATATTGATAGAGCCTTGCTTTTTCTTGAATTCCCATACAAAAGATTGTCATATAGACAAACAGATATCTACCTACTACCAAGTCTTGATAGCATATCAGTTTTTAAAACTCAGTAAGGTCACTACAGTTGAGCTTGATGACAACATCTACAATATTTCTTATGAAACAGAATGGCATCTGATAGATGAAGGAGAGATGGCCACTCCAGGCTTTCTTTGTAACAAACAGAGAAAATCAGGCCTCTCTAGAGTGAAATTAGGCTCATTCTGGGTAGGAATTTGAAATAAATTAGATGAATCATACTTTTAAAGGCCTGTTACTATCCATTGGCTGAAAATGGAAGCTAAGATGACTTGTCTCTGTTGCAGAGGCTAAACATGTATACTTAACCTGGAGTGAGTTCAATCCCACCCACAAGCCTGGCTGCACACAGAGGCAGGTGCAGGTTCCATAACACAGCTATGTCATACAGTGTGGGAGCACACCAGCTGCTACTAATGATCCCTGGGCTTCCCTGGGAAATCTGTCCCAATATTTCTGTGTCCAATACAGTGAACCAGACACCAAAAGAAGATCTGGCCTCTCCGAGTTTATTTCCTCCTCTACAATCTTTTCCAGGTGGCTGAGCCCTGATCAAATATTTATAGAATTAAATATTTCTCTTCTCTGTGGGAGGGAAACTGTAAAAGAACAGATCCTAATTTGTTTTTGCAGAGGGCTGGAAATAACAACAAACAGGTCATTAAAACTAATCCTCTTTTTTGTAGTTTTTTAATGTTTTTATTTTTTCATTCCTTGCAGATGTGAATAAACTTTCCAAGGACAAATATGAACCCATAAGTTTCTTTCTCATAAGAATATTAACAGGTGAGTATAGCTGTTTCAGGAAATCTGCACAGCCTCTTCTACCAGAAATGCTTCTTGGTTTTTTATCCACAGAATTTGGTAGCTCCCAGGTGTCCTCATAAATGGGCATGTCCTCACACACTAAGGTCTGCACAAATCCAGACACAAAAAAAGGCCCTAATTTCAAAATGTTGATGTTCTATGGCAAGAGACAAAACGTGACAACCTCTCTTCAGAAAGTGAGGCTATTTGAGATCCATTTCTGTAAAAACATATTGTAGTTACAGGTATTTTAATCAGTGAAATTGTATTAGGAGATATTCGTGGACACAGGAACTCATTTTACTTACAGCGCTAACACTTGTTCAGACAAAGGAACAAGCTTTTGTTCTGTGTCAAAGGAGTTAACCAAAAGTAATTTTTGGACAGAGTTCAAGTGGGCAATTGTATGTTGCCACCCTGTTTTGGAGAACAGAATGCATGGTGCAGATGTGGACTGTTGTCCTAGGTATATTTTCTTTAATTGAAATGACATCATCTTATATATGCTTTTCCTCAATGCATTGACTAATTAAAATACAGATTTTTTTTTTTTTTAAATTTTATTTTTTTTACTTTTAAGAGTGGAAGAGCCTCAGCCGTGGTTAGCTGAGGAATTTTTTTTTTTTAATGACTGCCTGTATTAAAAAACCACTCAAAAATTCCCAGCTTTCAAACTGACAAGGAGATGAGACACAGACATGTTGAAGCCTGTTTTGCCAACTGCAGTCCCTCCTGTTACATGCCACTTCCTCAGCAATGCGGCTTTCCTCAAGATACAGCACTACAGATCTTCATCACTACAACACCGGTCAAAAAATCCTCTGAGAAATATTTTGATTCTCAGAAACCTGTAATTCACTTTTTTTTTTCTAGCAGTTCAATATAAGGAAAAAGTGATTTAATAATCTTTGGGATAAGGTCGGTTTTTCCTTCTTACTTGTTTGGGGTTTTTTCAGCACAGGCTGCCATGGAACTTGACATAAATCTAAAAACCCTGCTCCTACCAGCATATGAAGAAAAAGGGCTATATTGTGACTATCTTCCCTAGTAGTCTCAATTTAGTCATCCTTACTGTCATATTGTCTAGGTGATGGAGCAATTCAGTTCACTGCCACCCACCACTGCCAGACACTTTAAACAAATTTAAACAAGTTTAAATTCTGTGAAAAGATGTTATAACAATATGTAAACTAGATAGAAAACAGTGCTGTTTTCTCGTAACATCTAGAGTATGTTGTATATTTTCTAGGTCTCTAACTGGAAGCTTGGGAGTTTAGGAAAGTGGATAATATTGAAAATATTCTATGATCTTCACAGGAAAGAGAAATAAAAAGAAAGCTGAAGTGTGATTTAAGTGTAGGCAGGACCTAACACTTATGTATTCATTCTTTCTACTCAACCTGCTGAAATAAGAGAAACTAAATTTTTTTTTTAAGTTCTTTTAAGCAATAAAAAATAAATTATTGGAGGGCTAGTATCAGCAGAAATTTCATTATCAATAATTAAATGAGTAGCTTATTCTAATACTGTTGAAACAACAACAAAACCACCAAACCAGAGTACTGTAAGTCAGAATGCAGACAAGAAAATGATCCTGCACCTTTTTACAGTTGTGCAGGATGCCATTAGAAGTCTGTTTCCACCATGTCTTTTTTATGTCCCCATAGGTTCAGGTAAAGGATGTCTGCTTAGATGGAAGATACTGATATTGGTGCTGGAAGAGTGGAGAATAAAGACAGAGAATAGAAGAAAATTAAGTGTTGGATTCGTCTCATCTAACGTCACAGTTCTGTGGTGGTGAGTCCATCTAAACTAGTTGTCCTCTGGTAATAGAAAGCGGAAAGGATCACACACTTGTAGGTACCATGTCAAATTTGGGTGATTTTCCAGCATGTCATGTCACATGACTCCCACCAGATTGACCAACACAATCTGAACAAAATGACAAGAGGGAGCTGTACTAAGCAGTGACTTGCCAGGATATTTGCTGCCATCAGGTAACAGCACAGTTTAAAACATATGAAAGAGAAGAATGAGGTGCTATGGTGTTCAGAGGAAGCCTTGTAATGCTTTTACTATACAGAAACCAACATCTCAGGAACCACAACACAGCATGGAGGATGGGAGTAATCAAAACTAATCCATGTGTTTGCAAATGCAGATCTTAGGTTCTCAGGGGATTTTCAGAGGAAAAATACTTAACAAAATTGAAGGACTATTATTCCAGTTCTTAATATTTTTAAATCATAAGCTTGAAAAACACATACAACTCAACAAGCATTGGCAGGTGCCATGTGTGATTTATGTTTAGATTTCACACTGTGCTTTAACTGTCACCTAATGAAATAATGTATCTGTTAAAAGCTCATTGATTTTATTTACTTTTCTGACAGGTGAGAATTCAGTGCTTCTTGCCACCCTGTAGGACAGTATTTGCAGATAATCTTCTGTGGAATCTCGTTTACTTTGATTTATGATAGTTCTGAAATCATTATGTTGATGCACTTATGTTGATACTAGCAAGAAGAGATCAGTCACCTGAAAAAGTCCAAACTTCTGCTAAAAATGAGACAACATTCATTCCATCCAAGGAATTTTATTTCAACTTGAATCATCTTCCCAAGGCAACCCACACAAATGTCCCAAAGATCTTGGGGTAAGTAAAACCAACAAACATCAGGGCATAAGAACTATAGTAGCTTCTATTTTAAGTCCCTGATACAATCTGAGCATATTAAAAAAATGTAATTTAATTTAATTAAGGATTGGAGCATTTTTGTTGCACTATAATTGTTAGGAAGCAGCTGGCTACTCCCTAGGAGATGGAGGCTGGGAGCTGAGTGGGATTAACTATGGTGGAGGAAGTGCCCAGCCATCCCAAGGATCGTCAGGGGCCAGGCGGGCCAAGGGGAGAAGAATTTATTCTGGGGTCAGCCCTGGTAGGTGCCAGAGGCTGTGCAGCACTGGGGAGGAGGGCAGTGAGAGATTAAAATCCGCTCCAGGGAGGGACAGCAGTGTCAGACACAGCCCTCAGGCGGCCTGGCAAGGACACCAGGACAGGAATGCTGGCCCATGGCTGGGCAGAACAGGGCTGTGGGACCAATGTCCTACAGTGTCACCAGGACAGAAAACTATATTCCTGGGGGGCTGAAATGGGGCCCTGGACCATGGGAAGGAGGAGAGGCCCTGAGCTGGGCAGGGCCCTCAAGGCCCTGGCAATACCTAAGTACCATAGTGCTATTTTTATTTATGAAAGATTGGTCAAGTCAAATGTGTCAGGTATAGTTTCTATACATGTGGGAAATGCTAAAGAAAGATTTTTTTTCTGGCAGATGTCTGAGTAATACATTTCTTCTCTTCAGGACTGATTATATATTATCCAGGACATAGGATATGCCAAACCTGTCAAGATTTAAAGGCTAATGTTTTCTAACTGGGGAATGAGGAGGGAAGTGCATCTAGAGCTATGCGATTTATAAAATTGAGCTTTGAATATTAAATTCCCAGATTAAATATAAAATAGATTGCCTTTTATTTTTTCCCCACTCTCAGCCTTAAGCTGACAAATTCAGAAATTTCAAAGTTTGAATTGGCACTGTTTTCTTAAAGTATTTCTAAATAATTGTCAGTGACACTTCTTTTCTGCAAGTTTTCTTCACTGTCTGTACCCAATCTGGCACCATGCATGCCATGAAAACAGCCAATGTATAGATATATGGGGAAGAGCAGACTGTAAAAGTGGATTTGTGGGACACAAGGTTGTTGCTGTTCCTCAGTGCACTTAGGCTCAACTGCAGCCGTGGGTGAAGGTCAGAGGATCTGATCTGTAAAACCTGGGCAAACAGTACTGCTGTGTTTAATCAGAATAAATCTTTGTGCAGATGTTCACCCTCTATGTTGCTATGGGGAAGAGGATGGTGTTGTTAGAGCTTCTGGCATTAATATCAGAGTCTCAAGGAGCGCTGAATGGTATTTCAGAATGTTTTCTTCTTAGATAGCAAAGATGATCCTTTACCCATAACTTTGAATATTTAGTAGCATCCAGAGAAAGTCAGTTTTGCTGGTTGAAAACCTGCAGAAGATGCTAGAGATTCTTGCATTCAGATTATCACTGCAGTGGGGCTTGGATTTATGTTTTGCAGGTCTCCACTGAGTGTGGGGTTAGAGCACAGCTGTGACGTGCTTCTGAGCAGAAACTGTTGAACACCTGAACACAGAATTGTTCTTCAAACCCAGCCCTCACTGGTGCATGAAACAAAGGTGTTTGTGTTCACACTAACCTATTTGTGTCTGTCCTGCACAGCACCTCACCAGATTTGAATGTGCACAGACGTTTCACATAGAAGGAGATTCTCCTTTGAAATAAATTGAATGACAAATTAACTCTGCCTGAGGAACCCCTTGCCACACTGAAGATTGCTGAAACTCCACCTTTGCAGGAACCAAAGACTCTTTCTTGTCCTCCACCTGATGTGATGATAATTATATACCTGTCATCCTAGCTACTTCTTTTAGCGTGCAACATTCACATTTTCCTCAACAACCTACCACTTAGTTCTCTTCTACTTTTTAAATAGTGCTGACTGGTAATTTTTAATTGAGCCTTGACAGTTGAAATTTGCATTCCGAAAGCCAAATGAAGGCGCTGGCACTGGATTTGCTAATATTTTGGAATGGGTTTGGGTTGTCTATTATTTTATCATGTAGAGCATTCTACTTGCAGACAACCCTGCATGTATGCGTGCTTACCCAGACCTACCAGGTTCTACAGATACTGTGTGCAAGGTTTAAGGCTGCTTCCCTGAGAGCATTCTAAATTTGCATTTCATGCTTTAATGCTTAGTTAATGGAGTATAAAAAAGCATGCTGAGTGATTTCTGTAGCTCTAAGAGGAACATTCTTCTTGTCTGGTTTGTTATTCATTTGTACATGCCAGCTCACAAAATTGCTGTGAGTAGATGGACAAATAGCTAAGAGAAGTTTTATCAGTTTCAAGATTTAGGGGAGAAATGACCCAGGGAAAGACCTAAAGAATGGATCACTACAACATTTAAATAGCTACAGTATACTTTTCTGTTTTCTGTAAGAGGCTCTTAGTCCCACTAGAAGTTCTTGACTTGACATGCATTTAGCTAAACAAATTTTCCCTTCGTATCCATTGACTTCAATAGATTTTGTTCTTGACAGTGGTATAAGTCAAGTCATTTCTGATTAGGTTCTACAAGCTAAGGCTTTAAATCCGCTCCAATTAATGCTTCTTTTTATGAAATGAGGCATATGTTGTGCTTCAAGCTAAGCCTCCAGCTTTTTAAGGATTTTCCATACAATTCCACTGATGATTAGTCACTGCAGGTATCTGTATAACCAAATACCTTTTGCTGCCTTTATGACCAGTAATAACAGAAAATTGCAATTATGATAGAATAACAAGGATGGAGCTTACAAAGTCACCTCTTCTGTCTTACTGTGAACTGTAAAGTTAAAGAGCATATACCTGATCAAATTCCTGGGCTGAGAGATACTTTGAGAAAATTTCAATAACAAGTTCATAGATTGTATTTCTGAAATTTCTCTTTTTTTTATCTTATGACCTATGGACTCATCTTTATTTTCATTAATTATTTCTTATGGGTCCACTATGACATCTGACAACAACAACAACAGTATGGCTGTGAGATGACAGCTGAGGTCATACTTCCAAACAAAGAAGTGACTACTGGCCACCTGTAAAAGAAATACCACAGACAGCCTAGAAAAAATCTGCACACTTTATATCACAAACTTTATTTATATTCTTTATTTTCATAGTATCTTTGGATCAAAATCCAGTATAATTTCTACTATACTGCTTTCACAGCACTGAACAATGTTGATTGGATCTTTTTCTTTTAAAAATTAAAAGAACAGTAGTCCAGTTTATGTCTGGTTACCACAAGATGGTTTCATCACAGCAAAAATGATGTAAATAAAATAATTTTTAAAAACAGTTTTTAATATAGATGTTGCTGTCAGGCACAAGAGCAGAGATTTCCCTGCAGCCAGTTATGAAGACTGGTGATACAAGTCATCCCCCTGAAGCACATGGAGGACCATGCTGGAGCATATACTCATGCTGCAGCCCGTGGAAGGCCCCACTCTGGAGCAGAGGCACATGTCCTGAAGCAAGCTGCAGCCCATGGAGATTTCACATTGGAACAAGCTCCTGATAGGAACTGCCATCTGTGGAAAGAAGCCCATGCAGGAGCAGGTTTTCCGACAAGACGTGACCCCATGGAGCACCCACGTGGGAACATTCTGCTTCTGAAGGACTATGCCCAGTGGAAAGGATCCATGATGGAGCAGTTCATGGAGGACTGTATCTCATGGGAAGGACCCCATCATGGGGCGGAGAAGGAGTGTGAGGAGGAAGGAGGAGAGATTAAGCCTTATGAATGAAACTAAACCTCCATTCTCTTTGCACTGCTTGAAGGGGAGCAGATAGAAGACTCAGGAGTGAAATTAAGCCTGGGAGGAAGAAGGCGGGGGGAAGATGTTTATGGTATTATTTATTTCTCATTAGCCAAGTCTGTTATTAATTGTCAATCAAATTACTTAATTTCTCTGAACTGAGTTAGTTTCACTTGTGCTGGTAATTTTTGAGCAACTCTCCTGTCTTTATCTCGACCCATAAACTTTTCATAGTATTTTTTGCCCCCATGCATCTGAGCAGAGAGGCTCAGTGAGAATTTAAAATTATTCTTCTGACCTAATAATTCTGAGCTTTGTCTTAGAGAAAGATTAAGTAAATATTCTGCAATCCAACTATCCTTCGATGTTTATAATTCCTTTTGTCTTCATTAAGACACACAGCATGAAGGAGAAATAGCCTACATGAAGGTGTCCTAGAGACCAGACTGCCTTGGGTGCCATTACAATCCCATTACCTCGTGCTGACTGAACACTCAGAACAGATGACTGAGTTATAATAATATGTCCAGCTTAGTCACAGTTCATCCAAAGACAAGTTTGACTTTGACTTGGAAACCTAGAAGTCAGATTTAAATCTCAAATGACCTCTGGAAAAGATGGCCTTCCTAATTCACAAAAGTAAAAAAACCTCCTTCCAAAGCAGAAGTAAAATTTGAAATGAAAGAAGGGGATATAAAACCAAGTGTTTAATATGCAGGCAGCACAGACAGTGCAGAAGGCTGCAGTGAGCCAAGATGAATTAGCCTCCCCTAGCTTACAAAAAAAAAAAAAAGAAATGGCACCTTTCAAACAAATGCCTTCTGTCTAACAGAACTGGCCTTTGCAATGAAAACGGTGCCAAAAGCTTTCTCTTGGAGAAGCCTAAAGTTCATGAGGCCTTAAGCAACAATTCTTTTTGGATTATCTGATTCACTGGGCTCCTGGGTAATAGCAGAACCACTGACAACAAGGTAAGCACAGCAAGATGATCATACTCTTTCTGACACGGCACCCGTGCTTCAACCATTCAGCAAAATGTGAAAGGGCTAAACACCATACCAGGAAGGAGCCTGGTTTGACTTTAGGGGAGAAGACCAGACCAGATCTTGCCTTGTGTTCTCCTCTAAGCTTTTGACAGTCGGACACCCATTTCCTCCAGATGAACAAGTAAGACTTGACTGATAGCCATAACATCCCATCTGGATAATCTTTTAGTTCTTTTGAAACCAAGACCCAGCACAAATAAAGTAGGCTTTGTGAGATTAGGGTCTCTTCAATAAGTTATCTTGGTTGGAGAAAGCAAGGGCCTTTAAAAGGTAAGTCTTAACAAAGAGATTTCTCATCAGTCTTTTCTACACTTTATGACCTGAGACTCCTCTGGGTTCATCTATGTTTGGGTTTATGCATGAGACTCAATCCTGTGTGTCCATAGCCCCTTCTTTCTTCTACTCTTTCTCTTCATGTTTCATATATCATTGCCCATCTTGGCTGCTGAGTCTAGGGGTCATAAAGATCAAGATGGGAACTACATTTGATGGAAAGAGCATCCAGATTCCTCTTTGCAAATAACCAGAACTGTCAGATGGAACTGAGCTGTCAGTTGGAATTGTTGCCTAAGATTTAAGAAGATGAAAGTTAGAGATGTTGTGTCTTCTGTGTAGATATTAATCTTTTTAAATAATACATATCTGCCTTTCTCAGTCAAGAGTGAAGTGCTGAGAGTCCTGGGTGCTGCCACCATTTGGAGTCATTGGTACAATCAGCACCTCTCAGCTGTGACTGGAGCGAGCTTCTGAAGACTTACTGAGAGCCTTTGATGGAAGTAAAACCTCTGAAAAACTTTATTGCTGTTGACAGCTGATAGGAAGGGACTAAAGAAGACTTTTGAGAACAACTGAGCTGGTAAGATTTTGATCCCTCAGGGCCTTAAACCTCTAGACACCAAAAAGTAAAGATCATAAGGAGCTGTGTGGGGAATAAAAAAAGTAAAATATTTGGGATGAGATTAGTAAAATCAGAGAGGCTTAAATGTATTTGCCTGGAGAGGAGGATACTAAGTGGAGGGTGGATATTTAGATTAAGAAGATCATAGGGACTTAACAGTTTCTTCTCTTAACAATGTTACATGTCAGAAAGACAATGGGACAGATGATTAAATGAAAGGGCAGTCCATGTGGAAGAAACAGAGACAATAAGAGCTATATGCAGCCTACAGAATCCTTCTATAATTTACTTCCACATTAGATCTTACAGTCACGTCTATGCCCAGATTTTTTAAGGAAGTGACATAAGTTACTGCTTAATAATGATATGCAGTATCAAGCAATTTAATATAATAAAATAGATAATAAAAGGTCATATTTCAAGGTGTAAACAACTCAGCCATGATGGTCAGTTAAAGGAGTGTTTTTCTGTCCCTACACCTGGTGTATTATTCTATAATAGCTTAGAGATTTTACTAGAGAACTTTTCTTTTTTTAAAGCCAAAAGGTCACCATGGTCAGAAACGTGATATGGATCTAGACAGACCAATGGCTTAACCTGGCATGACAGTTTTTAGGAACCAGTGCCTGATCTCTGTGAATGTAAGAAAAGCACAGAGCAAGAAGGCTTAGAGCTGGCTTCCCCTATAAAACCTACAGTATGGTGGAGAAAAACAGAAATAGGTACAAGTGGGTGTAACTTCACTGAAGTCTATTTCCAGGTGCTGAGGATCTAACCTGTTATATTTCAAATACCATCGTGGGTTTTTATTCCCCGTGTATTCTTTACCTGTCGAACATGCATAATGGTGGGATAATTTATTTTGTAAATGTGACAATCAATGTCTTCTCCACACTTTGTAGGGGATTAAAAGCAGGAGCTGGAGGCACCACCATCTCTGTCAGATTTCCCAACAAATCAGTCAGAGATGGCAGCATTCTCTATTGACATAGCTCAGCTTTTAGATTCATCCTCCACATGCAATATTGAAATAGCTTGTAGCATCCTCAGCAGGTGTCATACCAATGTTCAGTCCCAGGTTATATTTGAAGCTCCTTATTTATCTGGGAAAGGTGAAAATACCTAAAAATAAAACCCTGTACAAAACTCATCTTATGAACTTCTAATAAATTGGAAATCTTCTGGCAAACCATATTAACAAAAAGATGTTTTTCTCATCAGTAAAGTTGCTTCTGAGAGTTCTAGAGATAGCCTGAGTACTAACACAGTTAAAAAGGAGATAATTAACTTAACGGAAGAGCTTTGCTTCTCAGAGTTAGTTGATGAAAACTATTGTAGTCTTTAATGAAAACACTATATGTGTATTGGTCTAGGACTGAAATTCGGGAATACCTTGAAGAAGATTAATTGAAAATACAGACATTTGAGTTTCATGGGGAAAAAAATACTTAATGAAAAATATTCTAAAACTTTTGTAAAAGAAAAAGCCCCATTCACTTAGCTTTACCATTGCTTATTTTTACTTAAGGTAACCACTAGCATGTTTCTTTCCCAGCTTTTTCTCCATTCTCTCTTATTTGATTTTTTTTTTTCCTTAGAAGGTCAAGGGAGTATTTAAAAAAATTCCCCTGCTTATTTTAACAACTTGACATTGGTTTTGTTTTATTTTGGTTTTCAATATGAAATAAAGGAAAATGCAAAATTCTTTGTTGTTGGGAAGGATGAAATTTTGACAAGAAAGTTTCACAGATATGTAAGCTTGGCAGAAAGATTTTTGAATGTAGAATGTGAGAATGAAATAGAGATGGAAGCAAGTTTTGATATAGAAGAAAGGAATTGCTGAGCCAGTCTTACTGGATAACTAAGAAGGCAAAGGGTATGTTAGTTAGAAGGGGTTTTTATGGCTTAGAGCAAAGGATAAACCCACCTCAAACAAACAGATGTTTTTACCAAGCAGAAAGATATCACAGGCAAAAAAGGCTGCCAATGCTGCAAGTAGAAAAAAGGTCTCAGAATTTTCCACTGGAAGAAAACTGAAAAACAACTTCTAGCTTAAACTGTAACATACTACCTTGTAGTGATTGGAGAATAGTAACATGAGTATGGTAGTTATAGTAATTATGATAGGCTATAGGTAAAAGTTAAGGTATAGATTGGTTCTTCCGTATTAAGATGCTCAGCAAAGAAAAGTATATAACGCATTGCAACCAAAACTAAAGAGTCTTCAGGCTTGTCTGCAGCTGGAGCTGACAGCTGTAGGCACAGGCTCTGTCACCCATGACCCTGGACTGCTGTAAAGTCTTGGATACAATAACCTGCATTTTGAAGAGCCGCCTGAAGACCCACATCTCTCATTATGGCTCTTACAAGTCTTTGTTATGGTTTAAAGGACTAAAAAGTTAAAATGAAAATGTAATTAATTTTTATAAAGTTTTTTTCATTTGGTTTGTAGTTTTGGCATGGAAGAAATATTTTGATAAAGACTTGCATGTCAGTTCTCCACAACACTTTCTAAGAAATATACCATCTTTCCTAGAAGCCTGAGTGTCTGAAAATTAAGGATAATTCCAATCCTTAGTTGTTTTGAGCAAGACACAATAAGCATACGCCCTAGATCACAATGTAGGAACAATCATCTTGGAATCAAAAGGAGATGTGGATTAGAATGAGGATGAGATCAATTTACCGATGTATTGATCTCACTGTTTTTTCTGAAAAGAAACATCAATAATGGATGAGGTTTCATTCATCCTTGGAGTCAATCTATTACCAGTGTCAACAGGTAAAACTCAGGGTCTTGTAGTCCAGGCCCACCATCTTGCAGTTGAGGCAAACAACTGCTATGGCTACTTTGGAAATGATTTTTGAGAGAACAAGGTAATCAGCCAGAAATAAAATCACTTCACCCAGGGGAAACCATAGTCTCTTGTCCACTTCTACTGACCTAGGGAAGGAAACTGATTTCACCCATGAATGACTCTTCCACTGTTTTCTCATAGATTGAAAGAACACTGCTTCTAATCCTCAGTGGAAGGGGAGATCTTCTTAAATGCATTAACTGTGGATAGTAGCCTTTGGCTGATTCCCTGTACACTCATTTTGCTTTCCTGCAGGATGGTGACTACTGCACCTCATCTAAACCTTTATATTCTCTGGCAGAAATTCCCAG
The DNA here is from genome assembly GCA_013399945.1 of Ploceus nigricollis. Classification (NCBI taxonomy): domain Eukaryota; kingdom Metazoa; phylum Chordata; class Aves; order Passeriformes; family Ploceidae; genus Ploceus; species Ploceus nigricollis. Next base: position 266,487 of record VXBC01002721.1, on the reverse strand, counting down.
ACAGGCATGGGAAGGGCTGCCAGGAGAATCTCGAATTCATTGCCAGTTTAAACATTGACTTTATGAGCTCCCTGATGCTTTCTCATCACCCACGAACAAGTCAAAACTGGAATAAATGGAAGAACTGAAAGCAAGGTGTAATGTCCCTGTCTACAACAGTTCATTACTGAATTTCAAAATGCTTCTAAAGAGACTCAGAATTATCAGCACCATTTTACGTATTGGGAAACTGAGGTATGAGAATGTGATTTGCATGAATTCAGCTCATACAGAAAGCAGTGTCACATTTCCTGAGTCCTAGCCCACTTATGCTGAAATTAATTTAGAAAATCCCAGAAATATTAACATTAGAGTCCCAAACTATGAATTAATAATGGGAAAGGAGAAAAAATAGGATAAAAAATAGTAGCACTAAGGAAACTTCCCAATATATAAGGAAGCCAGTTTGTCAGAAAGGGAAGGTCAAGATGCTTCCTCATGCACTAAGATATTAGGTTCATCTCAGTATACTGCAGCCATTGGCTACCTGCTACATTTGACATGAAATCAGGCAAGGCTCCACTGATTTATAACATAAACAAAGCTATACACAAAGTAGTGACCTCCATTCACCACCAGCCCCCCCTGACAAGGACAGCCAGCTGTGGAGAGGGAATGGAGGGAGAGGGAGGATGTCTGAAAGTTTAGCTTTGATCCATCCTGCCAGAGTGACCTTGTCACCTGTAGTGACAAGCAAGAGTCCAAATCACCCAGATAACACCGAAAAGAATTAGTGGGAATGAGCACTAGCTTAGTCCAGTCATTGTCTTCTCTAACCTGGACCATGAAGTAAATTTTTCTCCACCATGAAGCAAATTTTAGGGTGTTTTTTCTACCTCCAGTTGCTGTCTATGTATCCAGCTGGTGATTATTGACTGCCCTTTGAAAACAGAAATAGAGACACATGAGCAATGCATAAACAGGCTGATGCTCAGAACAGTTGATCCTTTCTTACAGTAAGTCCAAGCTAATAAACCATTCTGGATGATGGGACTTGCTCACCCAACACCTACTATTTCCCTTGCATGTCTCACTGCAAATTCAGGGTTACCACTCTCAAACACATAGATAACTGGGCTGAAAATAGCAGTGGTGTCCGGGTGGACACCATGCTATGCATGAATCAGGAGTATGCCTTGACAGATGTGAAAGATCCTGACACACTGGACTGTGTTACTATGAGGGTGGCCACTAGACTGAGGATAGTGATGATTTTTCTTTTATTCAGCACTTTCTATGCTACACCCAGAATACTCCACTCAGTTTTCTGCTCTTCAGTCCAAAAAAAAAAAATGTTTGCAAACTGGAGGTAGTTCAAGGGAGGGCACTGAGATGGTGAGGATTGAAGTGCATGTCCTGTGCAGAGAGGCTCAGGGAGCTGGGCTAGGTCAGCCTGGAGCTGAGAAGGCTTTGGGAGAACCTACTGGAAGAACTTGGCCAGAAAAATGCTATCCTTGGAAGTTTTCAGGATGTGACTGGACAAGGTTCTGAGCAACCTGCCCTGCATTGAGCAGATGTTTGACTAAAATGCATCCTAAAGTCTCTTCTAACTTGATGAAATGGTATTATCCAATAAAACAAAATTATGCTCTAATAGGTGAGGCTCTATATGCATGATGGCTGGACTCAGTGGTCAGTTCTGCCACAGTTTTCTTGTGTAGACAAGTTATTTAACCAAAGATCCTGAATGACATTTGAACATCTAACTCTTCTTACTTTTCCCCCTTACCGGAGGAGTCAGGCAGGTAAGAGTTAGGAAGATATGTATATTTGTGGAACTATTTGTTCCATTCTGTAGAGTTCTAAAGTTGAAATGGCAAGTTACTCTAGGAGATCATGCTGCTGGTAAATTGATTGATACTTTTACTACAGTGATGGAAAAAGTGAAAGGATCTTGATAATAACAGTAAAGATTAGTAAGTGTTGCTATGCAGCAGGGTTGCTGATAAATGAATAAATCATGCAGCCTATAATTAAAATGTAAAGAAAAGCCCTAGACCTTCAATCTGTCCACATCACAGGTCATAGACCATCAAGCAAATAAAACACCCACTAGATTTTCCGTATTTTGGGTCAAAACACCCTGTTTCGAGGTGAAGAAGGATTAGCAGCTACTGCTTGTTATCAGGAAGGCCTGACAAAACTGTTTTCAGGGGAAAAGAAAGCAATCTCTGAATTACAGTTAAGACAGATGAGCCTTGACAGATGAGAAGTTGAGACATCAAACCTGTTTGTTTGACAGAGAGAAAAACAGGTCATAAAGCAATGAAGTTAAGATCTAAATATGAAATATGCTCAGAATTTTGAACTGTAGGTTGAACCCAGATTCCTAGTAGACACTTGCAGCAATTGCTGTATTTAGTTCTGAGTGTTTCTTTAGTTATCTAGCCCGGTTTTGCAGTGTGCACCTCTCATTTCACCACCAAGAGCTAAGCCCTGGCATCTTGGGACAGAGCAGACAGAAGAGAGTACATAAAACATCATCTTTTCTGCAACCCCTCAAAATGTCCCAGTGCTCTTCCCTGTCATCTTGTCAGGTTTGAAATTGACTTGGAAAACTTGGTGTGCTTTCTCATTGCCAAGGGAACCTGATGTCTAAGTTGTTTGTACCTAACACACTGGACTCCCCTGAATATTTATAGATCTTAAAAAGGATCCAATTTTTTACACCAGAAATATGTTTCAGACAAAATAATACTGAGCATGGGTCACATAGCTGGTGCCTGACATTTATGTTTGTTTAGGTTTTGGGGTTTTTTTAAACAAATTGTACAACTGCAGTTCCAATAGGGAAATGACTGATTAATAGGCTTGGCAAAATGACAAACCTTTGCAACAATTACAGATAGGACAGGAGTTGCTAAAAGACCAAGAGAGGTTTGCAGTGTAGCCTCTTCTTTTTAGTTAGGGCAAGGTTGACCTCATTTATTCCTGAAAGTTCCTTGACACAAATTAAGTTGTCCACCGTGTTTATATAATTTTCCTAACTGGATATTTCTGACCATGTGCCAAAAGGCAAGTATCTTTGTTTTTATTTCTGCCCTTATTTTTCAGTAATATCTTTCCTACAGTGTTAAGTCCTTCCCTGGCTGTTCACCAATGCTAGAGTGATCACTTCCATACATGGAAAAGCTTTAACTACAGAACAGTCAGTAGCACATTCTCATTTTCTACCTTTTCTGCATGCCTTCAGATAAACCAGATCTTGTTTTTCCTATGCCTAGAGTTAAAGGTTTAACTATCATCATCGCTTCTCAACAGCAAAATTTAAGTGGTAGGTACTTCTGAAAGGGAGACCAGATGTTTTTGAACACATCTGTGAAGATTCAGCATTTGTCTGTGATTTCTGCATGCACAACAATTTATTCCACAAAGCTATCTCAGCTGAATTTCCTAGAAGAGTAGCCCGTAAAATAGATGAACTCATATATCTTCTTAGGTGTGATGTCTTTTTTTTGGCAGGAGAAGCAGACTCTTCTCTAACAGCAAGGTAAGATACTGCTTGAACTCTAGTCTGGCTATTTTTCATTCTGATCCTAGTTACAGTAGTAAAGCCTTCAAGGTATTTTTTTAAGAGCCATGATAAAATGAAGGAGACCATATTTTTACTTAGATCAGCCTGTGCAGTCTTAATTATGTTTAATTTTAACTTTTAATATATTGGGTTTTCTTACATATAAACAAGAGTATATAAAACTACAGAAGAAAGGAAAAAAACATCAAAATACAGGAGCATGTGGCTGTCATTTGGTCTGGAAGATATCTGAGGTTTTTTTCACTATAAGTAACTTCAAATGTTAAAAATGGGTTATTTTCCATGCCGTGTGGAAAAGTGAAAAACATAATTGCAGGACCTTCAACAGAGCTTTAGATAGCAAGACTCACTCTGCAGACCGTATCACTCCAAATGAAAAGCTGCCATCTCTCTGTGCTTTACGATTTGAGAGCCAAGCTGAATATCAAGTGGCATGGGCAACTATGTCTAGAATTAAACTTCTTTCACGCTTTGCATCATGAGACTTTGTATTCTAACTGCCAAGTTTTAACACTAGAGGCTTACATTTTGATGCTGAGATTCTGCCACAGGTTAAACAATTTTGAATTTTTAACTAAAATAGGCAAGCTATATCCAAGTGCAAAGTATATTTTCCCCATAATCAAAAGAATTAAAAAGTGCATTTATCCTGTGGCCACTTGACACACTTCTGGAGCTTTGACTTAATGCATCAAGAACCTGAAATTTTGCAGGGAAGGGAAGGAAACCCCCAATATCAGAGACATACCTATGGTTTATTCTATTTAAAACAAAAAAGCAAGGAACTAGCAAGCAAACTGCCCTAGGTTTCTGCCTCTAAAAGAATTCCAGACTGGGTTTTGGTTCAGTTTGGCAGATGCATTCTCTATAGACTGTAACTGCCCTGACCAGGTTCCCACTGCTTCCAGCTTCTTCCTGCCATTAGGTTTTCCACACACCAGGCATGGCCCTCCTTTGGGAGCTGAACAAGAGCTTTTCAAGCAGCCATTTTTCTCCTCAGGCAGCATGCCATTTCAATGGGTGTTTTCTAAGGGAAATTAAGAAATTGTATGTATATGCAGTGTAAATACTAAAAGTGTTAGGACACTTAAAAGTAAAGAGGTTATAGAATTAGTACCAGTTTTGCAAGTCGTTGTTCAACCCCAATGTGTAAATGTATCATGGTAAGAGGCATTATTCAGTCATGGTTTCCTGGGATATTATTCATCTCACTTCACGTTAACTGCCTCAAATATAGATTACAAGGGGAAATACACTTCTTTAATGAACAGGAAGAGACTGGCGCCACCATGGGCAACTTATACCATACCATGATAAACATCAAAGGTATTTATTTGAGTAAATAGGGAAATTAGATGCTTCTGAAGAGCATTGAGTCTAGAAGCAAGAGGTCCAGTCCTTTCAGCACCATTTAACCTGATGGGACTAAACTCATGTCGCTCAATAAATCATAATGTGTTCTAATGCCAAGGGATATCACAGAATAAAATGTTGCTATTCATCCTGTAGAATTTGGCATATGTTGGAACTTAGCATACTGATTTCCTCATAAGTCAAGGAATTTATTATTTTCTAAATCTCTGTTCTTAAACTCTTCTTCCCATACTTTTCATAGAGATGTGATAAGTGGAAATTCTTTCTGAAAGATTTTTTAGAATTTCATTACAATCCCTTTGTGCTGTTGAAGTAGCAATGCCTCAAGCTCTGCTGGAACATGCAGGAAATGCTAATCTAGATACAAATGTCTGCATATCTCAATAGAAAATCACCTCAAAGCTCCAGTACCAAACACCTGCAAACAAATGTGATTTATTTTGAAACCTTAATCCTAGCATACAGAACGGAAATATCTAGTGAAGGAGTGCAGAGTCTGGAGAGTCTGAGATGTCTGTACCAGCCAGCTGGTGGAGGATGGAAAATAAAGTATACTGAGCCTGAACTTGACAGGTGAGTTAAAATACTCTTCTTTTTTTCTTATGACCTATGAAAATCCCAAATCCCTTTTCTGGAACCTTTATCTCGTAGAGCTTTTCACAACTACAGTAAAAATTCTTTTCTCTGGGATTAATAAAATTGAGCAGACAAAAGGACCATTTTAAAGTCTGGTTTTTTGTGTGTGTGCTGGGTGAAATAAAGAGATCAGGTCACATATTTCCTATGTCTAAGAAGTTTAAGATGTTGATACCTTACTTAGTGCAACCATCTCTATTTCCCACACTAAGTAAGTTGCAGGAAGACTTTTCATCTTCTGTCTCTATTCCATGAAAGAAAAGCATATGTTCATTAGTTTAAATATAGATTTCACAAGTTATAGTTATGCATTTCTGGCAGTTCTGCAAAGAGGCTTACATTTTGCTTCTCTCTGTGCTTCTCTACTCTGAAGAAAAAAAATTTTAAAAAGCTTTTCTTTGAGAAGAAGACTTTTTAAAATATTATCTGTTACTTCATAAGCAAATGTCAATGTTGTATAATCATTCCATGGAATCTAAACAATGTCATTTATTTTGGCACTGTGTTAAGTGCAAATAAACCCATATTTAAATAATGTTGCTTTTTTTTCACACAAAGAAAGACACGAAATTTCACAAAAAAATCTTGTCCAGGGATAAAATGTTGTCATATATCCATATGAATAAATTAAATGGGACCTGTGCATAAATTCAAGCATTTGCACATGATTATTACCAAATAATCCAGGTTAAAACATAAATTCTTAGCACAGTGTTTGTCTAAGACGTCTTTCCCAAATAATAATAGAATCATAGAATGGCTTGGGTTGAAAGAGATCTTAAAGATAATATAATTCTGTTCTCCCTGCCATGGGCAGGGACACTACCACTAGACCAGGTTGCTCACAGCCCTATCCAACTTGGCCTTGAATATGTCTGGGGATGGGGCATCCACAGCGTCTCTGGAAAGCCTGTGCCAGTGTCTCACCACCCACACTGTAAGGAATCTTCCTAAAACCTAATCTAAACCTCTCCGCTTTTATTTAAAGACCATTGCCCCTTGTCCTATCACTAGCTGTATGTGCAAAAAGTCAGTCTCTCTTCTTTTATACCCCCCTTTAAGTACTGGATGGGCACAATGAGATCTCACCTAAACTTTCTCTTCTCCAGGCTGAACAAAGCCAACTCTACCTTTCCCCCTAGGAGAGGTCCCTCTAATCATCTTCATGTCCCTCCTCTGGACGCATTCCAACAGGTCCATGTCATTTTTGTGCTGAGGACCCCAGAAATGGAAGCAGTACTGAAGGTGGGGTCTCATGAAGGCAGAGTAGAGGGGGAGAATCACCTCCCTCAACCAGCTGGTTGCACTTCTTTAGAGCTAACTCTTTTCTGGCCTCTGTCCAATACACCTTGCTATCAGACAGTCTAGCAATACAAGATACAACCTCTATTTTGAATCTCAGCAAGCCCTTTTTTCTGAGTCTGGCAATTAGGAGATAGCATAGAAATACCGGCTGTAGTCCCAAATATACTGCATACTCAGTGGATGTCAAAAAGCCATTGGAGGGATGCTGTGAAAAGTGCCTGGTTACTTGTCAGTTTCGGGGTGAAAATGCCATTTTCAACAATAGGAACTGGACAATTAGTCAGTGTCTTGTTCTGGGATTCCCTGTGCCATACTCTGGGTTTAATATGTCATTCAATCAGCAAACCTGTCTGCATGGATTAGCTGTGGTCAGAGTGCACTCTCCAGAGCTGCATATTCAAACATACCCGTGCACTGGTATTCCAGCAAGAACACTGGAGCAGGCAGGCCTGTCCTTTGGAGGGTTGCAGCCAGCAAGGAGTCAGGGCTTGCCATACTTGGATATAGACTGGAAACTGCTTTTTCAATGCAGCATGGTCTTTGGACCAGGCTTTTGTCAGCAGCAAAGAGCCCCTCATCTTAGCTCTTTCGATTTTTTTTTTTTTAAGGAACAACATGCGCCTCACTACTGTGAGCATAATCTAATTGCAACTTTGTTTGCTTAAAAGGGAAAATTCAACAAAGGAAAATTTTATTCCATACATATGAAACACTGAGAGAATAACGTATTAAGAGGGAGGGAGCTTTAGTACTCTATAGCTCTGGCAACATGACATAAAAAGAGCTGAGTCTCAGAAGGAGGTGAGAAATATTCTTAATGGAAAATGTTTTTTCACAGACCTCTGTCTTTCTTGGCAAAAAACCAGTATGTTCTAATTACTGAAAGTAATTAGAAGTAAGTACAGTCACACTTCAATGTCAGGACTGAAAGGGGCTAAAGAAACTTCAGTGGAAAGTGCACCGGATTTCTTCCAGGTGCTGCAGAGCATAAGTGTTCCGTTTTGTTTCCAGATTTAATTCATGACTTTGCTTTTGGTTTCACTCTGAATTTGTAAAAAAAACATCTGCTCATCTCTGACAGTCAAAAATATCCCATAGAGCAAACACTCCAAGACAATGTATTTGTTTCTCTGATGGATCTATTCATCAGTTTTTCATGCATCTTGGTCTATTTTTCTCCCTTCTGTTTTTCCTGTTATTTTTTTTTAATTCTCCCTGAAACCAGCCTTAGAAATTCGAACATAAAATTCATATAAGATTTTAATGATGCCTGACAAAGTGCTGAGAATTGCCACAAGGCACAGGCAAAGGGGCAGTGCCCTTTCAGAATGAACACAGGGAGCAGAAGTGCTTCAGTAGTAACATTTTCAGAACTAGCTGTGACTTTTTAAAGTGTTCCACATGTTAAATGCTCTTTATAGAAATGATATAAATACCTCTAAAAAATAGGCCCATAAAAAGGGTCCATGATAAGGAGAGGAGATAGTGAGGTTGTGTGTATTTACCACATTTAGCCATTTTGTTCTCCAGCCAGACTTTTCGCTTGAACTCCCCACTGAAAAGGTGACATTGAGAACCACTGAATGAACTCAGAATTTTTCCTGTGCAGCCCAATTACAGAACACCTGTGCTAAAACACTCTCTGCTGATTCACTGTGATCATTCAAAAAGCTCAAGAGCCCTCAATATGTCTCTTTTCTCATCTATAGTGAGGTGGTGATGGTGAGGAAGTGGCTTCACTATGAAACATGAAAGATTGCTTCTTCATATTCTCCTAAAAGGGCTTTTATTCTATTTCATTTTCATGGCAGCGTTTCCCAAGAACACCTGGGATACTCCACTTGTCTCTCATATATAATTTATTTTTGCATCAATTTTTTAACACCCTTGAAAGAGAACAAGAGCTGGTACTGGCATAATCATACGTCATAGTTCCAAGTCAGTATGAATGTTGGTGGTGTTCCCATACCAGAATAAATCCATCTTTTTCCCAGTGCAGATTCCCAAAGTAACTCCTCTGGATTTGCACTCATACTCAGGAGTTCTGAGCTGCTATGTAGGAGGACTAATGTCTTATTTCAGCTAGCTGATCTGTAAAGGTCTGCTTTCAAACTGAGAATGTGAACTTCAAACTGAAGTGTGGAGTTCACTTATGCCTCACAACACACTTATACCACGTCCTAAAGCAAATAGATATAAATAGTATATAGTTCATGATGGAAAGAACGTGGCCTCTACATAGCATAGTGGTTTTCAATATTTTTTCCTCTACTTTGAGAAACCTTCATAATTTTGCAAATAGCAAATTTCTGTTGTCTGCCAACAACTATTTTTTAAATATCTCAATTGCAATTACTACACACCTTCCCCAAATAAGAAATTGAAAACCACCATTTCATTGTACTTCAACATCTTTTTTTCTTCACTCCACAAGGAAATATGGGTTTGTAACAAGAAATATCCCCTGTAAAAAAAGATTCAGCTTTGAAGTGCACATGTTCCCAGGATTGTGGACAATCAGATTTTCTATACCATCACAGACAGTGACTCTACAACTTTTCTGTGCAGCTTGTTCCAGAATTTAACTACCCTCATTGTAAAAACATCTTTTCCTGTTGTTCAGATGGAATGCCCTATGCTTAAATTTGTGCCCCTGGACTCTTGTCTCATTAGCAGTCAATGTGGAGAAGAGTCTGGATTCCTCTTCATTTTGCCTCCATCAGATATTTTTACACATTTCTAAGATTCCCCTGAGCTTTATATTCTCCAGATCTAGAAGGCTGTTGTCTTCTTCACCAGGACAGTAGCTTACAGATTCATGGTCAGCTTGCTGTCTACCAGCATCCCAAGGTTCTTCTCTGTAGCATATCCTCCTAGCCAGTCAATCCATTACTCCAGCCCATCCAGATCCTTCTGAATTGCAGCACCTCCATCTGGTGTATTAGCCAGAAACTAATGTTGGAGTTACATTTTTTGACATTGGAGACATGTCCCATATCTTCCAGGAACAAAAGCATTTGCAGGTCTGATCAGTCTACAAGTGCAAATGGCATGAACTCTATAATCACATCACAAGTCAAAGTAGTACCTGCTATTAGGTCTTTTCATTGTCCTCCTCTTTATTTAGATGCTGATCTATCTATCTATCTATGTATCTATTTGTTTATTATCCCCTGCCTTTATGTATTTATTTTTGTCTGAGATCTGACACTTTGTAAGATGGACATCGATGCATGGAAATCCTGGTCCCACTGACAGCTATGACAAAATTCAAAATAAATTCTGCAGTTCAGTGTTATGTTCAATGTCCCACCACATTAAAGGAATTACTTTTTTCATGCTCTATTGGCATTGCTATACTGCACCCAACATGGTGGAATCTCAAGGCCCTGACCTGTGTGTGGATCAGTTAAACCAAAAAGTTGGGGTTTTTTTAAAGGAGCAATGAACTGAAAACAAAAGACCCAAGAGTTTTTGGAGGCAGACAGTAGAAACAAAAATTCTGTCTTACGCCCTCAGGAAAACAAGAATCAGAATTTCACAGTGTGCTTTAAAAAGACAATTATTAGAGTAAGATACAATGTTTTTAGCCAAGAACAATTCTTTGCTGATAAATCAAGTTAGGAGGTGATAATCAGACTACTCTTAAGAGAAAGTGACACCCCAGGAATCACACCATGTGCCTGAGAGCATTGAACAAGCACTTCTGGAGCTCCAGCAGGCTTACTGTCATGACCACTTACCTGAGCAGCCTGTTCAGAGCCCAACCGCCCTCTGGGTGAAGAACCTCTTCCTAATATCCAGCCTATAACCTCCTCTGACACCATTCCATACCATTTGTGGGATGAATAACTGTGTGGAGATATCTCTCTCTCCTTTGGGTATAGCAATAAGATGTACAGCTAGCTCAGACCAGACTCCTACATTTTAGAAAGCTAAAGTGAGATGAACATGATCTACAGAGATGGCACCAGTCTTATTGGTCTTGGGTTTTTTTCCAATAGATCTTCAAAAAAATAAATCCTGGTCAGTATTTGAGTAGGTGGCTTTTGGGCATCACAGGACTGCTTCACACAGAATTAGTGTTAAAAACACCCTTCATGAATCATCACTGAAACACCATGCCAAATTGCTGGATGATACATCTCTGTTTAAGATGAGCAATTAAACACACCCTATGAGGCACTGTTTGCTTAACATTGCTGCTCTATTGTTACAGGCTGCTACACTTCAAGGTTAGGCTTCTTCACAGTGTATGTCCTGCAGTAAAATCTGTGATCCAAGAAAAGACAGAAAAGAGTAGACTCAACAAGAGGCATTTCTTTTTTGTTATTACTAGAGGAAGAAATACTGGTTTTCTTGGGAAACCATCTCACAGGTCCACTGATCTCTGGAGTCTGTATCACTGAAGACTTTAACTGATCACGTTTGTAAGATATTTATTTCCTACCCAGCTCCTTCAGAAACAGAGCTGCTGTTGGACACATGCCCATCACAGGCCCCAGTGACATCTGCATCAATTAGAAGTGCTTTTACAGGCATTAACTCCAGCATGAACATTGAAATTTTGGAAATCTGTTGTGCCTACAGGGTAAAAAAAGACCAACCTTCTCCAACATATTGTCTGTTCATCTCAGTCATTAAAATCCCGTTGCCTCTTGTCTCAGTCAGGGAAGAGAGTGTTTAGGAATTGAGAGGAATATCATGAAGAAAAAAGATAAATTTTGGACTTTATTTTCTCTTTTCTCCATCCTCGAATTGGTTAACAGTGAGGAGCGGGGTTTGCAAGACTTTTTCCAGTTTCTATGGCTCAAAGAAATCCTCCCAGGAATGTCTCTCAGCCATTAATGCCTGAAATTCCCCCTTGTATAAAATTGTATGAAATTAATATAGGCTGTAGCTCTTTCCAAAATGTGTTCATCCAATATTTAAGCTTTCAAAGTGATTATAAGGTTGGATAAGGTTCTTCTTCAGCTTCTGGCTCTCAAAACCAGAAATGCTGCTGTATAATTTGGAAAAGAAAATCAGATGTTCCAATATCTAAACCCCAGGCACACGTCTGTCTTTGAATAATATATCAAGGATCTCAGAATAAAATCTCTTAATAATTTAACCATCAACCCAGAGTCTTTCATTGTTGATATCTACCAAAAAGAGATAAGGTCAAGGTGAATGTTCAGATACACCTTTGTACCCACTGATGTTAAAGCCACATCTAGGATACAAACAATGTTTAGTGAGATCTCTATCTCAGATCTTGACTGATGGCAGTTTAACACAGTGGAATATGGTTATTGGGAATTAAAAATAGCATAGGTCACTGAGCAAACCACTGATCTGGAAACAGGAAAATCTGGGCTGTATTCCCAGGCCTGTCACCAGCCTATTGCTCAGCCATCACCAATTAATGTTTTCCTTCTTTCCCCTTACACAATTTCTCTATTTAGCTTAGAACAGAATCAAAGAGAGGACTTCTGCACTTGTGGGTGAAGACTGCTCTCTCAGGCAGTGCTATTCTGTGTAATGTAAAATAAACATGAGGTCCTGGAGAAAGGGGACAGGCAATGGCACTGATCAGTGGAGTTCAGGATCCTTCTTCATCTCCATCTCCTGCGCTGGGCCTATTGCTGGCAACATGGTTGTTCAGCTTGAGGAGAGAAGTAAGAAAAAGTTTATCTCCTATCCTAACATGCTACCAGATCCATTTCATGCTTAGCTACCTCACTGCAAGGCTATTACATGGCTCTGTGTATTAGCAACCTGCCAGCCACTTAGCAGTTACAGAAAACATGACTTCAGGTACCTAATACCAAATCCATTACTTATTTTCCTGAGCCAAGGAACATTTTCAGGCTCTGAAACTCAATTACACTAGCAACATGAACATAATTTTATATTTTACTTAAAGAAAATGTCTTAACCTAGGAATCTAATTTCATGCACTTTCTTTTGGGTATTTCCCATTGGGTCATGTAGTTAATTAATCCAATATGCTTGTTTTGGTGTTTCCTTCCGCTGTCCTTCATCACTGTAAGCCTTATGAAGAGACAGGTAGTACATAAATCTGATGTATGGAACAATCTCACCAATAGTTTTAACAGCACCATAAGACAGCAGTGAACTGGATTATGATGTAAGAACAAGCAGGAACATCAAGTCATACATGTGAGCACAGTTTTTGAAAACATCAGCTCCAAGAAGCCAGAAAAGGCAAGGGAATCAAATGACCCACATACATTCACAGAAGAGGAGAATTTTTCTGTGCGGGCTTTCATTGTTCTGCTGTATTGACTGTTGCCAAATTTATATATTTTTTATGTTTCTGTATTTTTATATTTCTATTTACATTTACATTTATATGTATATTTTATCTGTCTAAATTTTCCTTTTTTAAAACTCAGGAGCTTATTCAAGACTAAAGCAAAATGTTTAATTTCAGATTCAAGTTTTTTGAAATGAAAGTGGGTCTGAAGCAGAACACTTCATCTTGAATCAAAGTGATTTTGCATTCTCTGAATGGCTTTTGCTGCTTTTTACATCTGAAGCTGCTAAAACAGACAACTGAGCAAAATATTTTAGCATTGACAAAGCTTCATCTTTTCTTCATGAAAAATACATTTAATTAATAGATACTGTCTATTTTATTATGATTTCACACAGCTATCAAGGTCTGTCCACAGATACCTGAGAAAAATTGATTCCCATTGCTCAACTGTATATCTGGAATTTGTGTTTACTGTGGACACGGCAAAAAACCGCTCAAGAATTTCCCCTCAAAAGGCACAGAGGCCCTTCTGTATCCTCAGATATGTTTAACTTGTTTCTCACAGAGTGCATAACTACAATTCAACCATGTCCAAAAAAAGTCTTCTTCGTTTAAGGACGGCTCTATCTTGTCACATTTGACAGGATCTCAGTTTTGTGCTTCAAGAACAAAGCAAAAGAATCAACTGCTCCCTATTCCAACACAGAGACCACTGACTGTTTAGGTGTCCCTGCTATTTACTACTGTTCTCCAGGTGACTTCAACTAAGCTCAGCAAGCCCTGAGAAGGTCTGGTAGTAAACAGCAAATAACAGATATTTTCTAGGAGTGAGTGATTCCAAAATATGCAAAGAGTTAGAGGAATCTTTTCAACGGAAGTCAGTAGCATCACCTATTTTTCTCATATCAAAGAACAGTTTGTTTGCTTTGTAATGGCCTGGTTTTCTTGTTTTCCACTGTTCATTAAAATCAGTGATTATAGGTATGTTCTGGGAATGGAATAACTGATCAGTATGTGAAAAAGAGACTGTAATCCCAAAGTCCATCAAGCACTGATTCCATTTTAAAAAAAATTTCTAGTGCTGTAACTATTGAGAGATGTCCACATCATTTGTATTTGAATAAATCTATCTGGAAGTGACACGAAAAGAGCAAATAATGCTTGATGGGGAGTAAATGTGTTAGACAAACACTCCCACAACTACACATATTAGTACTTTGGGAGACCAGAGGGATTAATCGACAGATGGTAAATTGTCCGACATATATGCAAGCTGACAAGGTTTTACAACCTTCAAATATTGTACTAAATAAGTTTTTATTTAATGTGAGATTTCTGCCCCTGAATTTTGCTTTATGTCATTGTTAGAGGACTTCAGCTTCAGGGCTAAGGTACTTTTGAGACTGAAAAATGCCATTTACAGCTACTGGTTGAAGGAGAGAAGATAAAATTAGAATCTGAGATGACTTCACTTGTTCAGGTGAAATCCTAAATCAGCCCTGGAGGCAGTTACTCTGGAACAAAATCGACCAACAGAAAATGTTACTGCGCTGCTCTTCGATCACATTTTCACCGCAGTCAGTGCTGTAAACACCAAGCACACAGATGGCAGAGCATCAGCGTCAGCTGCGAACACTGCCTGCGAGCTATTGGAAACACTCATTTTCTCATTCCTCCCTCCACCCTGGTGTAACTCCGCTGCCTCAAAGCTGGCACAGGCAGCAGGAGGGCCTGCAGGAGGGGAAACAAGTTCACAGCACAAAGCCTAGGGAGCTTTAGTTTCAAAACACGGGGTGAGAGAAGGCTTGCTGCATTCTAAAGTCCAGGTCAAAACAGGATATTATTTCATTCTTTTACTTGTAAAGAAGATAGTTCTTTGGGGAAAGGCAGATTGGATAAACACTTTGCAAGACACAGCTGCAGTGAACTATAAGACAGTGAATTCCCAGGGGCACTAGAGACAGATCCACTTGGGAACCTCAGAGGACTAAAGACAGCCTTGGGAGACAGGAGCTGCTAAGAGTTGCTGTAAATGTGAACTACAACCTTTTATCTGCCATGAGGCTCTTCTGTTATTCACATAGTAGGAGTCTTGCTGCTGTGTGTGTTCTTCCCCTTAGGAATGATCAGAATTGTTACCCATCTATTTTAATTTGGAGTCACTTTGACGTCAAAATTGACAAAGTACCCTTCAAAAACCAGTCTTATCACTTGCTGTCTGCAATGTTCTATCCTCTCATCCTAAATGGAAAAAACAGCATTGAATGCTTGTCCTGAAGCTTTACGAAAAACAGCACTGCTGGTACCACAACAGCATTTTCTTGGTTAGCTAAAGGACTTCACAATACAGCATAAAAGAAGTAACAGGATCTAATCTTATTCAGTATAGAATGTGCAAATAATGTCAGCCAAACATTTATGAATCCTATCAAAATTAGCCCAGAAACATCAGTCTGTTAATCTACTTGCCAGTAAATTTATTTCCCTTGAACAGGAAATAAATTGCTATAGGGGTAAGGGTGTCTTATTTTTTGCCATTTTTTGGTAAATCTTTCATTTCCACAACAGAATAGTTTGACTGTTAAAGATAAAACAAGTTGGCAGCAGGTGCAGCAATATATATAGCGTGAGTTGACAGCCAAAGCTGCCTCTTTGGACAGATAAATGCACCTGAGCACAAGCAGCAATGCTAAAGTTCATTTAAGGACCCAGAAAAATAAATGACCAGGGACAGGAAGCAAAATCCACAAGGAAAAGTAGACCCCTATTAAATGCCCTTTCACAGCACTATACAGGCTGCTCTGAGAGAAATGACCAGAATATCAAGATACTTTCCACACAGTTTTCTTTACTTGGCAATGGGTAGAAATGACACTGGGGGTGACACCTATCACCAAGCTTGTGCTCCATTGTTGGCTGCCATTGATTGGCCTGGATTAATCAGCCACTGAACTCTAAGTATAAACATTAACTTGGCCTCTGCACAAAAATAATAACAAGATTGTCATACATTCAGATGAGAGCTCTCCTATGGCATGATCAAAAAGGAAAGGGTAAGATTAATTTTGATGCAACCTTACACAGACTTCTCTGCTGTCACCTCTTGTCATTCGTTTCTAGAACCATCTCATCCAGCATCTTTCTGAAGTGTCTGTGTTTAGGGTACTTTGCTTCCTTTTAAAGTCAGCATTTTGCTTTACTGAGGTCTTTTCACACATGAAAGGAAAGAGATGGAGCAAAGTTTCTCTCCACTACTAAGCAGAATCTATTATCTTTGTTTATTTGGGTTTTTGGGGGGTTTTGTTTTTTTGCTCGTTTGTCTGTTTCCATGAGACTATTCTTCTCAACCATACAGCCGTAAATGAAACAGCCATACAGATAGGACAACACACTGCACTTCTGAGACCAAAATAAGCAGTCAAAGGGGAATTATCTCAGCCTGAAGAGGCTTTGTTGATGGAGGGGAAAGCACACATTTCAGCATCTAGCTGTTATATGGGGGTTTTTTTGCAAAATGGTCTTCCACATGCTATGGCTCGACTCATCTTTACTGCAGTATGCTAGCAGAAAAGCTTACTGCTTTCAGCAAGACTGGAGCTTATGCTGATGCAAACTTTTCAGATCCAGTCATTAATCTAGCATCTGGAAGCCTGTTAATCAGAGCCACGAGGTTTCTTTAATACTCCCAGTGGCTTACAGTCCTCAGCAAGACTTTCCATTTTTGTGAAACGATTAGTTACTGTGTTACACAGAGGGGGGAAAAAAGGCTGAAATTTGTTACCGATTGTGCTCTCAGCAGTCACCCAGTTATAAAGCAATGCACCTGGAAATCCCTTCTCTGAAGTGTAGCACAATGAAGGCACTAAGTTGCCTATTACAGCTCCCTTCAGTCTCAACTTGTGTTTAATTTTTAAGGATATTGAACAGGTCATTTGAGACACTGTTAGCAGTAACTTTAAAAATCTTCAGAGTTTTCATCTTGAATGCCAGCAGGCTTATTAGAGCCTGAGAAAGCAGTGAGATCACTTACAGTCTCCTGAGAGTGGAAAACCCCATGCATTTATGTTCATTCTTCCAAAGCTGCCTTTTGTATCAACCTTTGTTATGATTTAACTACAAGGCTAATGAAACCCAAAAAAGAAGACCAAACACTCCTTCTGGATATTACTGCACTATGATATTGTAGGCAGTTAGTTGAAAGAAACAATGAAGGCTGGTTTTTCTAGAGCCAAGCTGAAATTAGGATTTGCAGGCTAATATAAACAAGCCAGAGAAATTTAGTGCTATGGAAAGGAACTTTACCCTGAAGACAGTTCCCAGATTCACTTGAGCTTTGTTATTATTCTTTTTTTTCATTTGACTTAGCAGGGGTTCATTCCTGTCCTGATCCAGTGATTTCAGGGATACCTCCAGACACCTTGTTGCCCTAGGACACAAGTAATCTCGAAAATCACCAGCATTTCTTTACCTTTCCGTCTGATTATAGACACATATTTTAAGTGATGGAGAAATCATACTCCTAACTCTAGGAAATTAGTACCACAAGAATGGCTTATTCGGAGAGAAACCCAGCACTGACAAGGAAAACAAAAAAGAAAAAGCAATCATGGAACACATTCTTGTAAATCTTTCCTAATCAAAAAAAAATTGTCTTAGGCCCACTCCACAGCCATCCCAAAGTAATGTAATTATCTCCTGAGACACGTGCTTGCTTTCCCCAAAGATGATTGTCACCAGTTTTGCATTGAGTCTTTTTATCTTCTGGCAATTCAGACCCTTTAAGCAAGAAACATTATTCTGAAAACAACTGAATAAATTCTGATCTCATTCCTTAGCATCATCACTCTGTACTTTCTTTCCCCTGGCTGCTTGTGCCTGGCCCTCAGAGAAAATCCTTTGCTGTACAGCACTGACACTTGGCACATATTTTGGAGACGAAGTCAAGGACTTGGGAAAATTATAGTGTTCTTAAGAAGTAAAAAATAAGCAATGGTTAAAAATATTGTTATGAAAAATGAAGACATTTTAGATGAAAAAATGTATTTTTTATTGGATGACCCAATGTTGCCTTTACTCTAGCACTCTTCTCTTTGAGAAGAAAATCCCCAAAACCTCTTCCTCATCAAAAATCATGAAAATTACTTGTCATCTAGTGAATTTTATGTGTAGATATCAGGATTTTATCTGTGGTTTAACAGTTTTTAGGGAATGCAGCAGAATAATTTTTTTAAATGTACTGTACTATGGTTAAGTGTGCAGTGCTCTATACTGCATCAAATTCACTTCCAAATATGAAATTAAGCTGGAAAAGAGGTACAGAGTGGCACTCAATCTAAATGGAGAAAGGAAGATGCATCAAGAAGACCTCTGCGTGGGGGAAAAAAAATAAGAAAAAGAAAAAAAAAGGGAAAGTACACAACAAGTAATTTCTAAGCTTTATATCATAGAATTACAGAATTTATAGGGTTCAAACGGACCTCTGTAGATCTTCCAGTCCAACCACCCGGTCAAGGCAGGGTCACCTGCAGCAGGTGACATAGGAATGAGTCCAGGTGGGTTTGGATCCTCTCCAGAGAGCCTCATCTCTGGTCCAGGCAGCCTGTTCCAGTGCTCTGCCATCCTCAGTGCAAAGTTCTTCCTCAGGCTCAGATAGAACTTCTGTTTTAGTTTATGGCTATTGCTCCTTGTCCTGTTGCTGCGCACCACCAAAAAGAGTCTGGCACTGTCCTCTTGGCACCTGACTTTGAAATATTTCTATGTATTGATGAGATCCCCCCTCAGTCTGCTCTTCTCTAGATTAAACATGATCAGCAGGTATTATTGAGTTATTTATCTTTCTCTTTTAGAAAATGAAATATGGCCATTTATCCTATTAAAGATTGCCTATAAATCACGGGTACTTAGTCTTCCACAGAACATTTCAACTCCTTTCATTTAACTGTACTAAATGTGTTGGAGGATTTTTTAAGAAGTAAAATGTTACTAAAACTAAAGGCCTCATAGTGATTGACAGAAAAAGTGTAGTCTTTTCACCTATCCTAAGACTTTTGTAACACTGGCATGAACATGTGAACCAGTCACCTCAAACTATCTCCTGTTAAAGTAACTGGGAACAAGTAGAGCCAGTCAGACACATGTGACTCGTTTTGGGGCAAAATTAATCACACCCTATAATTTTCAGTCACTCTGAGCTGAGTATGAAGGAAGCCAAGAAAACTGGCTTCAATGTATATGTCTACATGTCAAATGAACCCCTGTAAGTTTGTCCAGTGAGATCAGCAAATTACTTCAAAATCTGTATTGAGATTAATGAAGACAGGTAATATTTCTACTGTTGTGTAGGGAGTGTATGAGGGGAGTATTACATTATAGGGTCAAAAATTCCAGGAAGGTTACTGAGTTTTATTAAAATCTAGAGGACAATAATCCATTTTGCACCAGTCTCTTCCTTCATTTGCTTCATATACATTGCGACCCAAACCCATTTAATGTAATCCCAGACACAGAGTTTCCTGCATCATTTATCTCCCTGTGGTGTTGTTCTTTCTTTGTTATAATATATTATGGACAAATGGTGGTTAGAGAGGCCTTTGCAGCTAACCAGAAACACATACAGAGACTGGAGTGTGTCTTGAACATAACTAACAACAGAGCAGGACTGTCATCCTACATGTCTGACAATTTAGACTGAGGAATTCAGGTCTTGATCTGAACATGTGCCAAAGGCAAGAGATTTGACAAGCCCCACATATGATATAGGGGGAAATACACAGAAAGGACATTTCCCTGCCATTTCAGATGTCTTCTTTCTAGGCAGTTCAACCAAGAAATGGTACCTCACTTGGAGGAAGCATACATGTGCCTTTGGGTGGCAAAACCTAAACTGCTGAGTCACAGAGAAATAACATGACTTTCCACAAACTTCCTCTAGTTACTTACCCAGTGCAGCCTATGGAATAAGGTGCTGGATGTAATCCCTCCCTCTCCATCTGAGTGTGTGGATGTTGAAACCCAGGTAGTCCCAGGTCATATAGTTTTACACCCTGCGGTCTACAGCTTACAACCCCATTCTGCAGTACCTTTTCAGAAGTGTAATCAAATGGAATTCTCTGCAGTTATATGCCACACAACAAAAACATGAGGTCAGTTCTATGCCCCACTTCAGCTTTTCTGACAAACTTTTAGTGGAAAAGCACCTGGCCTAGTTCTATTGTAGTAGACAAATCTTCTTTTCTGTAGGTGTGTTTGGTGCAATTTTTAATAGATTCTAAGCTATATTCTTGAGTGTACTGAGCCATTAATGTATTCAACTTTTGGTTTTAGTACTCTACAGTCATAGCAGATGTTTAGAAAATTGTGTTCATAGGGTTGGATCTGTTGCATCTGCTTCTCCTGAGACATGCAGCCTTTCTAGCTCATTGCACTCTCTTTAAATTAAAAATAAGTCTAAAATCTGAGCTTGCCCTTGATATTAATCAGGGAAAAACGAGAGAAAAAAGAAAGAAAATTACAATTACGTGTACTTATTGGAACTTTTTTTTGTAAACCAGAACAAAAGCCAGAATGAAAAAGTTTCTTGGGCTCTCTGAATGACCACTGTTCATCTTTGTCAGTTGACTAAAACCACCATCTAAATTAAAAAAAAAAAAATAGTGGTTGGAATCAACACCATCAAACAACAATTATGATAGGAAACAGGGTAGCCAAGAGAGCATCAGCAGCCAGCAGGCATAACCTCCCTTGTCTTCAGCCTCTGCTATGGCTTTGAACTCTGTAGAAAGGACAGTAGGACAATCGTTCTTACTCCTGCCTCCAAAGGACTTTGATATCACTTGACAGCTATGATTTACAAAAATTTGTTTATAGCTGTTATTACTGCTTCCTATCCTGCAATCAACTTCCACATACAGATGTTTGCAGCTCCCCAGTTTTCCATTTTCAGACAAGTTTGCCCCAAAGACAAAGGAGACCAAGGATCTTCCTTGTCTTAACTTGGGTTTGCTCTGTTTAAATGGGCTGTACTATAAGCAGTTCCTGTGCAGCTAAAAGTGTACCAGAGGTCAGCCACAACTCTCTGATCATGTGGAAGCCACGTATCAGAGTAACTTTCACTTCTCCCTGTCCCAGATTGTCCCAGAATTTTGCTGGGCCAGGAGACTTAACTTGGTAAGCCATTTCTAAACTGCTCACTCTGAATCTTCAAGTTATGCCCTCTTGGCTTTAATTTATTCCATGTAAAGTGGTGTGCCTAAGATGCTGACATTCCAGCTTACCCTTTGAAGGTACCCAGCTCTCACTGTTGGCTGTGGCCCAAGGCACTCTTTAAGAAAGTATGTTTATATATTGGGGAAAAAAGAGGGCATAATCACTGATGTGTAGGTAAAAGCAAACAAGATGGGAATTAGACTGGAAATATTCAGCATCACAGCCAAAATTTATACAACAAATGTGTATCAAAAATATTTATGGGAAGATTTTTGGTTCCAGAAATATGAGGTTGTTGCAGACTCATTCCATCTAGATTCTAAATGTTAGGTACCTGTTATAAAACATTTATGTATACTTGGTCTACATTATTGGAGAATCAGAGGCTGCTTTATGGAACAATTCTTTCTACCATCAAAGAAACCTTTCTTAAGATGAAATTGATAGGTCTCTGGAGCTCATTTTACCCTTTTTTCCTCTCTCTTGTCTACAGAAAAAGCCAGTGAAAGATGCTTAGTTGCCCATATATGTATTTCCTCTCATTTCAGAAACCCTAGAGTACATAAGATGTCCATAAGGAACTGGCAGTTATGGCATGGGACTTGCAAGTTCTTCTAACACAGTAGAGAGTGACTAGGTAGAATATCTTAAATTATCTCTCATTACAGAAAACACTTTGCATGTGGGCAGCAGAGCCCACCCTAGATGAATGATTGGCTTGGGCTAGACTTTAGATGGCTAAATTTGGGTGAAGTTAATCCTGACACCAGTGCTCAATTTAGGTGTCTTGGACTGGACTTGTTGCTTACAGAATGTAGTATCTTTTGAGATGTTTTAGATCCAGCTCTGGGTACCAGCTGCCCCTCCAGCACAGAGGTCTTAACATAGGTCTGCATCATATCTGCCAACCAACATATCCAATTACACCAGACACCTCCTTGGCAACTAACCCAAGTCAATGTCTGCATTGTCTCAGTTCTGTGGAGTCAATTTTCTATTATGCAGGCCTACAAAATTTGGCTGTTTCAAGGAGAAGCAGTCAGGCATAAAATCTAGACAAAATCTAAGGACAGACCTTTTAAATTCACTTAGGAGCTTCTATATCCAAGCATTATCACTGTGCTAACATTGATGGGATGCCACTGGACTTGGACAGGAAATAATTTCAGATCCTTTGCAAAAGACAAGCCCCATTTCAAAAATGAAAGCAAGAGCACCAGTGTGAGACCTGACTACCTATTTCCTAGATGGAAATTTAGTAGATAAGGAGGACACTTGACAAATTAGTACATTAATATTTTGCCTTTGGTAATAAAGGGAAAGAAGTATGTGACTGTCATGAGATAAAGCTGAGTGGCTTTTTTTAAAAGTAAAAATAATTTATTAGGGGAAACAGGAATGAACTGTGGCACAAAGAGATAATTTCCACAACTATCAACTTCCAACTTTGTTTTCCCTGTTTACCAGTGTTCAAAAGCCTTTTTTTCCCTGAATTTTTAACAGCATTAGAGACATCTAGTGGCTTAAAATCATAAAAGAAGGACATATTCTGACAGGTCCTACTCCACCCTGAAATACATAGGAAAAAAATGGGCCAGTCACTCAATCCAATAAAACTCAGGTAAAGGAAACCATTTTTCCTTTTGCATCTCCCATAATATGGAGATGGGAAAAGAGGATAGAGAGGAGTGAATGATGGTGCAAGTTACATGTGGGCATGGAAAGAAGAAAGCACTGAGAGATACTGGTATCTTAGCTGGTAGTATAAGGTATCTCAACTGAGCCATGTGAAATAAAAGCATAAATCTCACCCAGTTCCTGAATCTCATGCAAAACAAAAAGTTGTTTGGTTTTTGTTTTTTTTTTAATAGCCTTTGCAATCGCCAACATAGAACATGACTGGAAGTTTATCCCAGGTCATCAGCTGTTGCATGGAAATCAAACTGGTTTCTTGAAAAGCCAAGTAGAAAATTTCCTGCCTACTGTCGAGAAAATCACCCTTAGTAAAAGAGTGAAAAAATCATAACAGGCTGGAATTCAACACTTGGCTGGAAAAAATAGGACAGTTTGATATCTGCTGCAATTCTGTTGAAATCAAGGAGTTATACAGCAGATCAAGTTGGTGCAGTGTATTCCAATAATAATATAAAATTTCTTGCTTAAAACAACAACAACAACAAACGCACAGCATCATATGGTTTAAATGTTGATTTCTATTATGAGTAGTTAGAAGTTTCTCCCTAAAATTGTCTTCCATTCAAGCGCACTTGCAAAACCTGATTACTAAGGGAAACCAGCGTTCACAGAGATGTGGTGCACACCTATATGTTATCCCTAAAAGGACAAAGGATACTGAAATATACACAGTGTAGATGAAATCTACAGACTCCTCAGGCAGTTTTGCTATTTAAAGCATCAGTAGGTATGGAGATTGTATAGAAAGTCAGATAGCTCATAATTATTAGCACACGTTTCTGTACATTTTCCTTTAGGCAGTTATACCAATTGATTTTGGAATGAGATAGAATATCTTTTCTCTTATATTGCGTATGAGTTGCACAAACATGTATCTATGGATCATGACAGAAGGTGGATGTGTTTTTCTGACTTGCAACACTTTGTTGCTTGGTGTAGACTAGGTGCATATTTTCCTTGATACTTCACCCTGGAGTATTTGCCACCCTTTGGGAGGAAAAGACAAAGGCACTATTCCAAAGAGTACCTGAGGATCCTGAGCCAGAAGAAACCTCTGGGTTTCTGGGTAAGGCATGAAAGGCACACAAGAGAACGAGACCCAGGCATAAGGGAGACTACAGCATCCACAGAAAACAGGAAACCACTGAAAATAGCCCTGTCAAGATATGGAGGAGACATAAAGCAAGAGATTTTTCATGGGTCATCCTCATAATTTGTTCCAAAATAAAACTTAACATTGAGGATTCCAAGCCCTCCATGTGATGTCCTTGGTGTTCTCTGTTTCAGTGTACAGTGAGAGCGGATGCAATTTCTGAGTATTCGTAGAATCATAGAATCGCAGAATGGTCTAGGTTGGGAGGACCTTATAGATCATCTAGTTCCAGCCTCTCTGCCACAAGCAGGGATGCCACTGGCTAGACCAGGCTGTATGTCAGGTATTGTACACAAAACAACCCAGTGGTTCCACCCAGTGCGTTACAAAGCAGAATGAGCCCATGGTGGAATGGATTGGCACAGCTCACATTCACCAGCGTAGGGAGACAGTTCTGCAAGCAAGGAAGTCTGAAACCTGATCTCTTTTATACTCTCTCATTAAGCTTTAGGCATGCACATTATCTGTACTTTCCAGAAAATAGAGGATAAAATTGCCCTTGGCAGCTTTTTCTTCTTTCTCATGCCTGCCGGAGCAAGTCAAGGCTGTAAGCCCAAGTATAAACTGCAGAGTGATTTAATACAATGAATCTACAGATGAATAACAACTTCTAAGTTTTTTAATTAATGAGAAATATAACAGGCTTTTTCCTAGCCCAGTTGCTTGGTGTATTATTTTTATGACTGAAAATTTTGTTTCATCTACCCAAATTATCCTCTAATTGTCACAGTCTGGTTACATATAAGCATTTAGTCCAGGTTATCAAAAGCAACATATCAGGTATCTATTCATTCTACAGATCAGCCTTCCAGTTACAAAAATGCAGTGACCCCCATTGAGAAAGTGTTAAAAAATCTGATGGATGACTCAATCTGCTTCTCTCTTTTTTATTCCGAAATGCATCCATGTTCTTGTCAATACTATCACTGCCTCTCCACAATAACAATTATGTTCTCTCATGTCAGTTATCCAGAGCACCTGCTAAGCTGACCGATCATACAGTAACTATGAGTCACCTACATCCTTTTTTTTTTTGGCTGGTAACCAAGATGCTCCAATTGATTTTTTTTTTTTTTTTTTTTTTTACTAATTCCCAGCAAGATCAATGCACAACTGAAAACTGAAATTCAGTGCCACATGCCTCTTCATCATGAATCAGAAAGCTGGCTGCAGCACCAGGAGACACAAGGACAGACAACAAAGAATAGGTGGGATTGAAGATAAGGTACATATTATGATGCAAAATATATCCATCAGCAAAATAGGTTTGAGTTTACTGCATACCACTGTCTCCTCCAAACCAATGCTCTGACTTTCTGTATGGATGGTATCACTGTTCAGGTACCAAACAGTTTATTTTCTGTGCTGGTCTGTACCTGTCTAAGGGCTTATCTCAGTTATCTATATCTGGGGACAGAATTTGACTATATAAAAGTATAAACCTGCAGATACATGATGCAACATAACAAGATACCTTACCCTTTATCTTGATCTCTTGGTAATAGCTCCCTGTTTTTCATCGCTTCAGTGGCTTCACTTTATCTGTTGTTCTTTGAATCTACCCAAGGTACTGCAGGGAACAGAATCAACCCATTACTACCTGATGTAAGTAAGTGACAAAACTGCAAAGAGAAGATGATAACCTTGATTATTCCTATGTAAAAAAAAATAAACAGGATTAGCATACAGTTTCAAGCATTGGTGCATGATTATCCTTCTCAGCTAACTGCTGGCAGGAGCTTTTGGCACTGTCATGACCAAAGTCCATGCTCCCAGACCATCCCTTGTATCAGTGAGGGCTGGCACAGACCAACCAAATGAGGTTTTCACTCACTTGAAAGTATGGAAAAAGTCATGTCTCTAAGAGAAAGAATTAAATCTCAGTGGGTGTGTCGCACCATGCTGCTGAGCCAGCTTGTTTTATTTCATCTGTTAAACCCGGTGCTCCTATCAATCCTGCTCAATCAAACAGTCCCTCACTAGAACTCTCAAACAGAACTAATCACAACCTCTAAGGGTGGTTTTATTTCAACTTTAGGGCCCAAAGATCCTTTATCCTTCATAACTTTGTTTACTTCTTCTATTTATTCATTTAACATCCAAAAGAACAGGAGTAGCCATATGAATAGATTGATCACTTTTGACAATATTGGCATGTTTCCAGTGTCTTATTTTCAAAATCCACCCCTGCAGTTTTATGGCTTGAAGAGAGAATGCACAATATCTCATGTTGGTTTTTTGCAACAAAGAAGCAGCTTGAATATGTTAACTGTGTTATGCAGCTTTTCATTTGCTCTCATTTTCTTTTAAAATAGGAGGGCATAAATCATAAAATCACCCACACCCCCTCATTGAATGGTTAGCTCCAGGAAACATATTCATCTGTAGTTCATTGACTACCAGATAGCTATTAGTTTTGCCCTCAGCAAAATTAGCTATAAGATCAAGGCTTATTTCAAACAATCAATAAGGCTTGTATAAAAACAATTTCTCGTTTTCACTGGTATGGAAACTTCTGGCAAGATTTCAGTATCCCATGTATCTGTCTAAAAAA
Organism: Ploceus nigricollis; assembly: GCA_013399945.1. NCBI lineage: Eukaryota > Metazoa > Chordata > Aves > Passeriformes > Ploceidae > Ploceus > Ploceus nigricollis. Next base: position 239,726 of record VXBC01002721.1, on the reverse strand, counting down.
TCTATGCCAAAATCTTTGCCATAACATTTCCCACCCTTAGTTGCTGTGTTGCTCCAAATCATAGAATCATTTTGGTTGAAAACACTTCCAAGATCATTGAGTCCAACCACTAACCCAGCAACTGCCAAGTTACCAGTAAAATATATCACTAAATGCCACATCTATACAATACTTTCAGGGATGGTAACCCAATCCACTGTTCCAGTGCCTAACAACCTTTTTGCGTGAAGACATTTTTCCTAGTATCTAATCTAAACCTCCCGTGGCACAACCTGAGACCATTTTCTTTTGTTGTATCACTTGTTCCGTGGGAGAAGAGGCTGACCCCCCCGGCCATACCCTCCTTCCAGGCCGTTGTAGAGAGCAATAAATTACACCCTGAGACTCCTTTTCTCCAGGTGAAACATCCCCAGCTCCCTCAGCCACTTCCCATCAGTTTTGTGCTCCAGACCCTTCCCCAGCTCTGTTGCTCTTCTCTGGACACGCTCCTGTCGCCNACACCATTGCTGATACAGATCAGGATGCCACTGGCCTTCTTGCCCAGGTGGGCACTGTGCTGGCTCATGTTCAGCCACTGCTGACCAGTACTCTCAACCTTCCTGGACTTTGCCTCTCAGGGCTACCTCCCAAAGAATACTCTCAATCAGTCTCCTAAATAGGCCAAAATTTGCCCTTTGGAAGTCCAAGGCTGCAGTTCTGCACATCCCCATCCTTATCTGGGGATCGATAACTCCATCATTTCATGATCACTGCACCCAAGACAATTCCAGTCATCACATCATCCACTAGTACTTCTTTGTCCACAAGCAAAAGGTTCAGAGGGTCACCTCCATCTGTGTCAGGAAAATATTATGAATCAGTAAAACACTGTTGGGAATTCCACATTTGCTTTGCTGAAATTTTCCATGTAGATTATACCACAGCCATTCTTTTAAGTCTATTGGTTGTGTTACTAGGAACATAAATCAGATCAGATCTATCTCAGAAATAAATCAAGTATACCAGCTAACACTTACAAACCTCGCTGCTTTCATTAAATGGCAGCAGGCTGTTCGCCGCTTTTGGGTTTTTTATTTAATTTTAAATTTTCTCATAAGTGCTCTATTCTTAATGTCTTCCAAATCCATTACTCTTGCAGGTCTTTGATATACAGTATATCTCCTCTGCAAAACCATACATGGAGCCCCTAGGTAAGCCCATATCATAATACTCTAATTACTGTCTAATGGCACTTCCTAGGAAAAAAAAAGAAAACATAAAAAAGTGTAATTAAGTAAAGCAACCTAAGGCCATACCAATCCTAGGGGCTAAGACTTGGATATTCACATATATAGTGAATTTAAATGCCTCTCTTTAAATTATCACCCAATGAAAATGAAAATGTAGCTTTTCAGATAATCAAAGGTCATTAATCCTTGGTTGCACATTGGTTCCCATCCTGATAAAAAATATAAATAATCATCCATGGTTTACATTAAATTTCATATTGTGTCAACATAACCAAGATTCCTCTTTTCAAATGGAATTATAAATATGCTCACAAGGTTTTCCCTTTAGCACACCTCAGAGTACAATACGTGCCCACTTCTCACAGAAACGATTTCCTGACAGATTATTTGGAGTGAAAATTATTATCTCCAAGATGTGTTAAAGTGTGTCATTAATAGCTGCAGAGGTTTTTTCAGTAATCTTATGACTTCAACATTTTTTAAATTCAACTTTTCAAACCCCTATGTTTGCACATTTGTATTGCCTATGTACATAATTTATTATTTTAAAATTATGTTTACATACATCAGATTGTTCATTCATTAAAAGAAAAATGACATTTGCAGCACCAAGTGCTGGAGTTAAGGTGTTTTTTTTTTAATAAGTATGTTTCCCTTGTATATGGAAAGCAGTATTAAGAGCACTAAATCATCTTGTCTCTGGGAACACATATGAACTGTAAATGAATGAGGTAGGCAATTTTGCTTAATTAGAATCAATAGTATCATCCTTTAATTAAAGAATATTGATTGTGTTATGCAGAGGGAAGGCTTGCATAGGATATGCTTTCTGTTTGACTTGCAAAATTATGTCAAGGGTCAAATTGGACTTGTATATGGAATACCTCATTCAAGAAGAGTAATCACTCTGAATTCACCTAGGACCTTTCCTTAAAGCACACAAGTGGAAATCCAGTGCTAAATCTTTACAAAGAAAACAGAAGATTTTAACTGATAGGGATATGAGCTTTTTTATATTCCTCCTCCAGAGGATCGTCAGAGAGGTACAGTATCCTATTTTCTTTCTGCTTCCTGTGTCAGGAAGATCAATAGGGAAGTGCATGGATCAGGAACCTCATTGCTTTTGCAACTTCTCCCATTCACATAGAACACACTATTTCATAACAGTTCAAGGAACGGTATGATGAGAAAACAAAGCTGTCTCATGTGTCATCATTTTGTTTTAAGACCTGAGTGCTGTAGCTTCCAGCCATTATTGATATAAGAATGACATGCAGTCCCCAGTATTCCCATTTTCTTCTACATCGCCAAAGTGAACCTCAGAATTGCATGGTACTGAACACTGAAATTGTATTAAGCCACCAATTAAGTGCTGAAATACACACCAATTCATGTCAATAACAGTGACAAAGAGGCATGCTCTTGAAAAAAAAGCCTCTGCAATTCTGAGATACTTCCTTCACAATAATCAGCAGAGCCATACATCATAAGCAAAGGAGAAAAAAAAATAGTTGAAAGGTAACTGTGTGCCAATCTACAAAGTCCCTGCAGAATGAAATTTAGCTGAGCTGTACAAGGGGAAGGAAAAGAGTATAAGTATTAGTAAGTTGCAGGAAATAGTCCATGTTAGAACATACATGATCACTAGTCAGTAACTGCAGGTCTTTTCAGCAGCCACTTGTTTGCACACAGTAATTCTTATCATTATTAATCATTACTAGAATTACAAGGCCATAAACTTCCACTCAAAATTTGACCAGTGTTATTAAAAAACAAAACAAAATGAAATAAACATATACAAGGAGGTATTCGTGTTTCCCAGAGATCCTCTGGAAAAGAACAGGAGGAGGAATGGGAAAACTGAGACAGAGGGTTGAAAAGACTCCTAGTTTAACAGTGGATTGCTGATGACATTTTACACCATTCCCAGTTTAGTGCTCTCAGACCTGCTCCCTTCCATTCTTTGTGTTGGTACAGACTAAAACCTCAGATTTTGCTCTGAAGTCAATTATGCCACCAGCTACACGTGAGCATGTACGGGCTTCTGTCATTACAGAGCCTATGTCCTAAAATGGACACACACACACATGTGCAGACTTCCTCTGCTGGACCACATCAAGGGTGGGAATCATGGGCATCGAAACAATGCTGGTATATAGATCCCTTCACCTGTGGATCATGTATGGAGGATTTCCATTTGTCAGTGTGCATGGCCTTACACAGTCTGCCTGTGCAATGCCCTGCCGCCTTTGCCAGTCCATCAGTAGAAATGATAATGCACATGCCTTTGCACAGCTGGTGGTGCCTAGAGAGGCTACCTAGAACAGAGGCTAGACAGAGTTAAAGGAATAAAGTAGGTATTTATTAAAAAGGCCTTCAAAGGATACACCTTGGGCAGTACAAGAGCCTGGCTGTGGCTTCAACCAAGATGGACCCGGATCACGAGTTTTCACACTTTTATAAGTTTTGGTCCATTTACATATTGGGGTTAATTGTCCAATTACAGCTTTAGGTTATGAAGTCCTGTCGTCCAAGATTGCTCTTCTCAATTTGCCATTGTTTATACTTTTTGGGCCTGAAGCTGCAATGGTGTCGTCCTTGGTTCTCAGACTGGAAAAACATTGTTTTGTCCAACTACCCTGTGAAGAGAACTTGCTAATACTTCATATGAAGTTCAGAGTTATATACTAATGCAGTACAGAATCTAGAAAATATGAAAGTTAAAACTTAAGGCATCACTGGGACAGGGTTGTGCACTATGGACAGTAAGAATGAGCACCTGCTGATGGAAAACATAAAGGTCGGTAGTTATTCCTGCCAGTAAATGGGATAAGAGTGGAATATCTCCTCCATCAGGAAAACCAAAAGGTGGTAGAAGCATAAGTTAGTGCCACATCTCCTCCATCAACAAAACTGCAAAGGCAGCATTAATCAGAGATACCTCCATTCATTTCCATATATTATGTTGATTGGGAGTAACATTCAGGTCAATTTATCCTGCAGTCTTTTAAATGAAACTATGTATTTATTTGATTGAGCGCCTCCTAAGCATTCTCCATTTCAAAACTTCACTTTATGGGTTATTTGCCCTCAGCTATCATTAATACAATGCCCAGGCTAATGAAGCACTCAGTAGAATGTAAATACTAATGAAGTGTGCTGGACTTCTAGTTAGCAGGCCTTTAGGGGGAAGAGAATTGAACAGGTGAATGAAACCATGTAAATATATAGCTGTTATGCATAGGATAGTCTGGAGGGCATTTAGATTTATTTCTTTTATCCTCTAGTCTTTCTTGTTCCTTGTTCTTCAGCTTCAGTTTGTGCATATGAGCCTTTGGGTTGATACAAACCCAGAAGATTTCTAGATGGAAAAGATGGTGCTGAGTTCATTGCACAGGAAAGCAAATGTTGCTCTTTTCCCAGAGTGGATAAGTCATAATGACATGAGTTATTTAAGCAGAGTTCTTTCTTACTGCCAAAAGCAGTTAGTATGGAGAGTTTGGTGATGCAATTATGCCTATTAAAGACAATATCTTCAAGCCTCTTACTTTCAGATGGGCAAAGCATTGCAGAATTTGCGGGAAGGCAATTCTCATGTTCTCATGAGGAGTCTGTATTTCTTCTGAAATAATTGTATTTCTTCTGTATGGCCTTGAGGCTCTGCAATTCTCAGACACAAAAAAGTGCTATGGCAGCAGTTCAAAGTGGCTTTTAGTTCCCTGTGTTGCAGTGGTCAGAGAAAGATATGAGTCCCCATGTGCACATTTGACTGGTTTCAAAAAAAAAGAGAAACCAACAGCCAAAAGCAGACTGAAAAGTTCCAGTTAGGCAAATGAGGTTCTATTATGTCTCTGTATGGAATGTGGTTTGAGTTATACTACTGTCCTTTGGCTCTTCCCTTGCTACTGTCCTACAAAGGACTGCTAATCTCCTCTCAGCGGGAGAGGCTTTAACAGCTGAGTAGCAGCACCTTGTGAAGACAAGATCACATGTAAGGTAATCATGGCCAACTGATGATACTTTTGATGTACCAATTTACCAATGCATCTATATTACCTAATGATGGGAAACGTATCTTAGTGATTAGACTCAACTATGACATATCATTCTTTTTCTTTTCTTGGACACAGATTTAGGCCAGAGTCCAAGAAAATTGTTCGTCCAATCCACAGTTTCTTGACTGCTTCTGTAATAAACCTGCCTTTTTCTCACTAATTGTCAAGCTGGGTTATAACACACTAGGTGTACCTGTACAAAATTTGGCACAAGGTGTTGGAGGTTTCAACCTAGAACTGAAGGTAGTACTGTAAAATCTGAGTTCTAAATGGCTGTGGAGAACACACAAGTAAATGGGTTGGATGATAATCCCCTCTCCTATTCTGGTCCAGTTCTATTCATGGAAAGGAGATTAGAAAGGTGTGCAGGGTTCTCATGAGTGGTTTCCTCACATAGGAAGCTCTCAAGCAACACATGAATAAGGTATTTTCTACACTTTCTGCCAGCACTGATGTAATGACCCTATCATGTAAGACAAACCAGTGAATTAATTCCCTTCGTTGCCTGTTAAAAAGATTTGTTCTCTTTTAGGTTCCACATCTGGCAAGAACCATGAAGTAACTCCCCAAAAAATCCTAACTCTCCCCCCACCACAAAAAAAGCCCACAAGAAAACACCAAAGCACAGAATTTGTCAGTCTTAGTCACCATACCATCTCCTTTTATTAATAGAGCCTTGACATGGAAGAGTTTTCTGGCCAGACATTTTTCACACCCCAATAGGCTCAAATAAAAAATTATTGCCAGCACAATGATTTAAATGTAAGATGTAACACTACAGCACTTGCCTAGCTTGATTTTTTAATGTCAGCTCCAATGTGTCTGACACATGCAAGACATAAATGAATATCCATATTTCCTTGGAATTAAAGATTCCCTGACAGCACACGGTATGCAGCATACGGCACTCCCGATGGGTCGTTATTGTGGACTGGCATTATTTTCACCTCCTTCATTCTTCCCCAGCCAGCTTTAAAAGTGGGAGCCAAGAGTCTCCGCACTAACCTCAAGGGCAATTTTCTCAAAATATTTGATATAAAGCAGTCTATGCTATATTTGCTAATTGCATTTGTCAACCTCCCTTGCCAAAATTTTCTTAAGTAACAAAACCATTGGCAATAAACATGGAGATCTATGTATTTGGGTAGAGGAAATGTGTTTTACAGTGCATGAGCTAAAGGTTATAAATGAGAAATGATTGCTTGTTTCATAGAGTTGGTCCATAGAGCTTCCTCTGCCCACACTGTGTCAAAATTGGCACCTTTCTCCTTTTCAAAATAACTTTTTCTGATGTATTTCTACTCAGCTTCTTTCTCCGCCTCCTAATCTCTTTGTTCAGTATTTCCTCCCAACACAGAGTCATCACACCATTCATCTGCATCAATCTGTCTGCCGCTCACAGACTTTGCTGGGTCTGCCTCATCAAGTGCAGTCACTAAATTCATATCTTTTTTCAAGTCGGTAATTGCCTTCAGCTTCACGCTGTCATTTCTGCTTGTGTTGATGTCTATTAGATTTTTGTCTACTGTTTCAGAAGTCTGTGTCTTGTTCCTTAAGTCACATAAACTCCAGCTCTGCCAGTAATTTACCAGCCCATCCTGTCTGAAACTGTAGAAATTATGTTTCTGCGTACAAAATTCTGTGTTCATCGTTAAAAAAGGTGAAATATCTAATACTTGTAACCATGTGCCCAGGTATCAAGCACGGGATTTATGTCTTCCAACCTCAAGGTGTGATTCAGTTTGAGATAAAACTACTACTGATGTAATATGCCTACGTGTTGGTGTCTCCATGTACAGCACTGTCCAAGCTCCTATTATAGCAGCAATGACTAACTCAATTAATTTGTCCTCACACAAGCCTCTAGTGCCATCTGAGATGCCCTTAAGCTTTCTGTCTGGCTTTCAGCCACAGGCTTCGAGTCTCTTGTTGATATAGGAAGTACAATCTAGAGCAATTCAATTTATCCTAAGTCTGGCTAAAGCCAGAGGGTCAGCAGAGTTGCTTTTCAGGCTCCAGTGTAGTGATTAAATTTTCATTGACTAAAGCAGGAGGTTAGGCACTTAACTCACAGGTAAACACCTACATGCAGGCATCTGAGTTTAAATGTCTTAATCTGGAGCTGACTTCCACCCTACAGGCTCTGTTCAGTTGCCCAAACATATGGTGCAATTTGCAACACTATGGAGTGTCCAAATCATCCACAAAATGCTGACAGAATGACACAAGCTACAGGAGCACTGCTCACAGCCACATGGAATACCCTGGGGCATTTCAGATGGCACTAGAAATCAGTGTCTAGGCTACTGAAAGACTACATGTCTGCAGTATAGATGCCTAAACAGACTTGGGTTCATCGCTAAGGAAGGTGAGATGAGGTTTGAGTTATGCCTAGGAAAATTCAGTGTGAAGAAGATATATTCAAAAAAATTAGAAGAAGCCTTAGCCAGGAACTCTTGGATATATTTTCCATTTAAAAATAACTACCAAGCCTAAGCTAATTACCTAGACCAACTCCACAGTATACAAATATAGGCTCCTTCAGATGAAAATTTATACCACATAAGAAAAATGTCTAAATTAGGCAGGGCAAATTGCCCTCTAGAGCTGTTTATCACTCTCTACAGACTGTGGAAGGAACTTTAAAAAGTATCTTAAATATCTAACGTTTACCAGTCTAATGCTAAACAACATCACATTCTGCCTTTCCCTCTATGATTCAATAATAATTACCCAAGTCCCTAAGTGTTAAATATGTGAAAATTCTTTTCTGTAGATGCAGATTTTAAATATTTGTGTAAACAATGAGTTTCTGTCAACTGCTTCTCTAACATCCATCATGGTAAGGTAGGCAGCCAGCATCATGACTTCCCCTTATAAATCCACTCTGATTTATATCAGTATATATATATATATTTATATCAGTATTCTATTATATATTATATCAGTATTTATATCAGTAATCAATATTGCTGGGTTTGCAAACATTAGGCCTACTAAGTCATTGAGTTCTTTATCCTGCACTAAACATTTCCTTCTATGGGAATGGGCCATGAGGATTCATGTCTACTATTTGGCTAAAAAACCACAGGTGTACACACAGTATATAGCACACAGGACAGCCTCCTGATAAAGAAAACTCTTTGCACCAGAATGAAGGGTCTTTCAGTCTTTCTCTTTTCTTGTACATCACAGTCAATTCTGCCTACCTTTGTTTAAGCAGAAAAGGGAAAAATAAAGGGCTTGAATCACTAGTAAAGCCAGTGTGAGTCACCTGCCATCTGATCAGATATCCTGAATGTTTTACCAGGCCTGAACATAACTGTACTGTCTACGTAAAGATAACAAAGAACAAATCTGTTGGAGTGCAAGCACTGAAGAAAAGAAGTCAAATTCAGTCTCTTTGTGTGTGATGACAAATGCCTTAATTTTTTCTTCCTTATTATTTTTTTCAATTATGTGCATGTGTCAGCATATGCATAAACAGTGCCTTAAATAATTTTCTTAAGGTAAACAGCACAGAATTAATAGATTTTTCAGGTTAAAATGGTGTTATTCAAAAGCAGCTAATGTGTATGATTTATCCATCACCTCTGTGTGAAGTCTTTGAAAAGGTTCTTTTGTTCTAAAGTTAGGGGGTGGAATAAGAACCACAGTAATGTGTAGCATTGAGATTTAAGGAGGAGACATTCAAATGGCACTCATCTAGTCCCACTCTGCTAAGACGAACAAAGGGACTTCACCATTTGTATTTTCTGAATTGTGTTGTCAGAGGGCTAAGCCTAGAACAGACGTTCAGGCCCAGATCAATTTTACCATACCATAAAAATTAAATAAAAGTTAGATGTCTAAAGCAGGATTTTTCATACCTGAAATAGTTGTCCAGACAAAGCTGATCATGCACATACTCTTTGCACAGTCTGAGAGATCTCCAACGGGCAGTTCACTTTGCCCTAAATTGAATGTTTAAGATTAGAAAAGCAGAATAGATCTCTGTTTTGTGCTTCTCTTTGTCACTCCCAAAAGGACTACATTACTGTTTTAAACTTGCTGTTCATCTAATGTTCAGATAAGAAAAGTTAAGAGAGAGAGAGAGGCTGCACTTGGATTAAGTACTTTCCCATCTTGTGGGAACTTTTGTCTTACACCATAAATATTTTTATCTATAGCTCATAGATGAAAGAAATCTAGCTCCTCCTTGATTCTTTTCAAGAAAAACTAATTTAAAATAATTAAAATAGTGTCAAAATCATAATTTGATTTGATTACCTGCATTATTAGTTTGAAAGTTTAATCATGGAACTCATTGATTCATTCTTGGTTGTGACCTCAATATGATTATTGTTTTGTGCCACTTTTGATTAGCTTAGTGAAACTGCAATGCATTTGGCACATCAACATGTACACATCTATTTTTTTGTTCCTACAGTTTTACAAAATCTTTTAAAATATTCAAAATAGGTTTATCCATCTAAAATACCACATGGCACACAAATGCTGAGGAAATTGCTTTGCCATGATTGTAAATTAATAAATTATTTTGTTCAAAAGCTTAAAACTTTATGGATTACAGCTGATACGTGTCAAAGAACAGCAGTGGTTTATGGTCACTTTCACATCCAAACCTTCTGGGAAATAATCAGCTAAGAGAAGAATCAAGAGAAGAACTGGTGAAAAAGAAAAGAAAAAACCCCACCACCTCCAAAAAGAAAACAAAGTCCTACAAAGAAAAAAAAAATTACAAAATAAATTACAAAAAAATCCCACACACCACAATTTCAAAATGGGCCTGAGGAGTAAAATTATTTTTAAAACCTTTTTAACAAGAAGTTTCAATAAATTTTATCTAGGTTCTTGTTCATTTCTTAAGTTGTTATTCTTATTTATTGCATGTTAATTGTATCTCAGAGAACCAGTTGCAACTCTAGTACATATTGAAGATGGGGTTACCAGCCTCCATGGCAGTCATATGAGAGCATGGATTATACCGGTCAGAGGCGTCTGTAAGAACAGAAATACATTTAATTCTTGTCTCCTACCAATACCAGTAAAGAAAAACCTCCATTTATGACACACTGCCAAATTTCTTTGGAAAAAGGGTGCTCTTCAGCATGCTAAGGCAGAGGAAGGAAGTCAGGTACAGCAAAGAGCAACTTTGTTGAGGCTCACTGAGCTGTTAAAACAGCAGGAAAGAAATAACCTGTCACTCTCTGCTGTGCAAGTTTCATTTCTCTGGAAAGCTGAAGGGACATTGTTATAATCATAAATGTCTAAAGAGGTGATGGAGAAAAGTAGTTAGTGCTTTTGATTTGACCAGTACTTCTGGATAAAACAAATCAGTCCGTGGGAACAGATTAAAAAA
>VXBC01002721.1:149137-229026 GCA_013399945.1 Ploceus nigricollis | reverse complement strand
TCAGTATTCCTGTTCTAAACAAATAGAAGACAAGACAAAGTAGTCATAATTTAGGTCAGAGATTCTTAAGACTCTGACTCTTTGGGGAAGATCAGCTATTTAGCTCTCCATATTTTCAAGTTTTCCTTTTATCTTCCTTAAATATTTTTTCTCCTTTTTTTTCCTTCCTTTTTTTGCCTTTGGCAGCCAACTGCTGTTTTATCCAGTGAAGATGAAATTCGCTCTTTTACAAATTGCTTCAGTCCTTGTCTAGCTAAAAAGTATGATGAGCACTACGAGCATCATGCTCAGGTTTCTTCCTCTTCTCTCCTGCCTGTCTGCAATCAGGTACTCTGTCTATTCCCTCAGCTAAGACTTTCCCTTCCCCTGCTATCAAGCATGTCTGTTCCCTGGCAGTCTTTGTTCTCTCACTTTTTCGCTAACCTATAGGAAAAAACAGTGACACCCTACAACTGGAAAATCTATGATTGCTGCACACACAGGATTTTTCTCAGCTCTGTCAGGTGACTCAGTTATGTCACCTAAAATCATTGATGTCTGGGCCTGATGGTCACTACTTTTCAATCATTTGGTTTTAAAAGGAAAATTTCTGTTACTAAGGCACATTTATTTGGAGAACAAGGAAAAGTAAGAATCACTGGAACTCTGCTAATGGCATGTCACATTTTGTTATTGTGCTGCACTTGTTTCTTCTGCCTCGCGTTAAGAACATTCAATTCATGCTCCCAAGGATATTGGTTCCATACCAATGAAGCTAAAAATATTTCAGAATGCCCAGGGGGTGAATATTTCTATGTCCTTTTACTTAGATGAGGCTGTTTTAGGATGATGCTGTCTAGCACACAATATCTCTTGCATACTAATCAACGCAACAATAATTCAGGTCATTTGATTTCAAAGCATGTTCCCTAATGCGTTAACCTTTCACTGTTAACCTCCACTGTCCTCCTTCATGTGGCACAAAGGGATTGAGCCAAGCAACTGCATGATGGGTAGAGACAACCATAAATGGAAACTAAAGAATGAGGTTTAGATTTTTTGTATTACAATACATTTAGATGAAGGAATTGAACTCTGATATCCTGAGTCACAGTCCACTAGTTTAATCACAAGGTTATCCTTCTGCTCCTTTTCTGCAGACAATGAAAGCCTGATGACAGTCTCTACAGGACTTTGAATGCTTACACCACAGCCAACCCAATTAAGCCTTTGTCCTGCTTATATGCTTTTCATAGAAGCATATCAGGAGGAGAAACACCAACACAACCCTTTAAAAACCAACAACATTTGTTAAAAAAACACATTCAAAATCAGCAGCACAAAAAAAAAAAAAAGCTACTTGAGACTGAATCAACTGAAAGCCGTCTGTGTGGAACATTTGGAGAATCACTTCAGATATATATATATTGCCAACTGTATTCACAGATTAGTTGCACTCAAAAAATGAGGAAAATAGTTTAATGAGTTCTGCATTAAAGTTAAGCTCCTCTGCTTTATTTGTATGTGTTTATGGTCACTGCCTTTAAAGCTTTTAAAGGTAAATGCAAATGCTCTTACTGTTCATAATTAGGATCTGGACAGTAGTTCTTATCTATTTTTTCATGGGTCAAAAATGTTCATTGCAAAATCAGATGAGAGTGAAAAATATTTAATTCCCAAAGCAGGTAACATTACAACTCAGTGTAGGCAAGGTGACATCATATAAAATTTTTTACATATTTTTTTATCATCTGTGTTAAGCAGAGAAGCTGAAGTTATGGGACAAGGTTTTCATCAAGAATGTTTGTACTCTTCCAATAGGACTGTACAGCATATAGGGCTCATAAAATTATAGAATGTTTGGGTTTGAAGGGACTTTAAAAATCTTCTAGTTCCAACCCGTTCTGTGCACCCAGATACATTCCACTAGACCAGGATGCTCAATATCTAATCAGTATCTACTCCTACTAATTTTATGACCATTTCCCTGTGTTCTGTCACTACGTGCCCCTGTTAAATGTCCCTCTTCATCTCTCTTGTAGCCTCTTTAGTACTGGAAGGCTGAAATGGAATCTCCACAGAGTCTTCTCTTCTCCAGGCTGAACAACCCCAACTTTCTCAGCCTGTCCTCATGGAAGAGGGTTCCAGCCCTCCCATCATCTTCATGGCCTCCTCTGGACCTGCTCCAAGAGATCAACATTTTTCCTTTGCAAAGGACCCCAGAGCTGGACACAGCACTCCAGGTGGGGTCTCACAAGAGAGGAGTGGAGGGGTAGAATCATCTCCCTTGACCTACTGCTCACTCAACTTTTGATGCAACCCAGGATAGGATTGGCTTTCTGCGTTGCAAGAACACATAGCTGGCTTACACTTAGCTTAACATCCACAAGAACCCATAAGTCCAGGAGAACTCAGCCCTCCTCCTCAGGGCTGCTCTCAACCCTTTCTCTGCCCAGTCTGTATTTATGCTGGCAATTGCCCAGACCCAATGAAGGAAACACCTAAGATTTTCAAGAGCTCTATCTAATGTTAAAATTGTATGTGTTAGAAAAAATATCTGCTCACTACCTGTTGCTTTGTTAGGTAAAAAAAAAATTAAAAATCACTCATTCTACAGCCATGGAGCTGATGAGAAGCTGGACCTTATCGTCTCTCAAGTAACAGCCTTCCAATAAAATTCTTTGTGTTACAAAAGGGAAGCTTTTTGTAAAATTTCCCACAAAATTAAATGCAAGCAAATCTACTCCAGAGGGATGTAAATCTTCCTTGAGAACAGAAATCAAAGTCTCCATTCCAACTTTACCTCTTGCATTATGGGCATACATTACACTTAGATATAATATAGACAGATGGACACACATCATCTTGTGTACATACAGCTAAAGTGACATTTTAAAATGGAAACAAAGCCATTTGGAGTCAGACAATCAAAATGTCCTTTATTGAGCTAATTTTTATCCTGTTTTCAAAATTAAATGAAATTAAAATATATTTGTTCCTATGAAGTATTTGCCCTTTCCAAATCCTGACAAGAAAAAGAAATATTTCCACTCTGAAGATATTTTATAGCACCAGTTTGACCTAGCTGTGGTCTTTCCCAAGTTTACATTTATGACTGTTTCATGAAGCAGGTTGTATTGCTTATAGTACCCAGAGCCACTTGTCAGGATATGAGATTCATTGTGCTAGAGACTGTGGAACATGTAAAACAGTGTAAAGCTGTCTGGGCAGGATTCAGCTGCCTTTTTACAGGTTCCTAGTACAATGTGGGACACCCAAGAGTATCCTAAAAACACATGAAGTGGGACATATCTGGGAGATCTGCAGCCTGCAGGAACAGCAGCTGGAAGCCTGAAAGGATACCCTTCTATCCTTAAAATGATGCTAACTTCCTACACTTAGGCAACAAAATCTTACCCTCCCTGTTGTGAAACACAGATTCTGAAAAAAACAAGGACTACAAGATCACAAACTGTATTTACAAGAAGACAGTGTTAATAAAACAAGTACAAGAACTCTGGGAACATAAAAGAAGCAGAACTGCATCAAAGCTAAGATCCAATTAGCCCATTAACCTCCCTCTGGCACTGGTCAACAGTAAAATTATAGAGAAACACAACAAAGCCAGGCTAATTCTGCAGAGACCCTTCCCTGCAATATAAGAGTGCAAATTAAGAACTTCTTAATAGAAGCAGATTAAATTGCAATCAAAATGTAACAATTTTTACGTGGTCTTTTATGAATAGAAACCTTGGATAGATTAACTGCTAGTAGTTTATCTTGAAAAGAAACAGAAGGCTGGCTTTGCTAACTAGGCCCAGGCACAAAATCCACTGTTAACCTGACACCTCTGTGCACTGGAGCCAGCACCATGGCAGAGTATTCCAGCATTGTGCTCACAGTGACAGCTGTTAAAACCTCAACTGAGAAGGATGCAGCTAAGAAGCTGACTTTAGCATATACCATTAAGTGAATTTAAATGGTGCTGTGCCACCCAGACCAACTTCCACATAAGTGTTAGGAAATATTGTCTTACAAAAGCATGTGGCATTTTTATTAATAGAAAATTTTATTATTCACATCCATATTTTGTTTTTAATTTAGGTTAAATGTTTCACTTTTACCTGAGTTAATCCTTTGGAAGATCTGGAACATTTCAAAATGTCTCTATTGAAAATGTTTCGGGGTCTGGTAATCAAAATTTGTGAAGAATTCTGGGTTTTGTTTTCCTTCCTCACTTAAAGAAAACTAAATTTTTTGAGGTCTCAGTGTTTATAATCTCAAAAACCCTCCCTCACCAAATGCCCCTTAGGATTCCAGTTATAATTCCATTGTTTATAATAAATAATTTCTGTGATTTCTTAACTGGCAAGCTCAGGACTGCAAATTTCAAAATTATTCTGGTTTTCAGGATTTATGTCATCTGATGACTATTACATATCAGATTCTAAAGTCATGGAGCTGTTATTCTGCTCATACATTTCAAGAGCAAAATATTGATCCTGCCACAAAACAGTGATTTTTAGAGGAAAGATGATAAAGTGTTCCGGTTTTCAAATGCTGCAAAAAAAATTATCCTGCTAACCTGGTGTCATTGCTGCTAAATGCCATCCCATCAATCCTGTTCTTGCTGACCTGATTCATTGGCACAACATTTCCAGCATTGAGGATGTTCTGTCCAAGGTCACGAGGGGGTTCATTCTTGCTCTATATCAAATTTAATTCACATCTGGTGACTCCCACATACACCTGGATGCCTTAGAAAACAAGTAGCTCAGTACTGAGGACTACAGGAGAGCTTATAGACTTCAAAAATTTAATTCACTGCTGTCCTCACTGAGCAAGCAGCTCCTCGCTGGCGAGCAGTACACAGCTAAGGATCGCCCAGGCTGTCCCTGCATCAGAAAGGTGACAGGCTGGTAAACACAATGTCAAGGACTGGTGCATGTAGGTAATTTCACAGCTTTTGGGCACTTTGTGGGAACACCAGCCCAGGTTCTCCCTTGGAAACAGGTTAGTTATTGATAGACAGGGTTCCCCTGAAATCTGTCATCATTTTTATTCAGTCAAAACCATTTCACATGGTTGCATGCTTATAGAGCGACTCAGAACACGAAAGGATTTGATTTCTGGTCATTTGCAGTTGTATTAGTGAGGATGTGAGGCTTCTCAGCTTAATTGCAGCAATGCTTTGAGAGTGAATTCCTAGTTCTACCTATCATATTTTTATTAGTAGACCAACCACAGTGGTGCCTGGGGACAAAAGCCTCAAGGAGATCGGATGTTGCTGGGCATTGCACAGTCTCTGCCCTGTCAAGAGAACAAGGAGAATTTGGAAGAGACAAAGAAATGACCAATTAAGGAAAGAAAGGGTTATACAAGGAAGGAGTAGTGAGAGAAAAGAAGGAAGGCTGGCGGAAGAGGTAACAGAAATATTGGACAGTGCTCTAAGGTAGATGGTGTGGTTACACACAGTAACAGAATGTTCTGACTTGGAAGAGACCCACATGCATCATCAAATCCACCTCAAGTGAATGGCCCATACAGGGATTGGACCCACAACTTTGACATTATTAGCAAGTGGAGATTCAGCTTCAAATACAGAGCCTGAGGAAGGTACAGAAAAAGCCCATCAGCAATTCTGTACAGACAGCCCCACATTGACACCATTATATCTGCTGTCTACTGGTTCAACGGCTTCTGGAAATGTTTTCCAGGCTTGAGCCTCCAGCTGATTGTTTCATGAAGTTTCTCTTCCTCCAAAGTCATGAATTACATGGGGTTATGAGGGTAATATGGGTAGGTTTGCTGCTAATTGTGAGGGCAAAACCAGTGCAGGGGGGAGAGAGAGAGCATTAGCAGTCCTGTCTCCGAAAGCAAAAGGTATTAATTGAAAGTAGACAGCATTAATTGAAAGAGCAGAACTTCACATCAGCAGACCTTACAACAACCACATATTCTCATGTACTGTGTTTATTTACAATAATTGTTACCCCTTAAAAAAACCTGAACATAAAATCTCAGCTAAACTTTTCCCTTGGCTGAGCAGCNAAAAAAAAAACCCCCCAAAAAAAAATAAAAAACAAAAAACAAAAAAACAAACAAACAAACAAACAAACAAAAAACCCAAAAAACCAAGACAAACAAGACAAGAGGGGAGGCCTATGGGAAAACAGAAGTATGGAGACTGTTATTCCCTAATAGTTTCCCAAATACTTCTTTTGCTTCTCACAGTTGCATGCAATCCACATTGCTGCTGAAACACCAGCTTTCTTTACAGATAGCAACAGGTTATATGCATGTAAATTGGTGATATAGAAGAAAGCATGTATTATAAATTGTCATGGCCAGAAGCTCTAAGTCATTGGACACTGGAATAAAAGCAAAATGATCTGTGCAGAATTTTATAATATATTTACTTCTTTTGTAAGCTTATATGACTCCCTGAGGAAAAAAAGACAGTTCTATGGTGAAATTCTCTTTTGGAAGTAGACAGGATACAGATCATGGGGGAATTCTCACCCTCTGTGCAGCAACCATCATACAGGTTTACAAAGAAAGTGATGTTTCCAAAAGTCAGCACCTCATCTTTTATTTCTCAGTACAGATAGGAGTCCATGGAAGCTATTAAATGCACAGTAGAGCCAGAAATACTTGGTGGAGACACCTTTTTATTTTACTGACACTGTGAACAGCAAAAAACAGCTAAACAAAAACAAAAACTGAAAACTGAAAAAAATAAGAAAAAATATTTGGGTTTTTTTCTCCCTACAAATCTGTTGTCAAAAAAATACAACTCTGCAGGTGAAATCAACTGCATTCAGATTAAATTAATAAGCAATTATATGGATTTTCTTCGAGACAATCAATAAATTATATTTGTTCTGCTCCTTGTATGACCAAGAACATGTTTCTGTCTTTCGCTCCTGCCTCCTTTTTGAGAGTCAGAGCCCTGGTAGTTAAGGCAGGTACCTGCTCTAAATCCAGTCCTACCTCACCTAAAAGTAGTCTGGAGAACAGAGTATGGATTTGACTGAAATTTAAAAAGGAGCTTACCTTCCCATTAACTAGAATAAATTAGGTCTCTTGGTTTTAGAGGGCTATTCACTGAGAGCTTTGTGGAAATTTTGAATAGGAAGGAAGCTTTCAGCAAGCCTAGAGTGCTGTGCCAATGAGTTGGCATGCTGGGAACAGTCTCCACTTGAGAAGTGCTCTGAGAAGAACTATGGGAGACTGACAAGGGGAATTAACTCCAGGTTTGGGACTGCTGTTTGAGTGAGGGATCCAAGAAGCTCATAAAATATGGAACAGGATCAGCACATAAGCTGCTTTGTATATGTGCAACAGTGGAAATTTAGTCATTTAACCCTCTTGAGTTAATCAGCAGCTGAGCAGTGGTTTTTGAAGGCTTTAGGTAGCTTAAGATACATATATGCCTCTCGGTTCATCAAGCTTAAAAAAACCCCTCACAGCCTGTAGTAAGGAAAATAAAATCCCATGTGCTTCTTATGTCCAGGCTGCCTCTATGGCTTGGAGTTTTATTCAATCTCTTCTGGCAGGACTTATCAAAACAACAGATCGCTTTGGCTAATTAGCCAATATTAGCTAGAGAACTGTGATTTCTGCATTCT
Organism: Ploceus nigricollis; assembly: GCA_013399945.1. Lineage (NCBI taxonomy): Eukaryota > Metazoa > Chordata > Aves > Passeriformes > Ploceidae > Ploceus > Ploceus nigricollis. The sequence continues at coordinate 221,416 of VXBC01002721.1, read as the reverse complement.
TAAAATAAGGAGGTTAGTTGTGACTGCCTGTTAAAGAAAATGGCATTATTCTGAAAAGCTGAAATTCTCTAACATGTCAAAAATCAGCAAGCATATATGGTATCTTTCTTTGATTTTTAGAAAGACAAGACACTGTACTACAACCAGTGACTCCATACAGGTGTGCCAACCTTTCCAAAGGTGAGAAAAGGCAGAAAACTTTGTGACCCGTGACACACATCACAGGTTCCTCACATCTGAGGAGGTTGTGGCAGGATGTTGTAGGACTCAGTGGAGGCTGGATCAGGAGCAGGCTCACATATACCTGCTGTCTCACCTCCTTCAAAAGGCAGCACCACCCTGAAGTCCCCGTGCCAGTATGGTCCCAGCACCAGACCTGTGACAGAAAGCTGCCATAACACCTGCACTTGATTCACTTGTGTCTCAGGGGCTACAAAATGCTCCCCACAAAACCTGCTGTTCATCTATCTGAAAGCCCACAGCAGTCAGTTAAGGATTTTAATTGTATTTCCCTTTCAGTTGTGGTTACATGGAAATATAATTACATCTATTTTGTCCCAGACAAAAGAAAAAAAAAAAAAAAAAAAGGAAGGAAAAAAGCATTCAAAGAAATTGAAGTTTACACAGTAACACAAGATCCATAACTGCAGTAATTACCCCAACATAAGTCTCCAAAGAGTAAAAATGAGACATCACAGAGGAACAGATTATGCCATGTCTGTGGATGCTGGGGTTCATATGTCTTCCTCTGAGGCAGCCTGTCCTGCTTGCTGTTAGAGACAGGATGCTGGGCTGAACAGACCTAGAGCATGATCCAGTCTGACAATTTCTGTGTTCCAAAGACGTCCAGATAGAGAAAACATACCTTATTTAAACTACCTTAATTTTCCCCTTTCTTTCATGCAGATTTAATTTCCTTCTGGAAAGCAGTTAACCAGCTGTGGCTAGGAAACTGGTAATAAGCACACAGCTTCAGTTCAGAGGTGATCCAAGCACTGTTCCTATGTTTTAAGTAATAGAAGATGGGAAAGACAAGAATGGGGGTCGGTAATGAAGGCACTTCGTGGTGTTTGGATCAAGCATCCAGGGACTACATCATAGCTGTCAGAGTGAAACAGCAAGTTCTGGTCTTCTTCAGATCAATCTTTTTTCAAAACAGGCACAGAAAGCATGTTCTTTCTGCTAAAAGAAAGACAGGAAAAAGGAATCTAAGTAGCTACAAGCAAAATCATTTCAAAGCTAATTTTTTTTACTCCTGTGTAACACTTTCACCTTTCTTAATAACAGGAGGATGGATACACATAAAACTTTATGTTTTTGAAATTCTCACTCTTGCCTTTAAGATATGGGGTCAGGTCTTCTGTTAAGGAAAAACAAAAGAGATACATTGATTAAATGCTGTTAATCCAGTTTGCAGTGCCTGAAATTCTGGCACTGGTTCACTTTTTTACAAAAGAAAACGCATATGGAAAACTTGGAAAAACTCCATGGTTGAAAACTTTCTCCTTGCAAGCCTTGCCATTGAAATTAGAGGACCGGGAATCTCATGTGCATTCCCTGTCCTTTAATTCCTTCTCCAAAACAAGTTCCAGAAAAACAAAGAAAACTTTTAACATCTAGCAAAATAAAAAAAGGCAAGCATTAAAATATTTCAGGCTTTGGAATAAATTTCCTGTTTTCTTCCTATCGTCAGCAAACTGCTCTGTAATTACAACAAAAAATCAGAACTTTATGTCTGGGCACAATGGGTGCAAGGAGGTAGAGATTGTAATCAATCCAAGGTGGGTATTAGAGGAACAAGAGGGTCCAGGACAACTGCTGGAAAGATTGTAGGGTCTGGGTGTGGACTGAGAGACCTGTTTGAGGGGGCAGGGGGGGTGGTTACTGGGCAGACAAATTAACACGGCACAGCACAGCATACAATACAGAGAATATTTCAGTCAGAAGGGAACTATCATGATCATCTAGTCCAGCTGCCTGACCACTGCAGGGCTGACCAAAAGTTAAAGCTTGTTACTGAGGTCCATGTCCAAATGCCTCTTAAACTGACAGTCTTGGGGCATCAACCACATCTCTAGGAAGCCTGCTCCAGGGTTTCACCACCCTCTGGGTGAAAATGTCCTTCACAATGTGCAGTCTGAACCTCCCCTGGTGCAGCTTTGAACCATTCCCATGCATTCTGTACCTGGATATCAGGAAAAATAGATCAGCACCTCCTCCTCCGCTTCCCTTCCTCAGGAAGTTGTAGAGAGCAATGAAGTCGCCTTCAGCCTCTTTGTCTTCAAACTAGATAGCTCAGTGTCCTCAGCCCTCCACATAGGACATTCTTTCCAGCCCTTTCACCAAATTTGTTGCTCTCCTCCAGAGGTTTTCACAGACCTTCACATTATTTTTAAATTGTGGGGCCCAGAACTGCACACAGTACTCGAAGTGAGTCACACCAGTGCTGAATGCAGCAGCACAATCACCTATTCTGGCTGGTGATGTTGTGTCTGACAGATCCCAGGACAGGATGTGCCCTCTTTGCTGCCAGGGCTCCCTGCTGGCTCATCTGGGATGCTCCCAACCAGCACCCCAGAACCCTGCGAACAATCTGCAGGACTGCTTTTCCCATTTATATTTGTGCCCAGCCTTACTACATCCTAGGTGCAGAATCCAGGGTTATGACTTGTTAAACTTCATCCTATTAGTCACAGCCCAGTGCACCAATCATCCAGATTCCTCTACAAGGCCTCCTCTCCCTTGAGAGAGTCCCCACCACCTCCCAGTTTGGCATTGTCAGCAAACTTGGTAATGGTGCATTCAACTCCTGCATCCAGATCACTGATAAGTATATTGAACAGGACTGACTGTAGAATTGTATCCCAGCTCAATTCCCCACCAGCCAGATTTAGCCCCATTCACTACAATCCTTTGTGCTCAGCCCTTCAGCCAGTTCTTCTCCAGAGCACTATAAACCAGAAAGTCTGTGAGGAACAGTCTCAAAAACCTTCCTGAAATCCAGGAAAATGTACGTGTCTGAGTGCAGCTGCTGAAGGGATCCACACTGTACAAATTACATATATATATGTATAAATACAAATATATGCACATATATATATTTGATGCATTTGTTTATAAATATCTGCATTTGTACACACATATATATCTCCTGTCTATCAGCCACAGTACGAAACAGAAGGAGACAATTTTTCCCTATGTCATTTCATGATTTCCTGGTTTTTGTTGAAATTTCCTGATCTTGGACCCAGCTCACATGGCTGTCCCTCTTCAGAACAAAAGAACAAGCTAAGAGTTTGTACAAGTCATTATGAAGTCTGTCAAATCGAGAACTAATTCTCTAGGTTGTGTCTGCACAAGTGCCTCCAAAGCCTTTTATATAGGATCCTTACTGTTGCATCAAAAATTCTGAGAAATCTTCTCATATAATTTTTTTTTCCTTTAAAGAGTCAATACAGTTTACTTTTGGAAATAAATTATCTTCTTGAACTACTGGGCGGGAAAAAAAGTGAATTTTCACCCCTTAATTAATTTCCCTTCATAATGACAAACTGTAAGCTTTTCTATAGCACATCTTAAAATCCTTACTTTCATTCTTAGTGAAAACAACTAAACAGAATGGAAAAGATGTATCAGCCTATATGGAATTATTGATTACCCTGTTCTGAACAGAGTCAATGACTCAGCTAGAATAAAGGCATAAAACTGCCCATGTTAGCTACTATGCTCCCAGATAGTATGTGGGCACAATTCAAGGACAGCACAAATAAAGAACTATTCCCCAAAGTCATTAGGATCAGGCACAGCCTGCTCTACAAACAAGTTTAACCACATGGACACGTGCTCTCTACCCTGCTGGCAAAAACCAGACTTTGACTCCATTTATTCCAAGTCTACAGGTAGCCACTGATACTTTCCAACAGATGGGGAGCAAGAGCTCAATGTATCCTTGCATAAAAAAGCAAACTCAACACCCTAAGTACTCACAGATTAAACCAATCAAACTAAGGAAGTAAGTGACAATTTCCAAGCAATCTGGCAGGGATACCACTAATAAAATGTAAATGTACTGTATTTATGTGTGTGTGTATAATTAGCCTTCCCCAACCTCAGAATTTACATGTTATGAACATTACCTTTCTCATCTGTGAGGTTTTTAGCAGTGTGAATTACCAGTGTATTATGAGATCCATCATAAGCATTTATGTATTGTCAAAGTCTCAAGTCTAGGTAACTAAGTCTAGGTAACAAAGACTCAAGTCTAGGTAACTCTGCCTCATGAACATTCTTAAAAGCATCTCTACTGCAACTGATAGTTACAGACACAAATCAAAATGGAGTCAGTGTCTTGAAGGGTTTAGACTCAAATGCTCTCCTAATCAAGTAAAATTTCGGTTGAAAGTGCCTAATACTTCAAAATACCTCATCTCTGCTTCTCTGCAGCTTCCACCACCAGTATTCCACAAGGCAGCAGCTGAGAATTATGTATCTGATTTTGTCCGATTAAGTGTGACTTCAGAATCATTGAGAAGGAATCCATTTTCTGCTCAGCACTCCAAAAGATTTATCAGTGACTGCATCATGTCCCAAAGCACAATGCTACTGGGCTATAAAATATTTCAATATCTTATTAATAAGTTAATTGAATCCATTGTAATTTTCCTAGTATTCATGCAGCTCACTTTGTCATTGATTGACAGAGATGAATTTGAAGATATTTAAGAGCTTCAGAAGCAGATGAACAGCTATATCTGAATTATCACAAATGAGGAATACTTAAAAAGGGACTGTAATAATCTTTCATTAGAAAATTTGCTGTAGTAACCACTGCAAACCTTAGTCTGTTCCCACTGACAGCTAAAGGATTTCTACCTACAGATTCAATGCCATTTTGAGTTCAAGATGAGTGCATTTTTCCCCAGAAGTCAAGAAATTTGCAATCAAATGAGATAAATACCAGAGAAAAGTCAGTCAAAGCCAGCTATAACTGAATCATGAGATTGTTGAGTGACTCATGCATTTAATTCCAGCATAGATGATTTATGATCCATTTTTTTTTTTTTTCAGGGCTTGACTAGCATTGCAGAACCATCAAAGCTTCTAAACTTGCTTAAGTATCTGTCCTACTCATCATCTTTCCAGTTACCATCCAGCATCCATGGATGCAACCACCTGATACTGAGTTATACCTTTGCTTCTCTCCTGGAGAAGACAGGACCCATTACAATCTGCAAAACATGACAAAAGTCCTATTTTAATGCACCAAAAATTTGCTTTTTGACTCAAAACAATATGACCACTCCATATCAGAATGAGGACTATTTTGTTCTTACAAGAAATTCCCCATCTGGCCACCTGAACCTGGTTTCCAAAACTTAGTTAATTTTTTGAGACAGTTTTGTTTGCATGAGGAAGGTGGAACCAAGAGGCTGCCAGATGCATCCAGGGAAACAGTGCTCATTAACAGAAGACACTGCACATATGGTGCATAAATGCCCCTGAATGAAAGATCCAAATGTCCTACAGGCCTTCTCAAGTCATACCCTGAATTCAGAGGTCCCTAGCCTACAAAACATGTTGGGTTTGGCTCAAACACAGTCACTATGTCAGTGTCATGGTCTCCATAAAGGAGTTAAGGATATTTTATATCTGTACATATAACAGATCTAGATAACTAACCAACACCAGCTGATCTTTTGAGCAGTGCCAGAGAGCAGTGAAGGCACCAGCTTTATCCTGCATTTCGCCTGCTTCCTGCAACATCTGTAGGGATCCATTGCAAGCACAGCCCTCATCTATACATCTGATCTGTCACCATTAGTGAAAGGATGGTGTATCTCCAAGAAATGTTCCTTGGGTTGCAGACTGGCCAGCTCAGAGTCCAAGCAAGATCAAAGGGAGAGAAAATGTCTCAAAACCCAAAATGTTCTGAGTGTGTAGAGAGTGTTGGGCCAGCAGGTAATAGATAGGCCAAAGTCTAAGCCATGGCCTGAGGTTAAGCAAATTCAGAAGCATGTAAAAAATGAGATACAATGAGATATAACTTTCAGATGTGACAAAATCACAGTCAGTGATCACTGATGTGTGAGGGAGGCTTAAGTGACAAAGGACAGCAAATGACATCAGCGCTGGAGGGGAGCCCTAGGCACCTTCAGAGAGTGAAGCTGGCAAGATATAACGAACCATCTCAACAACACCAGGCTACACTGGGATGACCACAGTAACAGTGCTAGAAATACCCCATTAAAGTATAGATGTATCAAAACTGGGACCAGTGGAGAAAAGTGATTAGTTTTTGAGCTACTTATTTGGGAAGAGGCCTGGAGGGCAACAAAAGTAATTGTCAAGAGACAGTAAGTGGGATAATAAGAGGGGCAAGCTGTAGAGGTACCTTTCTGATGGTCTGCACCCAGCTCCTGCAGCCTGAATCAGGGAAATAAGAGCTACTGTTCTAACCATAATGCGTTTGCAAAACCCACCTGTACCATCAGGAGGGCTGGTGGGAACAGGGTATTTCCACTGTTTTGTTGGTATGCATTGAGCTTTAGTCTTTGTCTTACAGAGCAGAGAATCATTTAAACCATTCCTCTGTCTCAGCATTCCTAAAACTCAGTTTTGCCTTTTGCCATCAACACATAACAGAGGTGAGGTAAACCTCATTAGGTGACAGTTCTAGCTTAACGCTGCACCATTCCTCATATGTTGCAGAAATATTTTTAGGGACTAAGTGACGTGAAGAGTACTGTGGAGAAGCTGGGAAGAAAGAGATGAGCAGCAGAGCAGAAAGACATTAAGCTGCTCAGGGCATCCTTAGTGAGATCCTTTTTCTGGGGTGTAGGGTATGGATTCAAGGCTCATGCCTGGCAGAACAGGAGTTCAAAATGACCTGTGTGGTATTTCAAGCAAAAAGAAAAGAATATTCCTCAAATACATTCACAACTCCCTGAGGTGGATTGGTTGTTTCAGCAATTCTGATTCAACCAGCTAAAACAAAGCATCAGGTTTCTGCATATTATCCAGCCTGTTTTGCAAACAGCATAAAAGAGCAGCTAATGAAACAATCCTCCTGATTCCCTTCTTTCCCTTAACCTCCATGTTAGTTACACATTCTCTCTTAATAACAGTTGTGAGCTAAATTAATCTTACTTTCCAAAGCAAATTAATCTTGTTTCCAAGCAAATACCATCCTATTCAATACTGAATTTCTTGTAAAATTGATTTAAATCTGCCTTTATTTCAATTTGGGTAAGCATAAGGGAGGGTTGGGGCTTTTCTAGTGTAATGATCTTTTATCTGTAGGTTTGAGACTCAAACTACACCTGCAGTGAAGAAAATGTTTATAAATTAAAACTGATGCCTAAAGTACTGTAAAGACTGATTCAGCTCAGAAGAGTTACTTATTTAGTCTGGAGAAAAGGAAGCTTAGGGGAGACCTTCTCGCTCTCTACAAATCTCTGAAAAGAGGTTGTAGCCTCTTCTCCCAAGCAGGAAGAAATAGGACAAGAGGGCCTCAAGTTGTGCCAGTGGAAGTTTAGACTGGGTATTAAGAAAGGTTTCTTTATCAAAAGAATTGCCAAGCATTGGAATGGGCTGTACAGGGAAGTGGTAGAGTCACCATCCCTCAAGATGTTTAAAAGATATGTGGATGTGGTGCTCATGCACATGATTTAGTGGTGGAATTAGCAGTTGGAGTTAGCATTAAAGGTCGGACTTGATGATCTTAAAGATCTTTTCCAACCTAAATAAGTCTATGACTCTTTAAGGTGTCAGGCTTAAAGTGTAGAGNCAGGAAGAAATAGGACAAGAGGGCCTCAAGTTGTGCCAGTGGAAGTTTAGACTGGGTATTAAGAAAGGTTTCTTTATCAAAAGAATTGCCAAGCATTGGAATGGGCTGTACAGGGAAGTGGTAGAGTCACCATCCCTCAAGATGTTTAAAAGATATGTGGATGTGGTGCTCATGCACATGATTTAGTGGTGGAATTAGCAGTTGGAGTTAGCATTAAAGGTCGGACTTGATGATCTTAAAGATCTTTTCCAACCTAAATAAGTCTATGACTCTTTAAGGTGTCAGGCTTAAAGTGTAGAGGCTGACAATCATTCCCTTAGAGATTTAAAAAAAAAAAAAAAAAAGAAAGCTCAAACCACTCACCCTATTTGCATCATCAGGATGTCCATTTCCTGCTTACCACATATTACACTGTAGTTCATTAATTTCAAATTATAGAAAGCAAGCTACCAGTCCCCTGCTGTGTAGTTAATGAACTTAGTAAAAAACCCTACAGTTCTCATCAGAAAATATAAATAACCTAAACAGCTAACTTGTGATTGAGTAGGATTTGTTTATCTTTTGGGAGCAGTTTATCAGATGTTATAAGCTTAAGCCATTAGAACTATTCCAAGGTTCCAAATCTCTAATTCTATAAAATTAAGGAACTGCTTCTCCATTTTCACAGGTAATTGTGAGTAGTTTAGACAGATATTAAGGTCTGTAATTCTAGAACAATTGTGTGGAAACTCTGGATACACAAACACAAATTCTTTGGTTTAGTAAGAAGAAGCACCAGTTGGGTGTTTCTTTTCTCAAATGCTTAAAAATATTTTTGTGTATTAATTTAAACCCTCTTCAAGAAATATCAGTTTCATAAAAAATTGAACCATTTGAAAAAGGCTAAATAGTACCTGATCTGCCCAGGCAGATCTTCTATTAATTTTACTACATTTTCTTTCAATTTGCTTCTCAAATTTGCCCTGTGACTTTTTTTTTTCTAACCTCAAAGGCTAGCGGTCAAATATGAATTATGTTTGTGGAAACTATTAAGTGATTTATGTTCTTGCACAAAAATACCCTAGGCAGGTTCCCTGTATGATGCAAAGCAATGCTGATTTAATTCCTGAGAACTACTCCTCTCATGAGTAAATCTTGTGAGGAAACTTGCATTCCACAGTGACCTCAAAAGCATAAGATTAATTTTTTTTTTAAGAGAAACAACTTCTTTCTGACATCAAACTTATTGTTCTATAAAGAATTAAAATTTAATTAGAATTATGATAGCATTCTATCTATGGGAATACATCTCAGTGCATATTTCAAGGTGCATAACAGGGCAAACCTGTAGAAAAAGCTTTTTAATTTAATGCAGATGTGCATACTTTTCCCTGCTAGTTCAGGTGTAGGGTATAGGGCTCTTTGTATTCTTCACAAAGGGAAGTTTCCCTTCTTTAGAATTTGGATTCTTGGTCCTAACTCATAGTCTCCAAACTGTACCCTTCTCCACACTTCAAGCAGTTCACAACACTTCTGTTAAGAAGGTAAACATAACCGGTAGATGCTGTATTGGGAAATGGCTCTAAGGACTGACTTTTCAGGAGCTACATCTACAGCAATAAATGAAACAAGCCCAGAGGAAACCTGAAGCCCTGTACCATGACAACCCATTTTCCCACATGAGCATGCTCCTCCAGCTTGCAGTCCTCCACACAATGCCTAGCCACGGCTCAGGGTACCACCAAGGCATGAAATTCTTTCCAGGAGGCTCCATGGCAGAGGCCAACGTTCTTTGGGCTGAAGAGGGAGCTCAGCTGTCGGTGCAATCTGTGTCTTGCCCCTTGCTCTCCATAGACAAGGGGACCAATCCAGTTTCTCTGACTTAGGTCCAGGTAGGACCAGTGACACCACAGACTGTAGCTGAGACACAGCTCACACAGTTTAAGTCTGCTAGAGTCTGTGAGAGCCCTAATTCACTGCTCTGATAAAACACTGGAGAGGAAGGTGTCTTCAAAGGACAATTCAGAGAACTTCCATTAAAAGATTGAGGGTAGACAACATGAGTATTTTGTCACCTCATGTACATGAAGGGACATGAGCTTTGATTGCACTGGAGTCTTGGCAAAGCAAGAACTATGGCAACAGCCATTTGTAGTTAATTGAGAGACATTTCTCTGTCCATGGCCACAAAGTTACTGACAAGGACATGCATTCTGCTCACTGCCTACACACTCCAGAAGATTTATCAGAGTATGGATCATATCCCAAAGCGCAGCACTAACAGGCTCTAAAACATCCTGATGTCTTATTAATAAGTTAATTGAATTCCACTGTAGCTCTCTCAGTATTAATGCTTGTCATGGACTGATAGACAGAGATGAATATGGAGATATTTTAATAGGTTCTTACACAAACAGATTAACATCTATATATACATTATCATAAAAAAGAAAAATTATTTTGGGAGTGCAACTCAAATTAAGAGGAAGTTGATATGGTAACCACTGCAATCAAAGTTTGTTTTTCTTGATGTCAGGGGAAAAATATGGGTTGACTTCAAGAGGACTGGAATCATAAGCTACAATTTACGGCAGCAATTAGCCTAAAAAATAGTCTTACCAGGAGACTGTATCACTGTCTTTGGCAGCTGAACATTTCCAAAAAGAGAAAGGAGTTCTGACTGGTAGAGAAATGTAATAACCTGATGACAGTAGGCTTTCTCCATTCTGCTATTTTTGTGGTGAGTTCTTTGCTGCTCATGGTAATTTTAAGCATCTAGTTGGATGTCCTCCACTATACAAGCTGTCAGATATTTCTGTGGGATTTCTGCTTGGATGCCATAAAATTCTGTCTGAGCCAAACCGAAACTTTGATTGCTCCAGGAATGCAATGTGAAACACCAGAGCAAAACCAAGATGGCATGACAGACCACTAGAAAACTATCTATTGTGTTGGTGGTCAGCAGTGGACTACAGACAAAATGTAGGCGCTCATGTGTGTCTTCCAGCCAAATAATAACCAATTTTATCTCTTCCCTGCAAGACTTGCGCCAAGATACCAAAATAGCTTTCTCAGACAGTTTCCCAGGTGACTGCAGAGAACTCTAGTACCAAGTTACCAATGACTTTATTGTCCAAGTGATTCAAGACACTTGAGAAACCCTCTACCTGCACAAAGTGTGTCTACACAGTGTAATGCAGGAAATAGCTCAAGCTCCTGAGCCAGAAGCAATATCAGCATGAGAGAACAGGTCACAGAAAGATCCACTTAGCAGCAGGTAATTTCCTACAGAGGTTTTTTAAAACTGCACATTACCTCAAGATGACCCCTCTCTCCCTCCTGATATCCTCATGTAATGGGTGCAGGAGTATTACAAGAGAATAAAGCCTGAGTTTGTAAAACATTTTCAGAGAGACTTTGCTGTCCATGCGCAGAGGTAACAGGTCCCTGGAGCTGGACACTTCACTCACTTTTCCTCCTCATTCTTCCTCTTTCTCTACAAAGCTGATGAATAAACGGTGAGCCCTCCAGTGGCCAAAATAATGTATTTCCTACTCTGTGTCTGATTCTAGTCCACCCTTCAGATGCTCTAACAGGTTTTTTCCTGTGCACTATGGCTAAGGCTATGATCAGAGCTAGCAGTTTGATATCCAGAGAATGCTAGAGAAATGTAGGAAGGACCCGATTACTTGGAAAACACATGGAGAGATCAATACTACTGGAGTGTGTAGCAAAAAGTCCCCATTGTATTTTCAAAGTGGATAAGGAGCAGCCTCTGGGACTGTGTTCCAGGATGAGAAAAAGGGACATTCATCATAACACCAGCAGGACAACAGAAAGATCCTGGATGAAAGGCCTTTCAGTAAAGCCCTTCCGTGTTTTCCCATCAAAGCCATTGATTATCCAATATCTGAAATGTGCTCCGTAGCTCAGAGGATGTGTAATAGGCTTCGACATTATCCAGAAACATTGAAATAGGACATTCACAGAAAAAGGCTAGAGAAGAGTGATGATAAACTAGCAAGCAACCAGACATAGTTATTCTGTGGGCTTTACAATTCTGTTCTTCTGCGAGTTTCTCCCTTTACAAAACCCCTTCCCTAAACTCACTCCTGGCACCTGTTCTGTAAGGGCAGGGAGGAGCGAGGAAAAGGTTTTTTTGCACCCTTTTTCCTCCTGCCCCTCAAAGCTCTGGATTTCTGTTCCCTGTAAAAAGGCACCATTATTCGAGTGCCAGGCTATAGTAATGCCTGAGTGATCTAGGTGATCACTCAGATGTCACATCACTAGATGTGACACCTCACTGCTGCAGGAGAGGCATTTCAGTTTGTGGCTGTGTCATTTGGACAGAAGGTGGCTTTGCAATGAGTGACCTACTGACCACAGAGCACAGAGGAAGTCACAGCCTCTGGTGAGGAAGCTGCAGGGTTCATTTACAGCTGCACCTCCAACATGCACTCAAAAGAATTTAGACACAGGTACATTAGAATAAAAACATAGGGTACTTTTTAACACCGCTTCTCAGGGTTAATGGCTGTAAGGTAAAGGCTGTGGAGGCTACAGGCTGAAAGACTCTCCTTTGATTCAGAGGTATTAACTTTCAATCCTTTTAAGGTTGTACTTTAATTACAGTTTCCACAGTCTTCACTACTTTTTTCCATTAGTGCAATTATGGAGTAATTCAGACTATTCTTCTAAAGCAAAAACCAATTATTCCTGATTTGAAAAATCTGTGGGTTTTTTTAAAGTGAAAAATTAAAAATACAATGAATGGGTACTATATCTAAAGGCATAGTACCTAATTTTTAAGCCTCATGACAAATTGAGCTAGCCATTTAATATAGCAGCTCACATTTAGAAATAATTTAAGCTGACAGCATTTCTAACACTACATTAGAGTACCTACGGACTTACAAACACAACTCTGGGTTACACCAGGTGAGAACAGTGTCAAAATTACCTCTGCTATTTTTCTGTTAAAGAACTTGCACACTAAAATGTCTCCACAGTCAAAGAAAGAATCTAGAAGTCAGTGTTTGGGGTTCCTTGTCTCCATCAGTGATTTACCATGTCAGGTAAGACCAGGGCCAGACCCTGGGCCAGGCAATTTGTTATCCTGCCTTTCCTTGAGAGGGGCCAAGGATGGCGCCTTCAGCTGTGTTCCAATGGGCTCCAAAGATGAGGTCCACCAAGGTCAGCAAAGTAATTGCATTCCTCTCATGGAGCAAAACAAAGATGCAAACATTCAGTAAGGTGGTTCCATTGCATCTTCTTTCTATAACCACACTAGAGATGGGACCCTGTTCCTTTTGTGGTAACAAATATTTGCTTCCTCTTAAGCCAGGGACCCCTTCTAGCACTTGCACAGCACAGTTCACATGAGTTGTACACACCAAGTACATCTATGCTGCAGGCTGAGCCCAGGGCTATCAAGACCCCACACCTGAGACACCTGGACTACTACACCAGATTTGTCAACCCAAGGCACTTCTTGCCAAGCCTGTGCTGGTGTAGGTATGCCCCGAGTCACAAACCAGGGCCAGTCATGCCTGACTCTGTGCGCAAAAGCAGATTGTAGCACAGACCCTGTCTCGGGATGCTTACAGACAACACAGGAGGCAGGGGAGCAAACGGACCCAGATGTTCTCAGCTGCTGTGAAGTGTGCAAAGAAATGAACCTTAGCAAAAGGTTCAGTAAGAGAGTGTCACACAATGTTTTATTTTTCAGAAACATCCTTAACTTAAAAATCTTGATGGTATTTAACAGGTCTTCCACATATCCCGTTAGCAGGTGTAATAGAGACTAAAATACCAGTATAATCCTAATAGTATTTTAAATTTAATTTCTTCCTATCCAGCTACTCAAGCTACTCTGACCAGTTTTGACTGAGATCTCACGTTGTGTCTGAAAAAGGAGAATATCAGAGCATGAAAATTTCATTTTTGTGAACAATTTATCAGTATTGTCCCTGCAGATTCTCTTATCTTTGGCATTACATTTTGCTTCACTGGAAATGCTTTGCCCAGATCAAAGCATTTCAAGATTTTTCAACCTTTTAGACTACATCATATGTACAAAGTGTTTACAAATACATAATATAGCATTTTATTAATCTAATATCGTAACATAAAAGGATACATAGTTAAACACAGAAGGAAAAAATTAAAACTCAATGTGACTTCTAAAAAAAATACAGCAGAATTTTCTCAAATAGAAATACTTCTCAAATAGAAATACTTCAACTCTGTGGGATTTTTTTTAACTTTTTCCTAAAATAATAAACCTCTGAAATCAACACTTTGTTACAAAGCATTTTCACTCTGATGAAACAAAGGAAGATTGTTTAATCAGCTTCTCTTTCCAATTAGTTCTACTCTCTACCACTATCCTCAGAGCTGTTCCTCATAACCTTGGATTTCAAGAGAGACAATAGTAATAAAAAAGTGGGAATTTCTGGTTTCCATGGGGCCTTAAGTCATACACATATCCAATCCAGTGGGCAGTCACACCATAGGCACAGAAGAAACAAAAGATGTTTGCCATGATTGGGGGCTTTTGCAAGAAGAGAGAAGAATGGGGGACACATACATGGAAGGGAAGGCAGATTTACACCTTTCCCATCAACCTTTGCCGTAAACGTCATAAGGTTTGGTGTTATGCTTACTTGCTCTATTAGTCTTTATGTTTTGGTATGTTCCTTTTTTTTATTTTTTTCTGCTCTCTTCTCCCTGAATAAGGTGAATAAAACCTTTTCTTTAAGTTACAATATTACAAGACATGGTCCCAATGAGTGCTAAAGAATCTTCAGCATCTAGGGACAGACAGAAAGGCACGGCTGGGTTGTTGTTCTCATGAAAGCACAAAAAAAATTTAAGTTAAAAAACTGTATATTACTAAGATGTAATATCAAATTTACTAATTTAAATACAGGATTCCTGATTTAACAGTGATAAATATGTGTTGTTTAACACAATAAAAATATGTTACACTTTTCAAAATGTATATTAATTGATTTATACAGTTCAACCACGTAGTAATGTGATTCCATTACTGGTCCCTGTAATATGCTCACCATCAGACACTTCCTAATTGTCAGAAAGGAATACATGAGTTGAAGCCAGTTCAAGGCCATTGCTCTCTTCAAAACTGCTTTGCTATTAGCTCAGCTTTTATATTAACTCTGTCTGTGCTGGTCTGGCTAACTCAGAAAGATGTAACCACTCTAATGACCACAGAGAGAAATATTTACACCCACAGTTGATCTACTCAGCTGTTGATAGTTGTTTGTCTACAACAAAGGCCACCTTCCCCTCCCCTTTTTTTGGTGAGATAAAACTCACATTCTTTGTGACAGCTGTGGTCAGTCACACTCTGTGTTGTTCCCTGGGCTTCACGGGCACATTGCCTTTACCCATCTCTTCTCAGCCATCTTCCATTTTAGAGGTTTATTGGTTAGCCACAAGTATCAGCATAGATATTTTTAAGAATACAACTAATTTTTGGGAAGCCTGTATGCAGTAATGTTCTTCACACCCTGAAGACAATGATAAGATTTTACGTTCTTGAGCTGCACTGGTGAACAGCACCAAAAAGGGAAAAGAAAAATATCAAAGGAGGGAAGAGGTTACGGAAGAACCCTTAATGTATTTAATATGGAATTATATTAAATCCAAACCGAATTATTTCATTATTACCAGTTTTTATTGTAGTATTCTCTTGGTAACAGACTAATTTTAATGCAACTGCATATTAGATTTCAGACTAGAAAGAAAATGCAGATTAACTTGAATATATATATTCACCAATAATTGCTACCTAGTGAAGAAAAGGAAAAAAATGGATATAATTAAAATAGAATGTAATGAGTTTTATAACTTCAGTGACTTTTGACTGAATATGAAACATTTAATGTCCCTATAGGGACTGAATGAGAAATGGCTTTGTGTTACACTATCTCTTAGCCCTTGAAGATTTAAGCCAAATGAAAACTGTCGATCACTTTGCATACAGGGCTCCAAAGGTCAGCTGTGAGTAAGTACTGTGTCTTCTTCTTGACCTGTCTGGATTCTCAAAGCTGGGAGCAGTGCTATGTTTACAGAACCTACAGCTCGAACTGCTGCTTAGAGTAGCATTTTAGCTGATGGAAGAAAGAGTGGTTGGGAAAACTGTCCTGAGTGGAGTCCATAAGTGTGTGCTCCTCTGTATTCCATCTGTCCCACTTTTGTCTTTCCTGCTGCCCCTTGTAAGCACCCTAAAGTCCTGATATACTTTCATTTCACTCTACTAATTCCAAGTTTCATTTTTTACAGGGTGTTTAAATGATTTTTTTGTTTTGCTTTTCCCAGATCAAAGGAGCATGGTGTGATAAAAACCTATCCAGAAAGACAAAAGGGGATGAATTTCCAACAAGGTTTGTCCTACTGTTGCTACATAGTGCCCTTTTCCCAGCTACTCATCAAGAACATGGGATTCTCACCTTGGCATGTTTCAATGCAGACATGGCAGGTGTTACCATCCAGGGTACCGTGTATTTCATAGCAGAATACACCAATTTAAAGGGTTACTGGGTATCCTCCAGAGGCTACTAGAAGCATCACAGAGCCAGAAGACACACACCCATATGGCATTGCAACTGTGAAGAATGACAGACAGTCCCATGTCCTGAAAGTGTGCAGGGTTTGATGGATCTGGGATCACCTTTGCTATGTCCCAGCTGCTACATGTAATGGCAGTAGCTGCCCTCAGTCTTAATGCTTCAGCAAGAAACCCATGGAGGTTCTTTTTATTCTCTGTGAGGCCTGTTTGACTAGTCCTTGGGATTTCAGATAGAACTGGTCAGATGCAAAGGAAACACTAACATTTGAAAAAAGCCCTAAAAAGCAGCATGAACCAGAAACATTTCTGAGTATACTGATATAGTTTTAAGGGAAAGAAGACAAATTTAAAATTCCAATTACCGTCACCTTCCCTCTCCTCTCATAAATAAACAGAACTTAAGGGAAAAAAAGAAACCATTTTTTTTTAGGATGTGTTTAGATGCTTAGTCTCAGAACCTTCTTTGTGCTTTACAAAGAAGAGATTAAAGTTATTAAAAGGAATAGAGAAAAATAAAACACACAAGCCACCCAGCCTCATCAAATACAGGGAAAGGAGAGACAGGTGTCTATCTACTCCATTAGTGCACATTGCAACATGACTAAATACAGGAGCACTGCTTGCAAAATGGAATCGAGGCAAATTGCCCAACAGATGGTACAACCTATTAGTGGAGAAACTTTCTAAAGGATGATAAGCTACTGCAGGAAATACAGACGTTCTCATATTGCAAGGAAGGTAGTCTGTAGGGAGGTAGGACTCCCTGAAATATGGGTCAAATTCTAATCCTCAAATGTACCTCAAATTATAAGAAATGCCAAGCTCTGGGCTGCAGAAGTGCAAAGGGCTCTCCAAGGTGTGGTGCCTAGGGTTTTAGGCATATTTGAAGTGAAATAGATGTAAGACAGCATACCTCTGATCTAGGCGATTAGAGAAAAGACTGGTAAGGATTTTTTGTTCTTGTGTTTTTGTGTTTTCACAGAAGGGACAAAAAGGGACAAATATGCTTTTCTTTCTTATGAAAAGGAGACAATAGACATTTAAGTTCTGGATAGATTTCTCAGTTGTAAACCCTGTTATCCAGAGAAATTCCATGGAGATTAATAAATCTGTGTTGGTTTCTGCCAGCTGAAACCATTTTCCACTCAGAAATGAATTAAAAAAAAAAAAAAAAAGAAAAATTTTGCTTATTCAGTATTGTTTTTCTTCCCATAAAAGTGTCTGGCATATACTTACAACAGACATCAGAATGTCGGCATCTAATTAGCTTCATTCATTTCATACAGTAACTATAGGTACAAAAAAAATCTTAGCAGATGTGTCCTCCCTTCTTTCTCTCCTCTAACCATTGTGTATAAGGCATAGCTGAGATTTTGAATTCATTAGTCCCAAAAAAAAATCACGTCTTTGTGAAAATGAACATTTTCACTTTAAAATGAGTGAAAGGAACTGCCAGCCCTGAGTACACTAGTACTGTAGCCAGCCAAACCTAGCAATGCACAAACAAAAGTACCTAATACAAGAAATACAGCTCCAGTCACAATGTAATATTATAATATAGGCAATAGCAGTCTGGCACAAAGTCTTTTATTGCTGTTGGCAAAGAGTTCTTTAAGAATGTGTGCTTGTTCATCCAAATGAAAAACAAAAATGCAGTGCATGAGAAATTATAGTTGCTTCATCTTTTTTCTCTGGTTATATACTCAGACATCTAAAGATTGCTCACTTATTGATTCAAACATTCTATTGTCAAATCTTTTCCTTAGGAATGCAGCCATTAGTCACCTGACTTTACTCACTGAAGCAAATTCTGTTCTGAGAAACATCCAAGTAGGTTAAAGCAGAAATAAGTTTTAAAAGTCTCTGTATCCCAGTTTTCTTCCACTGACTCCAGTGTTGCCTCTTACGAGCTTGACCTATGATTTGTACGTGTTTAATTTAAAGTGTGATCTATGTATATAAAAACCATGCATATATATAAAAATCTAATTTTATATGTGTTTATGTAATATGTGTGTAAAGAATGTCTGGCAGCAACTTGTATTAACCATCATGAAGGGCTCTGGCTCTCCTGTCACTCACTGAAGTTTACATCAGTTGTTCCATCAGGCCTGATGCTCCTCTAAGGTACCTCATCTGAGAGCTATTAAGTATCTCCAGATGAAACTCTAGTCCTTTGCTCTCAGTGAGCATGAGCATCAGCCAAGGTGAGGAAAGGGAGGACAAAATCCCCAAATTGTTACACATGGACTGAATGAAACGTTCCTCCAGTTCCTTTGCAATCTTAGGCAATATTGGTATTTCGTTTCTTGTCTGAGATGCACCTGGATCTCTCTCAGGAGCAAATGTATTTTGTCCCGTGAGTAAATTCCAGCAGGAATTTGTATACACACATATATCCTGCTTTAACCATCAGGGCGTCAGAAAGAGGCTGAGAAACATACCAATTTACATTGGATTTTTGCTACCATTTAACTGACTATAATTCCTGCTAAAATATCAGAATGTTGTGTTGTTTAGCCCGTAAATATCACATTCTTAATCCAAAAGCTGTAGAAATCTATGAAGAAACTTCCACTAAACTCACAAGTTGTGGTTGTGTCATTCTATCCATCTAAAAAGAAACAACTTTGCAATCATGCTCAGATATGATTTGCTGTAAAAAATGGAGTCCCTGGCCTTTCTGTGTATAGATTTAAGGATACAGTTATCTCCTCATTAGACTGAGTTGATAGCTTGAAGCTATCATGAGAAAAACTAAACCAAGCCTTTTTTAACCCCACAATCAGGTTGGTAATTCTGGCAGCATTTGACTTGTGGGAAAGTATGTTGTCCCATGCTGTCTCCATTTCAGCGGCTGCACCACCTTTTCCTGCCTGCTCTCATACTTAGATCTCCAGTTTCCAAGGCCCAGCTACAGATGGAACAGGAGGGGGACGCATACTGGGTCTCAGCTCAGCAAGAGGTGCAGATTAATTGGCCACATATTGCTGGAGCACATTTAGACATTACTTGTTTTAGGAGCAAGATTAGCAAATAAAATAAGATTTGCTGTCTTTTTTCACATTCACTTTCTTTTGGTGCAGTTAAACCTTTCAAGGAGCCATGTCCCCTGCAGGATGCACCGCCTGGTGCGTGTGTTCATTACAGCTCATCTGCAGGATGTCAGGGCTAAGAATCATCCCTGCCCTTGTCTGAGTACAGACAAAGTAATGTATGAGACCATCAGTGAAGAGTTCACTATAAATTCAGGCAGTAAAAGCTGGCATTAATGCTTGCTTGAGCAAAGCACAAATTCTGCTTCCATTCCTTCCTTCTTTTCACAGCCTCTCAGCATTGGTCTCTGTGATTTACCAGAGCCACAGCTCCTCTCTTCCCATTTTTCCAGGCTCAAAAAGGAATTTACACATGCCATGCAGACTAAATACTAGAGAGAATGGCAAATACAATGCCAGAAATAAAGGGAAAAAATTCAATAAAAAAACCCACCCAAAAAAATCCTCTAAAAATTTTTAAAAATCAAGAACTAAGTCTGTGGAATTAAGAAAGAGACTGGATCGCTGCTTGTAAAAGCAGTTTGAGAGACATCCAAAGAGAAGTTAATTCAGGATTGTGGCTGATGTTTCATGTCAGTTCTGACAGTAACAATTGTTCCTGCACATGTTGACAGCTGAAGACGAGTGGCTAAAAAGGAGACATTTTCTAGTCTCAGCTCAGAAAGTACTGTTACTGAAGTCAGTTGAAACAAGTGACTAGGAATTAATTAAATAATTTCAAATGTCAGCTATATCACGCATTCAACAAATTTTTTTTAAAATTCCTATACCTTCTATTCAAAGATGATCTTCGCAAACCATTTGACCAGGTCATGATCCACTTCTGCTTGATTTGACATATTGATGAGTGAATATTACAGAACAAGAGTTATACAAACAAATGAACATGTTTGAAAGAGTACTTTTTCATTGACTTGGACAAAGCATAGAAATTTATGTCATTCTGCAGCAATTTACTCTCACAGACTTCTACATAACCAAGTTGGTAATCACTTTTATTATGATTCCTGATTTGCTTTACACTAGTCTTAAAACACATGAAAGACAAATCCAGACAAAGGAACAAACAACATCAAAGGAAGATGCAATATCTGTTCCCAAATCTTAGTCAGATCCATTCATTCTTCTGTGCTCTTCAGATTTTTTTTTTTGACAAATATCCTCCCACTTCTGCGGCTAAAGTACTGTTTGTAAAACACATTAATCATGTATAGAAAATGGACATCAGCCTTGAGACATAAAACCATAGTTCTGCCTTTTATGGTCCTTAAAGACACATGGCAGCTTCTTTAAGATATGACATAAGCCCAAGGCCTCTCTGCTTGCTGTCAGTAAAGAACAGCTTGGTGATGAAGGAACAACTGTGGCTGATAACTCATTAATTTTGAGCTGGATAATTGCATTCTGTTTCCATAAAATATATTGTCCTTCTAGTTATATTCCCCTTCATACATTGTTCTCTTCTGTGACAATGCTGCCAAATATCATGGGAACAGGTTGCCCAATTGCACTGTCATTAGCTGTGTTAGACTTTCTGGGCTCAGTTTTGACAAGGCTACTTGGAGTAGAGGTGAGGAAAAAAGATATTTTTCAGCACACTGGATCACACAGATAAGCAAGCAGAGCAAGAAGTTTAAACAGTGCTGACACTATGCATAGACTTCTAAGTTTAGCCCCAGAAATAAATGCATTGCCTCTGAGGACACACCACTTCTTAACAATTTTCTCTTACATCAAGAGAATGGCGACTAAGATTAAGATCTGTGACCGTGCTTTACTTCATGAATTTTTGGTTCATTGTTTGTGGCCTGCCTCAATGCAATGCGTAGGATGATTCAAATACCTGCATGCCATGACTGTGTCTAAATTTACATGTTTGTCACACTGTAGCTCACCTCTGGCTACAATTCTACAATTTTTATGCAGAAATGTGGGGGTGAGATGATGGTTACAATAGATCTGAGTAAACTTAAATTCAACTGAGATGGTTAAGTCAGGTCTGAGTTTCAGCCTCACAGATGTCAGAAAGTTGATAGTGCACTTGCTCTGCCCCAGGGAGTAGCAAGCTCTCTGTGCTCTGATGGCAAAGATATTTCCCAGGCACCCAGAGGTGATGGTTTCTTTAATCTCTCACTCCCAGGGACTGTGGCAGGAAATTTAGACCCACTTAATGACCTCTGTTTGCCAAAATACCTCTGAGACTACCAGGAGTGGAGGAAAATGTTTTGGGATAGTTCATCCTCTGTTTGCAGCATGTGACTTGTATCTCATTCTCTACACTGTTTAACAGCCTGTTAAATGTGGAGTTTTCTAGACAGTGTGGTTCTGAGCAACAAAGAATCATTGAAAGTTTAATGCAGGTGAAGACATTGTGATATGGGTTAAAAGAAGCAACCCAAAAGGTCAGTGAATACCACTGCAGAGAGGAGCCTGGCAACTCTAAGGAAGACATGTGGGTGATCTGCTCCAATTTTTCCCTGAGTTTTAAAAATATTTTCTGCTAATAAAGTGAAATAATCCAAATATGGAGCAAAAATAACTCACATTTAGCTGGAGACTTTTCCAAGAAGTTTATTTGTAGTTGAACTTGTTATGACAGGTATCTATTTTCTGCTTCTACTTAGAGGAGTAAGAGATGAATGCATTTTTACAACTGTAGAAATGAATAAACCTGTCAAATACAGGAATTATTTGTTAAGTTCGGTCAAAAATATTTGTTCTCGTAGTTGCATTGTTGCAGAGCCATTGTCTCACACCCACGAGGTGGAGAGTTCAAGTGGCTCTAGAAGTTATTAATAAAGTTTGTAACACGTGTATGATGGGAGAGATATATGTATGTACAAACACAAGACTAGTTTTGTATTGAAGGATTGTTGGAACAAACGTGTCAAGATAAATCATGTATCCACACAGACGTGCTGGCACAGATACATATACAAACTTAAATACTCTCAAGTTGGTTCCACTAGGCCAATCCAGGCCTTCCTGTGCAAAATTGCAGAGAGGTTTGGGGTGTTTCAGCCTGGAGGTATTTCAGAGGAAAGGGGTTTGTGAAGAAAATAAAGTAAAAATGTAAGGATTATCCAACAGTGCAAAGAGTTTGAAACAACTTCTTGAGTTTAACTTTGGACCTGCTACCAAGCTATGTTTTTAATGCAAAGGTGAGACATAAAATATGATTGCTAAAAAACAATTATTTTAAATAAATTGGAAGATTAACAGCTCATTTAATATATAGCAACGCTAAAGGAAATGGTTGCTCGTCTCTGGGAATGTATCAATGACCAAACTTATTGCCTTATACAGACAATGCAACTTAGTACTAAGGGTCTGTCCTCTCTGCCTGGTGTTTTATGGTTGGAGAACAGCCCTGCAGGGAATTATAACAAAGAATCGCTTAGCCTGGGCACACAGAAAGATGTTTCCTTAAAAACTCTGAAAAGTAGGGGCAGATAAACTTCTGTTATCATTGCAGCCACTATTAAGAATGAATTACTGGTTGCCCTATAACCTGGGTATCTAAAGGTCTACAGGAGGATTAACTAAGTACTATAACACAGAGAGCGAGTTGAGCCTTGTAGGAAATAAAAGCAAATTTATAAAATTACATTTAATCACTATCAGCTATTCTTCAGTGCATGAATGAATAAATGCTCCTGGGTTAGATCTAGTCAGGATATCACATCATCATGTTATTCACAAGACTTTGAAAACATGAATAACTCTCATCAATGATCCTAATTATTCCTGCAGGAACTAAAGTTCAGTTACTAAGTAGAAAGTGTTGATAAGAGAAGAATTATTTTCTGGCAGAACACACTTTAGCATCCAGCAGATAATGGACAACTGCTTACATTCCACTGTAATGTTTTGGTATGAATTAAATTTCTTTCTTGAGATTAATAATGGGACTCTTTAATTTCTATGATGGGTTTAATTCTGAAACTTACCAAAGTGTTTTGCATATTGTATTATTTACATTATATTATTTAGAAATTAGATCAGGTTCGGTGACGTCAGATTTTTTTTTTTTTTTTTTTTTTTTTTTTTTTTGCTGTGGTCACCAGATAAGTCCCTATCTATCTTAAGGACATAATAAATAAACCCATGGCATATCTGCAAACTACTCAGAAAATCTCTGTCAGCATCATTATACATTAGCAGAGGACAAGAAATTTTATAAATATTCTTGCACTGAAGTTCTAAGCAGCATATGTTTAAAGCTGGAACGTACCTGTGTCTTTATATGGAATAAACCAAAGGACTTCTCCAGTCACAAAGAGTTTTGGGTGTTAAACCACCATTATCCGTGTGACGAAACACCACATCTTCTTAATACCATATCTTGGCTTCAGCTTTCTATTAACTTGGGTTCTGGGATCAGTTCTTATCTCAGTTAAGTAAGCAAATATTATTTATTTCTTGGCTATTTCTCATAAGAAGATTAGGTGGTAGAGGCACTGAAATCCATGCCTGTTCTGCAATGCTAGTTTTTGAAATCAAGCCTGAGGTGATTTCATTATTGAGGGTTTTGTCCCATGGAAATGGTTAAGATCACTGTTGAACACTGAAAACAGAAATTAATATTGTAATAACTTACACTGATTTTTTAAAATTTTTTTTATATATAGGTGCTCCTTCTACAATCTTCTGCACCACTGAAGATCACAGAATAGATCCTAAAAAACATGTAGAAACCTCAGGCAAAATTCCCACACATTCAGGAAGAAATGAAGGAAGGCTCCCAACGACACTGCTGGAGCACCTCAGAAGTGAAAGCTTTCTGAAGGCTCATAAAATCAAATCCTTAGGTGCCCCTAGAAGTTTTCTATGTTTCATGAGCTGACCACCAAGGCACTTCAGACCAGTTGGAACACAAAAATCTAGAAATCTTTGGTTCAAAGTTCATTTGTCAGGTAAATTTATTGGTCATGATCAGAGCATATCCAATCTTTTGGGCTGTTTCAAGTATAAAGTGATGGTGAAATCACTGGTCTCAGACATGAGACTTGTAGATTCTAAGACCTGTCAGCATGAAACAGTTTGGAAATACCAACCCAATCATCAAGGAGAAAATCCCAGTCATAGTAGGGTGGGGCTGCTGAGTAAATTTCTTTGTCTTATGTGGGTCCTTCCTGCAGGCAACAATGGAAGATTTGGGGATCCATCAAGCTAGACACAGGAGATACCTGATCTCTAATCTAGTTGTTGGGTTTCTCAGCTGAGAAAGAGAAACTTTTCTTTCTTCTGCTCCTTTGTCTCATTTTGCTTTACATCAATACTGTAATCAACACATGACAACTGGAAAATGTGAAAATCAAAGTCTTCCAAGGGAAAGCAGATGGATTATGCAAACTATAAGAAGGATACACAAGGGCACTAGGTTTTTCATAGGTATGACACCTATCTTCTCACATTGACATTTTCCTGCTCTTATTTTTAAAGAAATTAACATTTCTTTTAAAATCTAGTCTCTCTTTGCAGTTGGCTGGGTGTTTCTCTCACAGGGTCTTCCAGTTAAAACAGTCAGCTGGAGTATTGCTGACTTTAGGTTTTGTCACAGCTGCCAAGACAAGTACTCTGAAGCATTAATGCTGTTCAGTTCAGCTCAACAGAATATTTTCATATCATTCCGAGGTACCCATCATATTAAAACAGAGTATTTTCATTAAAATGGATCTATGAGTCATTAAAAAAATAACATCTTTTTAATTCTCTTTCTTCCATGGCTAGCATCAAGGAAACAGTCATCCTGTGCTACACTTAAATATCACAAAATTCACTTGTATTCCAGAAAAATAGATGGTATCCATGGTCACATAAGCATGCATAAAATCTCATAGAAAATGTTACATGTGACGAGCATAAATGCTGATGATTCCTCCAAGGAGATGCATGACCTGGATCCCTTCAGGCCAACTTTTTATTCCCTCTTTGTGAGAAGAGATAACCTCCAGTCTGAAAAAATTTTTACATGAATAAGGAAAGAAAGAAGCAGAACCCAACAAGAATTTGTAGTAAATTCACTGAGATGAATTTAAGACCAGTCCCTGAGTAACCTTACTCTTATCTAGTTTTAATTTTAATCTCTTTGCTGATAGCCCTGTAAGCACTCTCTGTTTCAGACTAAGTCTTTCCTTCTCATGCCTCTTTCATGTGGCACAGCACCATCCCATGTTTAACACAGAGAGAGAGTTTATAGTCTTCTCCTATAATTCTTTATTTTAGCTCCTAGCTTTTATCTACACTAGTAAACCAGCAAATTCACCTCTCTTCACAAATCCAAACAATTAACCAGATTTCTTACCTTTCTCTAACATGGTTTGTGGCTCCTTTCCTTGCTGATAATGCAATTGCTTTTCCAAGCTGTGAGCTGTACCATGTCCCTCAGCAACCATTACAATGTGTACTTGGTTCTCTAAAGAATAAAACTGATTCTCCATCTCTGCCCATAATTCCTTGTTGCAGGCAATTCCCTGGCTATGCAGTGTAGCACACAGTCTTTAATGTGGCACAGGCCAGAGCCTTACATAAATAAAATGAAATAAATCTTTCCTATTAAATGTCCAGTCAGGGAAAATTATTTGAGAACATTGGCCATTAAAATAAGCATAAGTTTTAGTACAGTTTAGAGATTTTTTCCAACAGATGTGCTGTTATCCCTCATTTGAAAAACTTTAGCCTTTTTATATGAGAATCTATTGTTCATTTTTTTGGAAAGAAGAGGAAGTGCATTAGATATTGGAGAAAGTTTAAAATTAAATGAAAACTCTGGTTTCAGAAAGATCTTATAATCCAATTTACTGTATCTTGTACAGCAACTGCAGAAGAGCTATTGACAGACCCGGTTCAGTGTTCTGCTCACCTCCCAAGGCTAGCACATAAAAGCCAAGGCACTCTGGAGGAGTGTTGGTGGGTATTAATCAGTGTCATGCCTTAGGCTAATGGCACATGGTTGTGTTTCCTCAGCATTACCCCTGAAGATGTGGTCTTTGGGTCTGTGGCTGGCCTGAACTGGCAGGCAAAGCAAATACTGTGAGGACTGAGTTGTGTGATGAGTTTAGGATTCTCTGTAGAAAATGGGAGCATTTTCTGCTTTTTGCAAGCTGAGAAACATTGCTGCATACTTTCTAATTTTTTTCCATCTGTCACCATACTGAAAATAGTTTGCCAGGGACTGGTTCTGATTCTATGCAGCCCTGTGAATTCAAAATCAATTACTAGATATTGGAGCTGGAGATGGAGTGTCTATACGAGTGCGTGCCAAAATGCCACTTTCTACACTGAACAGCACCAATACTCCTGCATAAAAATGCCATACTTCTGATGGCTGTGAAAGCTCAGACAGGGCCCTGATGAGATAGTTTCTACTTGCTCTGGAAAGCAGGCTGACCCAGGAGACCCGTGAGAGCCAAGCTGCAAGCAATTGCTTGGACCACTGCTGGCATGGACAGTACTAAATTGCCATGACAGATGACAGTCTGCATCTGGTTTCCCTGAGAAACATCAGCTCTGATTGAGATAAGAACTCATCAAGAGGTAAAATTTCTATCCACTATATGCCTTTTGATGTTCCCATGGAGGTAGAAGTTCAGACCTGCTAATGAATCTGAATTAACACAAACTCACTCCTGAGGAGCTGAAGGAATTAGCAGTGAAGGACACCATCCTCCCCAAGCACGTTCTATCTCCCGTCACAGCTCTTATTTACTACAGGATGACTAGGACACTCAAAGCCATATTTAGGAGAGGAAAGCCACAATTCTTCTCAAAAGAGAATTTCCTATAAGTCAGTATGGGCCCTTGATCCCTAAGAAGCTGTGTCTGCTGGATCCCAATGTCTTTACTGGAAACTCTGGATGACAAATCCGATGAAGAGGCAGCAAGATCAAGAGTGGTGCTCCAAAGGGAAAGAAATTTGCATTTCTTTAAATGCAAATAAAGACAATCTGGGACACTAGATTGTCTAGAGGAAAGAAACTAGATTGCTTGTCGTGAGGACTGCACCTGGAAGCCAAAGAAAGAACTAGGGGTAAAGTTTTGTACATGCCTTTATAATGGCATTCAGAATAATGATTAACACAATCTGCAGTATAATCTCCTTCATTGCTCCAGTAAGAGGTTGGTATTTGTGTGTACATGCTGAACATACATGGAAACAGGCAGGAAAAATAAACATAAATTAATAATTCTGTGATGCAATATACATGATAATGTACTAGGGGGCTCATTAATAATGGAACATGTGCAAAAAAGAACTATAACAGAATCCAAATAAAGTAAACCTGAAGTGGTCTTGCAATGTAATATTAACTGATGTGATTAAACAAATATGTGACAAAGTAATATTAAACACATGCATTCAGCTACTGTGGAATTCAGGACTGGCCTCTCAGGCTAAGAAATCACAATTTTATATAATTACTTTTTTAGGACAAGCTAATGCCAAGCTACTGATAAAATGTTTTCTTAAGTAAGTATCTAAGTACTGCCCTGGAATAGCTGGTGTTTGCAAATCACAATGAAAAAGAAACCTTCTTTTCCTTTGTCAGTGATGCAGATCAACAATTTTTTTCTTATTAACTGTATAAACATTTTTTGCTATCAGTAAGATGGAACCTCTAGATGCAAATGCCTCTAAAATGAACATGGTGCTTATGTATAAACTGCAAGACTGAAAAGAACAAGAGAAAACACATAATCTAGACCTTAAAAGATAAGTTTACTATTTTTACAACAAATGAGCAAACTTACCAGAATCTGTCCAAATATACTATCTTGTGAAAATTCATACGGACACCCACTGGAATACCTGCATAATAAATCCGTGGCTCAGCCTGTGTCACATGGGATTCACCTCCCCCTAACTGCCTCCAGAAGTTGCAGTTTCATACTGGGCACACATGCACCTCCTGAGATTCTCACCTCTCCCATCTCCTAACCATCAAAGGCAACCAAAGAGAAATATTTACATTTTCCAAGGCCTTTTGCATTGAGGGTGATATTTAGAAAGTCCTCACAACCCCAGTGCATCAGTGTTCCTATCACAGAGCTGCTCCTCTGCTGTGTCAACCCAAATCTCCCACTCAGTTTGTGCAGTGGGAGGTGACACACTTATTTGCAAAGACTGCTGTCATCACGCATCCTCCACTGCCACTCACTGCAGCAAGGCCTGTTGTGGGGTCAAATATGCAGCATGCACTTTCCTTTTTGTCCTTTTTATCAGAATCTGGAGAAATCATAATATTAATCTCAAAAAAATAAAATACTGTACTTCTCCACACCCCTCTAGTCATGACAGTCAGTGTCTTCATGCACCCTGCTGAGCTCCCAGGTATGGATGCACATCTCAACCACATCTCTCTTTCATGTCATCATGAAATCAGGTGCATGGTGATACATTCACCCCCTCAACCACATGCTTACTGGTGTGTCAACAAAGCCTCCTGTTATTTCAGGAATTTACAGCCTGTCAACAAAGTTTTTGGGGTTAAAAGTTCAAAGACCTGGGATAGAAGATGGTAGCTGAGAGCACCATGGATTTCTATGCACTAATGTTGATGGATACAGTTCAATAAAAACAATAGTGCATGATACTGCTCACACAGAATTCATTATAAAACGATCAACCATTTCACTGTGATAAAGTTCACCTCCAGGTATAAATTAACATCTACCTAAGTGTTTGAAAGTCTTTTTTTAATTTCATTGCAAACATCTGCACAGCAAATACGAGCTGTATCTGGCTTACAATTCAAGGCACATGCTATTGTTAAGTAATGCTATTGTTAAGTGAAGATGAATTTAAGATTATTATGTTTTATTAAATCAAGAACATTTAGGTAGGCTATAAAGTTTACAAATAGACTTCTAACCCAGACAACAAGATTTTTTTTACAATTTTTTTTTACTTTTAATCACATCTTTTAGGAAGCCTTCTTAGTGTGAACACATCTCACACATAAACATGAGTATTATATACAAGCACAAGGAAAGACTAACGGATAGAGAAAGTTTATTGTGTAGCTGAATTACTTTATTGGCTGCCACAGAGACAAGGACACTGGTATGGTCTGTTGTATCCATATTGCCTTGCAAACTAAGCACATGCTGACTACTAAGTAGTACAAGAAATTAGCATTGGTGTCGCCTGTGACTTTCAGAATAAGATAATTAGATGGATTTTAAAGACAGGGCAGTTTTCACCAAAAGTGACCAAATTTCAGCCATCTAATCACCATTTAATGTGCCCATTAAATTGTGCTCTTAGTTCTGCTTTTAGAAATCGTTACCAGTCCTTTAAAAAAAAGGCAAGAAGGCAAGAAAGCAAAAATGTTGTATCATATAAATTATTGAAATAACTCCTAAGAGACACCTAATGTAAAAATCCATTACCTAAACAAGATCACCAAATAGCAATAGAGCATTTTGGCAAGAAACATCTGTAAATTTATTGATTTTTCTTTTCTTTTAAATAAACTAGTACATACCTAATAGAATTGCTGATACCTTTTCAGTATAAGATTAAACAGAAATGGTATATATACGTAGAACTCTGTGGAGAAGAAATGGCATAAAATCACAGATGGAAAACCCAGCAAGGAGATGTTGAAATTCCGATATAAAAGTAATAAAATACAATATACATTACTCAGAAGCTTATCAATCATTCGCAGAAGAAAATAAATAAAATAAGCACTGATTTATTTTGCAGGCAAGAGCTGCAAAGAGCGACACTGGCTTCCTAGAGTCAAGTGTCAGACCAGCACACTCAAGGGAGCCCAGTACTGGATGAGCAGCTCTATGTATTCACACACACTCTGCCCTGTGGGCTGGATAAAGCCATGTGGTCACCTGTGCATCAGCTCACAGACTTGTCTGATGAGCAGAACTTGCTAAATGAGCATCATATAAGATGAATATTGACAATTTCATGATCTGGCCCTGTGTGAGTCAGTATCATAGCATCATAGAATGATTTGGGTTGGAAGGGATCTGCTTACAGCCTACTGCCATGGTCAGGGACACCTTCTGCTAGACCAGGTTGCTCAAAGGCCTGTCCAACAGGACCTTGAACATTTCCAGGAATGGAGCATCCACAGCTTCTAGACAAGCTGTTCCAGTGTTCCACCACCCTCTTAGTAAAGAATTTTTTGCTAATATCTGAATATCTAATAATATCCAATAATATCTAATATCTAATAATATCTAATAATATCTAATATCAGCAGCCTGAACCTGCTGTCTTTCAGTTTAAAGCCATTACCCCTTGTCCTATCACTACCTGGCCTTGTAAAAAGTCCCTCTCTGGATTTCTTGTAGGACCCTTCTTCCAGTACCCTTTAGGTACTGGAAGGCTGTTAGAAGTTCTTCCTACAGTCTTCTGTTTTCCACACTGACCAACCCAGCCTCTATCAGCATGTCTTCAATAGGAGACATCCTCCCGCCTTCATGGCCTCCTCTGGACCTGCTCCAGCATGTCCACATCTTACCTGTGCTGAGGCNATGATTTGGGTTGGAAGGGATCTGCTTACAGCCTACTGCCATGGTCAGGGACACCTTCTGCTAGACCAGGTTGCTCAAAGGCCTGTCCAACAGGACCTTGAACATTTCCAGGAATGGAGCATCCACAGCTTCTAGACAAGCTGTTCCAGTGTTCCACCACCCTCTTAGTAAAGAATTTTTTGCTAATATCTGAATATCTAATAATATCCAATAATATCTAATATCTAATAATATCTAATAATATCTAATATCAGCAGCCTGAACCTGCTGTCTTTCAGTTTAAAGCCATTACCCCTTGTCCTATCACTACCTGGCCTTGTAAAAAGTCCCTCTCTGGATTTCTTGTAGGACCCTTCTTCCAGTACCCTTTAGGTACTGGAAGGCTGTTAGAAGTTCTTCCTAGAGTCTTCTGTTTTCCACACTGACCAACCCAACCTCTATCAGCATGTCTTCAATAGGAGACATCCTCCAGCCTTCATGGCCTCCTCTGGACCTGCTCCAGCATGTCCACATCTTACCTGTGCTGAGGCCTGCAGAGCTGGATGCAGCACTGCAGGTGGGGTCTCTCCAGAGCAGAGCAGAGGGGCAGAATCCTCTCCCTTGCCCTTCTGGCCACACTGCTTTGGATGCAGCCCAGGACATGGTTGGCCTTCCGGGCTGTGAGTGCACATGGCTGGGACGTGTTGAGCTTCTCATCAGTTTTCCCTGGAAACCCATAAAGAGTCTGTCCTATGTTAAGTGTGAGCATCGACAGGTCACTCTGGAAGCCATCCCTTCCCTCCATTGTGCCCAGCATGCTACATAGTTTGGTGCCATTGCCAAACTTGACGAGGATATATAAAATCCTACTGTCCATGTCACCAACAAAGATGTCAAACATTATGTCTTTGGAGACAAGATATTACCAATGCAGATAAATGCAAACCTCTCAGTGTCTGATTATATGAAGTGATAAATGCACCCACAATTCCTGCAATGTCTACAGGACTGTGAATACTGTAGGATTTACTCAGGCGAAACAGAATTTAATGAACAGAACTTATCAGTATGGAAGTCTTACATATATAAACATTACTAGCATTATGTTGCCAGAAGAGTGTTTGACATGAATGCTTATAAACAAAATACTAAAGAAAAAAAGCAGGTTTTTTCTTTTGCTTCTGATTTTCCTGTCTTCCTTCCTTCTCTCTTTGTAATAGGTCTTGAGAGATTGCCCTTTTGCACATGAATACAGACAAATTCTTGGCAATTTTTTATACAGGAGAGCTACCATAATTTCATGCCTCTTCAAACACACAGTAAAAGCAATCAAGGGAAAAAGAAATTAAAAACTAATTCTGCTATTTATTCTCCTGATTTATTTTATCAGTCATCCCACTGTCACACTGAATAATAATCAGCAAGACTTGATACACACACTTAGCAGAGGGCAGACATCTTTGTGGCTTTCCAGAGAAAACTGCAAGCCCCAGGCAAATACTGATTCTCAAGGAAAGATTGGATTAATCACAGCAAACGTGATGCCAGTGTTAACATTTCTGTTCACTCAGCTATCCGGGCAAGCTAACTACGATACAAGTTTACCTAATTAATCATGTCAATATAGGAGAAAGAAAAGGCTTCAGAGCAGTTTACTACCACAGAAAACTGCTGGTATGTGGAAGGTAAAGTAGACAGAGTGTCTACAAAGAGGTATAAAATTACAACAGAAGTATTGTGACAAACTACAGATAATTATTGCTTATAATGTCTGGCTGCAATTATTCAATTTTGTACCATTTCACATTTAGTAGCATAGTGCTGGAAGTAGGACACTAAGATGACTGTTTGGAGGAATTCTATTTCAGTCACAGTCACATAGTGGTGTTGATTCAGAATGCCTTCAACAAAACCCAAGATCAAAGTAAAACCATTATTTAGTTTTCATTGAGATCCATTCTTGCTGGGAAAAACTGCCCAAGCAATTTTAGCCTTAGAGAATCTTAAAAGCCTGAGGGGTTTTGTTGTGCTTTCTGTTTGCTTGTTTTGATTTGTTTGTATGATTATTTGTTTTGTCTTCGTATTAAATCAGTAGTGAAAATAATGAATTCATCGAGGTTAGATATGACTGTACAGAAATTTGTGTTTTGAGTGGTGCCTGGATGCACATTTAAGCCTCAGCTGTGATTTGTGTGAAGCATATCTCTAAGACAATGGCACTCCTACATCTCCTGATGGACCAGCACATATTCAGCTCCAGGAGAATAATTTTGTTCAGTGTAACAGTAGAATAACTTCAAGTGGGCAAAGCAGAATGGAATGAAATGTCCCTAGCCCTGTAGAACTAGAATTACAAAAGTCTCTTAAAGCATTTGTTGCAATTTCTGTAAGTGCCCATAATGTTCTCTAACTCCTTAGAAAATTAAAATGACACAACTAGAAGCTCTTTAAAACATCTCTATATATTCATTTGCCTTTGCATCACTGTCTAACCACCTACATAGACCTGGCCATTAGAAATTTTTTTCCTACAAAGGGAAATTTTCTGTACCCACTTTTATATCATTATCTGTACAGAGTTCTGAGACACCATTTAGAATATTGACTTAGGCCAGGGACTGTCTGAAGCCAATTTGTTCTCCTTTACAGTGAAAGGGAACAGGTTGTCATTTACTGTGCCTCTGGGAGCAGTATTTCCTTGAACCATTCCACTAAAGCACACCTGTCTGTGACATTTAGAAGCTTGGTTTTCATTAGATGCCAAGGCTCACTGGAAATGAAACACCAAGAAGAAACACACTGACCCAGTGAAGCTCCAGACATCAGAGAGCTACTTCCTGACAGCTTGGCCACCACTTCCTTGCATCCCTCTTGAAAAGCTGACAAAGAACAAAGACCACCAAGACCCGTAGTTCTTCATTTGTCAACACTTCTAAGTATCAAGTTGAGACCAGAGGGATTCTGCATTTCACAGGATGCCCCATATACCCCAGCACAACAATCCCATTCTTACAGTAAATTTCAGCATAATATATAACATGTCCAATGTGGTCAATTTTAACATTTCCCCTACTTGTCCTACTCAACTTCAGAAGGATCCAAGGAAGAGTTAAGGTAGATGACCTACCTCTGCACAAGTGCTACACCTTTCAGCACACACAAAGCACTTACAGAAACTTGTAGGAGCCAGTGCACTCAAACACAGAAAATTCCAAAACAGCTAAATTTCGCCACTGTTCATCCTTTCCCTTTCCTCCTGGGAATCAGGCTCTATACTCTCAAACTTTTTATTCTTTTTCCCTTGGTTTCAGAAATCTCTTGCCCGCATGCCTACCATGCTTTTTCTCCTCAAAAACAGCCCAGTCATTCAGGCTGTCTACGTCCATCATGAGATGCAACACACGACCCCTGACTTTGGAGTACTATAGCAAAGGCCACAGCAAGTGTTCTGGAAGACATGTAGCTGCCTAACAACTCTGAGAAGCTGGTAGGTCATTCCAAAGCACCAGAGCACCCCTAGTTTTACTGCTGCTTCTTTCAAAACATCCATTGCTTTTGTAACCTCACTAGATGCCTATCTTACATGAGTCACGTAAATACTTTTTCCAAATATAGACCCAAATATCCTCACGCAAAATACTTACTGCAGACAAAGTTTTTACGCAGGTTTAGTAATAATATTATTATCACAATTAATGATGTCCTTAAATATGCATGAAACATTTCACAGAACAACTGTTTAGTCTTTAAAGGAAATTTGTTTTTTCCCCTGGATATAGTTTTGTCCTAGCAGAGGAAAAGAATTATGCAGTCCAAAAGGAGCATTATAAATTTTACTACTGGGCTAAATACAATGGCGCATAAATCCAGCAACTGTGAAGTCTTGTTAGATAGATAAATGTTTAGGGTTTTAGCCCTGCCATTTATCAAAAGGACCTTCCCCTACACTCTTCATCCTGACTGCTACAAGCATTTTTAATGTTGGAATAAAACTCATTTGATTGTTTGAAAAATACCTGTAGACAACTAGGCTCTCACAGTTGAAAATACTTGCCTTCATAGTTTAATGTAAGTCAGCAGCAGCCTGCTAGGTTCCCAGACTCAGGGAGATTCATGGCCATGTCTGAGTCTCTTCCAAAGCACTCATTCGGTTCTCCAACAAAAAAACTAAAAAAAAAAAAAGAAAAACCAAAAACCAAAAAAAAAAACCACATAAAGCAAAAGCTTTAGCTCTGTCTGTACCACTATTGGGGAAATCTGCTGCCCACTCTCATCCTTCAGCTGCTGGCCCAAAAACTTCCCTAATTATTGCAGATTTTTTTCCTGCTGATACAGTCATCCCTTGTATCCCTTGCATACAAGGACACATGCTGTTAGCTAATGGTCAGTATCTGTGGATTTCCCAGTATTTGGGACTCCAAGTCCAGAGGTGAAATGAAGCCCTACCCCATGAGCTCATGGTCTATCTATAATGCATCATAATGCACATTCATGCCAACTGCCATGAGCTACAGCCTAGAGCCCAGCTCAGAGACTTTCTTCTTATCCCTTTTCAATGATGAAGACTTTCCTGGGCATCAGTTCACACACATGTTTCCCCATATTTTATTTGATAAATTATATGTAAGAGTGAATGGGGAGCCAACATGATCCATATGTTAGTGAATATGTAGCATCACCTCTTCACCACTGTAGCCATACAAATTTCTTTAGTTTATAGTCTTTACCAAGTTAAATCAAGTTTAATATTACAGGAACATGTCATGTCACCTATCCAGAAACCACCATTCACAATTTAGAACCCCATAAAAATGATAATAA
Organism: Ploceus nigricollis; assembly: GCA_013399945.1. Classification (NCBI taxonomy): domain Eukaryota; kingdom Metazoa; phylum Chordata; class Aves; order Passeriformes; family Ploceidae; genus Ploceus; species Ploceus nigricollis. The sequence continues at coordinate 185,694 of VXBC01002721.1, read as the reverse complement.
GAAGAGGAATTATATTTATCATTGATGGCCACAGTTGAAATGAAGCTTATTCCTTTTTATTAAGCACTTATAAGGTCCTCATATCCTCTTATCTATTGCCTGAGGCACTCATTCTCTCCAAGAAAAATCATTATTAATCCTTGTTTGTGCCAAGTCCCCGCAGTACCACAGTGTGTCCAGAAAAAGGTGCCATTTAATAAAAAAGTTTAAGGTTATTACAGTTAGAATCAGTGTGGGCAAGCATAGATCACTTGTGGCTTTTGCTTTAGAATGCCTGGAAATTTGTTCATAATAAATATCCCCAATTATTATGATTATTATATCAGGGATGGTACAAAAGCAGAGAAATCAAGCCAAAAATGTGATTATATATTTTGGAGATTCTGGTTATAGACCTGTGAACCTTTACAGTTTGTTCATTGGTCGATATTAAACAGATTTTAAATTTATCTGACTTTTTGGAATTTTGCAAATTCCATCTTGAGGAAAGATATTTCTGTAACGTGGGAGATGCTTCTGTGGTTTATGTGGATTGCAACTCTCCTGTGTAGGGAATCTCTCCTCTGTGTCAGAAATTTGCAATGCCCTGAAGCACTGAATCCCATAACCACAGCAAGCAGGGAAGAAGATTGCACAAACACATTTAAAATCCCTCTTCCTCTGTATGGAAAGGGCTTGTGTAGAATAGATACTCATATATAGGAAAAAAAAGTGAGAAAATGTGGTCATGCCAAAGACCTGCCCCAGACATCACTGAGGCAAACTGGACAAACAAAAAATTGCAGTGCTAAAGCAACAGGAAGATCTCTGCAAGAATGTGATATTAATGGACCTTGCTTTATATTTCTCTTTCTCTTTCTTTCTTTCTTTCTTTCTTTCTTTCTTTCTTTCTTTCTCTTGCTTTCATCCCTTCCCTATGTGTGTGTGTTTGCATACTTATATTCTTAGTAGAAAAAAGCCCAGAATAATTTGAAATTTCAGACTGAATTACCTCAATTCTTCTGGCTTAAAAGTAGAATAAAATGAAGTAAGTGGTGAGACTCTTAGAGAACATCATCCCTGGAGTGTTTCTTAACAGCATTTCTTTAGAAATTGGGGAAATGGTTCAGATTGTTCCTCTTCTAAGGCAATATGAACACACCAACAGCTTAAGAAATGATTTAATCTACATAAACAGGAAATTCTGTGTGGGATACTCACTTCTCTCGAAGCTGAATAATTCTATACAAAATTTTTAGCTGTAGAGGGGACACCAAGAAAAAGACTGATTGTAAGAAAACTTGTTATTTATGGACTGTATGGAGAATATCAAGTTTTCAATTCATATGTCACAGAGGAATTAAAGGTTTTCCTAAAGGGGCAACAACACATGACATTCCTATTCTTAAATGCCTAAAGCTAGCACTTCCTGAAAGGCACACAATTGCATTTCAGGCTGGTGCTCTGAATCACAAAATCAGTTTGCACTTGGATCTTTCATATGCCTCATAATGAGTCATACTCTTTATTTCCTTTTATTCTTACATATTTTATACAAAACAGAAAATAACAGAAAAACTAGCAGCAACTTCATCTTCAAATACCCTATGTTATAATCAGATCAAAAAGAGAAACAGACCCTCGAGACAGCCAACATGCAAGCTGTTAACAAGCAAAGGGTAAAAAATGAGCCCAGATAAATGATGCTGTTGAGTCAGGGATGGGACGAAATGACTCCAAGTCACAGAAGGCAAAAAAGAGAGTTTATTATTAAGAAGTAGGTCCTTTTATAACCAGGATCGCTAAGGTGAGACCTCACTGGTCTCAAAGTAAAACCTTTCACACTATTGTTGCCTATGAATAGCACGTTGTGGTAGAACATATCTATAAACAACATGAACAGAAAGAGAGATAAAAATTGTTTAAATTCTTTCTCTCTAAGTTTCCCAGGCCTGAAGCCTGGGAGAATTCTCTGTTCTCTCTTCAGCTGAAATGAGAGCCTCCACAGATAAATAGGCATGGATGAAGTTTTACCCTTTTCTGGAGCCTGGAAATCTCAGCATAGGTCCACACCATCACTTGGAGTCAACCTTAGCACTAGTAACTTCTGGGCAAGTGCACAAAACATTTCACCAAACCTCTTGCACAAGTTTCTCCTCTGGACCAAGAAATGCTGACAAATGATGATGCATATTATCAAAAATGTCCTGCTGAAGAGTGCCATGCACAACATAAAATATGGGCTATCACATCCTCCTCCTCAGTAGTGCACAAGAGACATAGAGGACCAGGTTTTTGCACACCTTTTCTTGTTCCATATCTGTCCCCTACAACCCATATTCATGAGAACTCATATATTCCCCTGTGGCTGTGGCAATCCCAGACAAAGTGAGCCACTGATTAAGACATCTGTCATCCAGTGTCACACAGGAGGAGGGACATCTCTGAGCTCATGGAACAAAGGGCAGAGGAAAGGTACTCTCTGTATCATCAGAATGTCTGCCCCACCCCCAGCTCTCCCTAAGCACACGTCCAATGCACTCTAACAGACCAAGCTGTCAGAAAGCCACCCATTAAACTATCCCAAAGTCCTTTTGGTTTAGGGCATCTTCCCCATTCTTATGCATCCTGTAGTTAGAGATCTTAGAAAGGGGTTGATTCCTGGGAGTCCCCTGAAGGAGTCACACATCATGGGGACAGCTGCTGTAAATGAAGAGGTATGTGAAGGCTCATACACCATAGTGGAGATAGCTTTCATGATGCCCCACAAAATTAACATAGATCGATCCTAAATATCTGACTATTAAAACCATGTAGACCATGGTTTTAATAGGAGTTTTAACTATCTTTTATTACCAGCCTCTTTATGTAATCCTTGAAACACAGCAAGTGTGGATGTCTGTCACTCCTGTACCATGAAGTGGAGCTTAAGTTCCAGCTGTAATTGTGTGAGTTAAAAGAATTTTACTAATGACGAGGGATACTATCTGAAGAGCGGACACAAGGGAGGATTTTCCAGTGAAGTGCAAAAACCATGTTTGTGGCCGTAGAATACATCAAAATACTTAGGACTGTGTCTACTACAACCTCAAAGCAAAATCCCTGTGCCTTGGGACAAGATGAGCAAACCCTAAAGGCAGATTTATACAGGGAGTAGGGAGAGATGGTAAAATCTTTTCATTTTCATTTCTAGTCCGTCAATCTATTTTCGTGATGGAGAGAAGTTCACATCTGAGTTACTTAAATACATGAATTTTCAAGGCAAAGGAGAGAGACAAGCTCTGGTAAATTAGTTAATTCCTCTGGCTCATTATATCCGCAGCAGGTTCAGACAAGCTGAGACTGGCTGTTATTGCAAATGTACAGCGTAGGAGGAAAAAAATACCAGTGTGAAGGTTTGGACCTTTTCTTCTTAAAGTTGCTTTAATTAGAAAACCAGACTCTGGGAGGCTTTGTACTGTGAAAGTCCAATTGTTAAAAAGGATTGGGGGTGGAATACTCACATCTGCCCATCAAGTTACTGAGCTGTCCATCCCATATATCTCGGTTTGTGTCCTTTGTCCAAAGTGGCTCTTATCGCCTGGACATTTATTCCACAAGCACAAAAAACTGCTTTGAAGACATAGCTCTTTATTCACCTTCAAACGCTCTTTCTGGTGTCAGTTTAGGAGTATTGAAATTTGTCTGCATTGCTTGTTTAAAAAAAAAGTTGCACAGGTGGCTGGGAGACAGAACAAGCCCTTGTCTGATATGTCTGCATTGCTTTATGTTGCAAGAAGGCAGCGGAAAACAGTGGGAACCCACCCCAAGAGGAAGAGAATGAGTGACAAAATGGGCATAATGCCAGCCCAGGTATGAGGAGAGCTGTGGCTTCTTGTGTTGCTATTGGTGCATGTGTTGTTGCACAGGCCATAGATGCCTGAGCTTTACAATTCATACCCCTCACCTGGTCAGTGATGAAATGGCCTTATTAGCATTTTTCAGATTTATTCAGTATAAATAAGTAAAGACCTCAAAGAACATAGGGGTGCTTAAAACAGTACAGTATGTATTTCACTCAACACAGAGATGCAAATCTCTGCACATCATCAGCTGCCTAAATGCCAAACTTGCTCCATGACACCTGTGCTAAAGCTGGTGCTTCCAGAAAATAGCAAATCTCAGGCAGGTGGTCAGTGCTTGTGCAATCGCTGTTAATGCTACTGAAGCCTCTTGGAGTCTGCATGTGCGCAGACCAAAGTACGAGAGACAGCTCAGTGCTTCACAGAGACAGCAAACTCACACAATAAACAGAACACACACAAGCACAAGAAGCCTGACCAGCTCAAGTTATGGGCAAGAGGGACCACAGATGCGCATTTACTCATGCAATATGTGATTAATCTCCTTATGTACCATTTTTTGTTTCCACTACCACAGGTCATGCATGAAAAAAGCAATAATTGCATTTTCTTGGCTTGCTGTTAGAACTGCAATGACTTACGCCCTTGGAAGCGCTAATGAGAGATTTGCCTCTACTTCAAAACTCTAAGGATGTTAAAAATTGATTCTTTTTTTGCACAATCGTAGATAAGCAATCTATACTGAAAGGTGCTGGGGACAGGGAGGGAATAATCCAGAGAAAATTAAAATCTGAGAGAAAATTAAAATTATATGAGGCAAAAGAAGCAATAGCCTTGTCAACATAAACACCACGTTTCTCTTGAAATTCCAACAAAAGGTAGAATTCTTAGTAGAAAACACAAGTTTAGATATTAAGTAGGAGAAAATGTACATATATATTTATGTTTACATGGATTTTGTTTTGTTCAAATCATCAAAGGACTTAGGGGGCAGACATGAAGGATGAGGAGGGCATGATGGAGAAAAAACATCAAAATAGTTTGGCATCCCTCCAAGACTAGTTAGAGATATTCACAAATCCTCAGGGACCATAAGATTTCCCTAGTTTTAATGATAACACAGTCACAGTACTTCATTAGCCTTATAATAGCAAATTATTTCTCTGCTCTGGGATTTTGGTAATGAGCCAATGACTTTGACTGTGCTAGGAAATGGGAGCATTTCTCCAAACTGTGTTTAAAATACTAGTGTCACCCAGAGGTGATGTGTCAGCAACCTACATTGCTATGAATATTTTTGCAAGGGCTGCCCAAGAATAAAACTTCTCCCAGACACTAACACAATTCATACAGTGGGTGTGATTGAGCTGAAAGGGAAAGAAAAAAAAATGAAGGAAGGAATAAGTTTGAATCTCCATGGAAGATAAAGCAGGATGAAAACAGGAATTAAAAGCAGTGGGCAAGCCAAGGTGAGCTCTGATCCTCCAGGAACATATGTAATCAAATTTATTGCTTGAGTGTAGCTTCACCACTGTGTTTTGGGAGTCATGCTAAGGCTTTTCTCAAGACCATAGCTGATGGGACCTTTCATGTCCAAACAGATTTGAAAACCTGTATCTTTAACAAGGGGTTCTACCTGTGATCACATAAGAGTACACTGGGTGCTGATGGGCATGATATCTGGTGTAGCAGTGGGTAGGAACAGGGAGTAGATCAGGCTGATGAGCATAAACACATGCATGGTGTCCATGAACGGTAATGTGGACAATCTTTGAATCAAGATTTTTCTTATCACTGCTGGGAGGGTGGGCTTCAGAGCTCTCTTGTAGCAGTATTTGGATGGAAATCTTTACTGCCTTACTGCTTAAAATAAAAATTTAATAAGAAGCTAAACTCCTCTGTGACAGTGCAAGAGATGGATTTGAAGTGAACTGATACCCCCAAGAATATTCCACTCAATATCAGTTTATTTTAGGTCATTCTTAAAAACACTTAATAATATTTTCAGAAATCTTTAGTAGCTCACCTCCAGTTCAGATGCTTTACTAATATACATTTATGCCTACAGTTCTGTATTTGGTGAAAAACTGTGTAAAGAAAAGGTCTCAATAATAACTTAAACGTGCCATGGCTTTTCCCTCTTGGCACTCCTGGATCATGGATTGATAGGCAGCCAGAAATTTTGCTAAATCAAATTAGCATACCCTGAACAGGCTGAGCTCAACGAGCTTTCAGTCTTCTTGCTCCCAGCCCAGCAGGTATCTGCTCACTGTTCTGGTTTAAATATAGTGAAGCTAATCCTTACATGGATGGTGAATCAAAGTTTGGTCTAACCTCCTCGAGACATCCTCTAAGGCTGAGTACCAAGCCCAAGGCTACAAATACAGGACAGGCCTTATCGGTTTTGAAGAAGGCTCAACTCTCATATTGAAAAATTGCCAATGCACGATGAAAACCAAGGATTTATGGCACCCAGCTTGGGAGGACTTGAATGTGTTGGTAACACCAAGAGATCCAGCTGGAGCTGCCCAAACTTTGCTGAGAATCAGCAGTTTTAGAACAGGTTAAAACAATGCATTTTACTGAACTTCCAGGTGATGAGATATGGCCATTACATCTGAACAGACTCTGCATGGGGTCTGCTTCATTTTAGATGTTCACCTTCATTCAAAACTGCTCACACACATGCAGAGAAGACTGAGACTTCTCCACAGAGAGGTATTTGCTCCTTGTTTCAATTTATCCATGGGAATGAAAGCTTGTGTTGCTGCTAGCCTTCAGTAGCTACAAATGACAGCTTTTCAAAAGGAGAAGGAATAATCTTGCTCTCCTTACAAACCAGTATTTGAATTAGATTTCAGAGCATTTACAGCTCAAACAGAGGGATATCAGATCAGTCTCTCGGTTCCAAGTCAGTTTGCAGCAGTGACATTGACAATGACAATTAATAGGTAATCAGAAAAAATTTACACAGAAATATCTGACTGTGAGTAAACAGGGAGATCCCAATAATTAAGTTTAATATATTCAATTTTGCAACTGCAACCACATTTGATGGAAAATATTCCCAGTCCTTTTCTGTGAATATCTATAACAAGAATCAGAAATGTGATGTAGCTTAAGCAGCTTGAGAATTTACTGATTCCTGAGTGTTCATAACAACTTTCACTTCACAGATAGAGCAATTGCCTTTAAGATGGACAAATACATATGTGTTTATATACACATTTAAAGTTTTAAAGAACGGTTCTGGGATCAGATTTCTCCATTTTATGGGTTACTGTGGAAACAGATTAGCCCTTTGGAAATAAAAACCCATGTTTGACTATAATGCAAAGAACAATCCATAGCATGAAAGGAAAGAACAGCTGGGAGTTGGAATAGTGTAAGCTGACATGTCAGACAGTAGCCAGACAAAGTGAGCCAGGGACTGTCTGAAAAACAGAGCAGGGGGGAAGAAAAAGTAAGAACTAAGCACTGTCAACAAAGTCTGCAAAATGGTCCAGCTGTTCACTCTCATCATAACTAAAAAAATAAGAAGAGAATTCCAGGGCTGAGGATTAAATTTATGAAGAGAAGAAAACCTGAATGGAAAAAGTGAATAGTATTTCAGACAAAGCAGACCCTGCACAGAGGTCTTTGTTCGGAAATAACTTGGAAAGCACAACACTGGGTTCCGGGCAAAACACACATCCCTCCACAACCTTTCTGATAAAAGGCCAAAAGGAATCTTAATACACTGCATTAAGCAGACTTTTACAGAAAACATTGTTTGTATAATTTCATTGTTTCAGGCTGAGCATTAATGTCCTAGACAGATAAATAGATTTAGAGAATTTGAGGGAAGGCATATCCAGCACTGCAGAAAGGGCTAAAAGGTGAACAAATTTCACCACAAATCTCTGCTAAAACCTGAAATGAAAGCCCAAAGGACTTCTGGTATACTGTAAATAGTCAGCCAGTTCCTAGAGTCTTAAGTGATGTCTGGTCTTTTGTTCAGACAATGGACAGTTGAATCCAAGATGAACGGTTCCCAGGATTACGTGCACGCTGAGCAGCACAGAGGGAAAGAGAAGTGTTAGAGAGGTTAATTCAGAGACATGCTTACCTCCTAAACAAAGGCATTCAGCAGTACGGAACCTGATTAGGGACTCTTCAAGAAATACAAATAATGTCATTCACATTGCATAAGCAGCTGGGACTATGTATGTGTGCATAGTTAGGAAATAATAATGAATGCACTTTCTTCTCTTTGATTTTTTTTCTTTTTCCTTTGAATAACGTCTCCTGTCCAATGGTCTCTTAGGAGCAAAGCCAGCTAAATAGCTAGCAAAATGATTGATTTAGAAGTTGTTTTGTTTCTATTGTCTATGAGATCACTCCAGGCATTCAGCAACCTAATCTGTTAACTCCTGTATCAGTAAGTATATTACAAATCTGGAATAAAACCCATAAATGATTAGTGAGGGAACTTCATATTCTTTAGATGAAACTAATTATGAGTGTGGATTTCATTAGTGATAGGACAGCTCTGAAATATCATTCATAGTTATTCATCCATGCTCTGGTACCCAAAGATAACACTTGCAAATGTCATGGTAATAATAGGATAAACAGGTTGAACTAATATCCAAAACAGCATGTCATCTGGGTTTTCAATATTTACACTTGGTGCCACTTAAATGAGCAGGATGTGATGAAGAGGAGCGCGAGATATCTAAAGCTTTCATAAATCTCTCACTTTTATCACAGTCATGGTGCATTTGTGTATGTCATCCAGCAGTTCTTGCTTTTGTTTATGTCCCGCAGCTTCATCACCTTTGCCAAACATGCCTTGAAGTATGCTAATCCACTTGGGGTTTTTTCTTTTTTAATTTATTTTGCTAGATAAAAATCCACCCCATCCATCTCTCCTGACTTGCACAGTCTTTCTGTATGTTTCCTTTTCCACTCTTCTCACCTGCAAGATTACAGCTATAATCATGGATAGGGCCAGGTTCCCAGGCAAACTCTGTGGACTGTGGTTCAGCAGGCAAGGAGGCACCTCCAAACAGGATCCTAGGCCCCGTGTAAAGGATCTCACAGAATGATGTCCATGCACACAAAAGCCAGGCCTGCATCAGTCAAAACTTGCATGGTTTAAATTATGGGTGGGGGTGAAACAGTGTGAAGACAACGCACAATAGTGGAAGAGGTGTGAGCCTGTGAGGACACTGAATTTCCCTGAAGAACCATGATTACAGTAGCAGTCCTATGAAATTTCAAGGTAAAAATGCTCAGTAGCCTTCAAAGTGTCTCAGTGATATTTCAAGCTGCTCATGTAGCAGGTGTCATCTTGGCACTGACATGGCTCACTTAAAATGAACCCAAACCTAGATGGACATTTTAGGGTTGTGATCAAGGATGTTAGAAAAATAACTATTTTGCTAAGCTTAACTCCGTGATATCTATTTCCCAAACACCCCTGCTGCTCTTCGAGAGAAGAAATCACTACTTTGACTTTTATCTTCTTATGATCAAGATCATACATTTTACAGACCCTTACTCTGATTGGCTGCTTGAGACTTTTCATGTTGTCGTTTATACCTGTGTTGTAACCCATTTTGTGGGTTTGAAGGCCACTCAGTTGGCCCTGCACAGTGACTTTGATACCTGAATGTTTTCAAAAGCAGCAGCCAGTGTCATGACGACACCTGTAGGTTCAGCATCTCAGTTGAAAATGGCTACAGATCCATGAGAGACCATGACGACATTTAGGATTCATCTATAACCTCACTGACATAAGAAATATCTTCACCGTGGGAATCCATGGGGAACCTTCTCCAGTTCCAGGTGGACAAGAGGTGTAATTCCTCTTTGACACACATGACAGTCTGGCTATACAACCACCTGTGTGTAACCAGGTATGGACCCCCAGACCAATTCTAGATGTGCAAGAAGGAGCAGGAAGGGTTGTGTAGGATGGAGGAGATGGTGCTAGGACCCGGCATTCACACTGTGCACATCTAAGGGGTTTCTTGCAGAGGACCTTCAGTATGGTCTTCTTGAGCCTAGCAGATGCACTGTGCTAGTTGTGCACCTTTTCTGGATTAGTGTCATCCAATAAAAATTCAGATCAGGTTCTGCAAACCTTCTATGGGATGTGAACTAAAGCATAAGCAGGGAGACTCACTTCAAAACCAGGCTCCTGATCTAGATATATGATACCCTTAGATTAGCTCAGAAACCTCAGATTAGCTCAGTTGGTTAGAAAGCGGAGGTAATAATGCCACGGTCATGGGTTTGATCCTGTTGTATGGGCCAGCCACTTAAGAGTTGAACTTGATAATCCTTGTGGATCCCTTCCAACTAGGAATATTCTGTAATTCTATATGAAAATGCTAACACCAACAAAGCAATAACTGAATCTTAGTTTGTGTCTTTGTGTGGGAGGTCAGTGTGTAGAGTACTGTGTATTTCCACAACATTTTATCCTTTTGCCCTTCAGAATATATTGGCAGCATGCACACTGTCTCCTGGGAACAGTGCTTTGCCTGTTTGCACCTGAATAATAGCTAGGAGTTACTTAGGAGAACGGTATTTTTAACATGAGCCAAAAGCATGCCAAGAGCCATTCCGAAAATTGAACATTTAAACAATGTAGATGACAGAGCCCAAGTACCTCAAATACACTGCTTGGCAGCATTTAGTGCTCATGCAGATGTAGTCCTGGTTTCACAGTGTCCCCCTCAGGGTGCTCCCAAAACCAGGTCGCAGTACTGATGCCCTGATCCAAGTCTCATAGCAAAGCCACGAACAACCCCAAAGTTTTGGAGGGATAAATGTAACTTTCCTCATTTCGTTGAGCTACACAGCACCAAGAAGAGTATTTGGCCTTTAGTAACAAAGACATAACTAAGGTAACATTTTTACTGTGATCAGTACTGAACCGCTTTGAGTTAAAAATGCCTGAAGTCTGTACTGTTATTTTAGAGAGACTGTCAGATGCAATAGCCTGATCACCTTTAACCAAGAACAATTAGTTCTCAGACTGAATTGACGAAGTCTTTAGAAAAGTGGGTGGAATTGATTAGTTGCTGATGCCTCTTTTTTACTTTCTTTATCTACCCAAACAGCAGTGATTTCATCAGAATAACTGATGTTAAGAAATACTAGAAAGAACATCAATAGGGAAACACTAGTTTTTCATACTAGAAAGGTCTGAAACACTCCTCTAGCTGCCCTTATGGTAACAACAGACATTTGTCCAGTGTATAGGAGCACATCTCATCTCCTCCCAAATTTTTGTCAACTTCTGTCTGCCTGCACATAGGACAGCATGATTAATTCAGTTAATTCCTGCTGCCCTTCCATCCTCAGGCCTCAGATCTATAAAAGCAGAAGGAGCAAAACACACAGTCTCTACCTGCAGTACCAGAAAATGACCTTGAGGTCCTGCCTCCAGTACGCTTAAAAGTGGGGGCTTTGAGGGCAAAAGATAAAAAGTCTGGATTCAGCTGAATGTGAATGTTTTATGATATCTTTGTAATCTGGCATGCTGGCACCACAAAGGCACCTCCCGATCTTTGCCATTATCTCAGCTGTCCATGTGAAATAAATGAAAGAAGCATCTTTGCAGAGCAGACCACCTGAGTGGCATATTCTTGCTAGACACTACTGTGCTTGGAGAGGAAAAAATAATTTCCACACAAAAGTCACATATCCATAGAATGTGAAATTAAAGAGTGTGGCACAGAAGTTGCTTCAGTGTTTTAATTTTCAGGTTCTGTAAATAACATCCAGGAAGAAATTCCACACACTGCTTTGGACTGATAGATAAAGTTGGAGCTGTTTCAGAAGATGACGGATGGACTCTATTCCTAGGCACACTAGGCTAGGACAGAAGAGATATGAGTTCTGACAGCACTGCCAAAGATTTCTGTCATGATGTCAGACATTCTTGTTAATCTCTTGCTACCTCAGCTCCCCATCTCCAGTCCTGCTGATGGATTATTTTCTTCCTTCATGCTGTGAGCAGTGTATCGTGTATTTGTACAGCAGCTGGTGCAGTGGACCAAGCCTGGAATGGGAGACCTGGGGCTGAGGGTGCATCAGAGGAAACCAGCACAGAACACAGTCAAAATGCAAATATCTACCTAAATTGCATTTATGCAGTCCAAAGAACTGTTTTAACCTGTTTTAAGTTAGACAGTTTTTTAACCAGAATCCTGCAATATGGAACAGTCCTAGCTGTCCACCTAGCTGTCCACCTTAGCTGTCCTCTTTATCCAGGACACACATTCCTGTCCAATTACTAAATCTTTTTGGAAATAAGAGCATCTGGTGTTTCATTTGGTACTGACACTGCACTGGAACCTCACCTTTGCCAGAAGGGATTTCAAGGCAGATGCTACCAGAACACACTGCTTTCCTCTAAATCAAACATTTAGTACCCCTGCAGAGCAAGTGGCTTTTTAAGCCACTGGGATATGGTGAAGTCTTTAGCAGCTCCATGCTCAATGAGCCTCCAGGGATATATTGTCAGAAGGGGCAGACAAAACAGGTGTGTGATGAGGTCGTATATTTTCCCATTTCTTTTGGATTCCTTTATTTTCACAAAAGACTAGGTCATGCCCTGTGTTGCTCTTCCCTCTTTGTTATTAATTTCCACAATTCCTATCACCAGGGAGGCCTTAGTTCTCAGTTCCCAAAATTGGAAAAGAGCACATAAATTACGTGTACCCCCCACCCTGGTGTTTTCCATATTAAAATGACTGTTGCTGCAACTGTTGCCATCAAGCATAGCCAGACCAGCTGTTAGAGCCGACAAAACACAGGCACAGACCAAAAAAAAGCCAAAGGCAGACCAGAACAAAAAGACCAGGCCAAATGACAGACAAAGTTGAACACCCTACAACTACTCCCACACTCAGGCTGAAGCTCTGCTCCAGTAGAAAGAGAAGTTGATGGTCCCTATCCTCAGCAGGGAATCCTCTCTCTCCAGCAGCTCCTGCAGCCACTGGGTGCCAGGGACTCCCCACTCTTCCCTGTGCATGATAAGTATCATATTTACACTCTTTTAGAGGAAAAACATGTGTTTGTGAGGTCTGCAAAAGGTAGTAAGGCTTAAGATTCATGGCAATTGTATGCTGGAAAGGAGACAAATACCATCAGGTCTTACAGCACCTGTTAAACCTCCTGGAGAAGAGGTCCATGCTCCATGTGCTGATGAACAGCAAATGGGTCATCATGTTAGGGCTATGGAAGCATCACTGTTGTGTACATTTAGCATTCCAGTAGAGCTACAGCACGGAAGCATTGCCAATTTCCAGCTACTAGTTTCTTCATCTGCTCTTTCATTTCCATCCTCAGAAGAATCCTGGCATTTCTCTCCCACTCCCCATTTCCTTGTTATAGCCCAGGGACTCCTGTTACCAGCCTATTTCTGAACCTTGTTTTCTAGTTGTCTTGCATCAATTTTTGCCTATTTCAGGTTGAAAAATCTCCAGTCCTTCTCTAATCCCTGAATTTATAGCGCAGTGTACACCTTGGTCCCAACTCATTCTTCCAGTTATTGCTGGAATAGGGATAGTAATTAATGAAAAGTTTATAACTGAAAACAAAAAAGTTTTTGTTGCTGCATAAATGCTTTTCATCCCATAGAAGGCAAGGGCTGAAAATGCCAGTATATGGGGCCACTGTTACAGCTTTTTATCTGTATGCGTGAGTACTAGTCTGAGCTTTTCTTATTTTTCTAATCTACATAGCACCGGCATTTTTATACTGTCTGTAAATTATGGATTTTCTTTCCAGATATCAGCACATCCTGCCAGGGTCTGAGGCAGTTAGCAATTACAGTAATTTACCTTCAGATTTAGCAAGGCTTTATGTTTGTGGGAATAAATGAATTTTTGATAGAGTAGCTAAACAAAACAGAAAAAAAAAAGGTAAAGAAAAAATCAATGAGGTTGACTTAAGAGATTCCTTTCTTTTGTCTTCCTCCTTCCATTACTTAAAGAATGAAATAATGTATTTTGTATCAAATAAATGTCTCAGTAAAATCTAAAGAAAGTTTTTGTTCATTCTCAAGTATTTATTTCTAAGTTAGATTAGTTTGCTTCGGGGTTTTTTGCAACTTAAACTTATAAAGACATAATTCAAAACAAGAACTCAGCATAATTTCAAAAAAAATATTTAAATCCACTTTTTTCCCCCATTTTCATAAGTTAAACTATTTGTTTAATTCAACCTGAATTAGCACATCTTGATGCTTGCTTTGGGGAACAAGTAACTATTAATCACAAAAATGTTGTCATACTCCACCCATGACTGGAAGGGGTGTTGAGTGAGACAGGTTAGGGGTGCATCTCAAGGGTGTCTGTCACAGCCCCTGCACTGGCTGTGCTTGAGCTCTGCCATGACCAGGGACAGTCTGGCAGCCGCGGTGACAAAGCTGCACCTCTGAGCACATGGGCTCTTTTACATCCGCAGATGTGACATCTTACCATAGAGCACAAAAGAAAATGGGAGTGAGTAAGGGATTTTAAAAGGAAATAGACATTTCTAATCACAGCCTATCTTGTAGCCTGCTCCTTTCACATCCAGTGAGGCTCAAGGAGGTGAGAAAAACTGAAGCACACTGGAAGGTTTGCCCCAGACAAGAGATAAGGCCAAGCTATTTAATCTTTAAAGCTTCAGACCTGACTGCCCTCAAAGTGAGCTCCTGGCCTTCTCTGCTGGCCTTTTCCATGTAGAGTTATTCCCTCTAAATCCCTGCACCACATACTAGGACCTTTACAACTGTCATAGTCCTCTCAAATCCCTTCTCTTCTGGCATTGCTGTGTGCTATCTTTTCCCCCAAAAACAAGAATAAACAATAGAAATGGGCACAACAAGAAGAAATCAAGAAAAAAGCAGAAGAGGAGTATGATTTTTCTGTCTGCTGAAGGAATACATCCCAGTGGAAAAATAATAACAACTGCACAATTAACAGAGAAGAGATTCCTGGTTTGAAAGCTCACCATGCATTTGTTACAGAGTCTTAATGATAACATTTATCACACTACAGTCATTGAAGAAGGTAAGTCCAGAAAATAAAACAATATATTTTGAAGGCAGCTAATCACATTAATTAATTATTAAACAATGCTCATGGACTATCTAAAGCCAGCATGGTTTCTGGCAATGTCACATTCATTAGAAAGCTGTTCCCATTGCTGAACAGTAGGAGTGGGGCACTGTGACATTAACCAGTAACTGTGGTGAGCAATAACCTCTTTTATGGAGCTGTGGGTGTGCATGATTAAAAAATAAATAGGGGATCCATTTTCCAACTCCTTCTAAGACAAAGAGAAGAAGGGAAATATTGGCGAATGTAGGAAAAAAAAATTTCTTTTTCTTCTAGCCCAGCTAATTTTAATTTAGGTTTTTGTAAACCACAAGCATAGAAAGATATATCCATTAGATAATGTACCAAGAGGGAGAAACAAAGACTGAAAAAGATTTTAAAATGACAAAGAATGTACTGTGCCTTCAATACAGGTAAGAGAGGACTATTAGGAGAGGGGAAGTAAGTGTTCATGGGACCAGAGTGAATGTCTTCACTGGGACTGATCAGGTTATTTCAGCTGAACAGATTTTCCATTAGTAAATGTGATTATTTCTGTATTGATATACTCTGTGGAAATATACAGACTTTGATTATGGTTTTCTGGGGAAAAACAAGAAAATGTTTCTATTGTCCTTAAAATTTGTTTTGTTATAGTGAAAATACATCAGATCTTGCTTCAACTTTCATACTGTATTAATCTCATTCTTGCATATATTGATATTATAATTAGTATTGTACAGCATGTTTACCTTCTTATATGGGAATGTTGTAAAAAATTAAACTTGTAACTACTTGAATTTAAGTACACTGGCAACTTTATTTTATGAGAGAGACTTATATTTCATATTCTGATTTTGCTGGACAGGAAAAAAACCAAGCATGGTCTAAAGATCCCTGTTGAAAGCAAGTCTGTAATTTAGGTGCAGGCAGATGTGGGGCAATATATACTAGACTAATCCATACTCCTGGCAAAAAATTGCCTAAATCAATAATCACTTAGTAAACTCCTTCAGTATACTTAGTCATTAAAATCCTGGATCAGGGAGACTGCTGCCTGAAGTCATACAGTACCATCCTTGTTCTCCCCAGGGAAAAGTTGTATCTGCTGGTGCTGATGTCTGTACCTGATGGACAGAAGAGGCTCCACACTGGCTGTCTCCCCAGCAACCAGCAGAGACAACTCTGCCCACCTGCCTGGACTCCCAATCCTGCCTGCCCTGGAGGCACAACCATCCCCCGTGTCCCTGCTGCCCATTTCCCCCTGCACATGCAGACAGTATCCATATACACCACCAGAAGATAAAATATCTGATTCACTTTCTGTGCTGGTGTCCTTCAGAGATGGATGGTAGGGTCGGGGTACTACTTTACATCCACATTGACACAGAATTGGAGGCATGGAAATGGGAACATGCAGGAGCTGTGCTTGAAACCCTGGGACTCAGAGCCAGGCTTTGAAAGGATTAAATGGCTAATTCTCATTGAAAACAGTAGAAATTTGGAATACAAACACTTCTAAAAATATGAGCCTTCTTTTAGCAGACATCAAAATAAAATCCTCATATACTCAGACTGAAAAAATTTACTAGCTTAGTGAAGTAAGATTGGAATTTTCTCAGACTTCTGCTTGCATTTTTGTATTTTTGAAGAGAGCTGTAATGTAAACAACCTCCTGGAAATTCACCTAGAGTGTTAGCTGCAATTTTTGCTCCTAATGATGCAGGGTTGCTGACAATCACCCACAGTTGTGTGTCTTTAATGACAGCTTGCCTCTTACGAGAGTGAAGGTGCACTGAGAGATCTCTTTACCCCCCAGTCCAAAGGTGAGACAGCAGCATTTCAGGTATGCCTATACAAGGCTCAGTCCAAGCATCCTTGTGGCCTTTAGAGACTGTCTGGGCTGCTGGAGGGAAGCACACTGCACAGAGCACTGGTATTACACACCTATGTTCAAGCAACAGAATCTCATCTTACATCTATTTTAACAGCAGTGTCCTCTCTGCGCCTAGCTCATCTGGATCCTACCATCAAAACAAGTCATCATTTTTCTGAATTGAGCCAGCTGAGATTCTTGGCGCTTAGTGGATGAGGAAGGTCCTAAAAATAATTCATGAGACTATGGCAATTAAAAGGTGTAACTTCAACTGCTGGTCAGTGGAAAAATGCTTCCATTCTTGGTCTTCTCTGAACTGCAGGCCCAAGTATGATTTTTGCTAAGAAAACCTGTGTTGAAGTGCAAACACAAAGCAGTTCTGGCAGCAGGGACAGCAGCTGCAGCTAACCCTGAGTACTCTACCACTAGTAGTATTCACAGGTACTAGTGTTAGCTGCCAACACACCTGTACACACCTATGTGTAGACATCTAAATGTAGGTGTCTGAATCTGGAGTGGAAACCGCTCCTACATGGTAGACACCTCTCAGGGAATCTGGTTGCCTAAAATATGCTTCTTGCAACATTTGATATGTGGCAGAGTACCTCGCTTGGCCTCCAGCTGCTATTCCAGAAAAGAGAACGACTTACCTAAAGTAAGTTGCCACAGCTGACAGTCCCATGAGGATTTCTTGGTAATCCTTATCATCTAAAACCTGTGTTTAAACAGCTAAACCCCTTCCCAAAGCCACATGAGCTGAACCCCAAGCGAAATAACTGTACCAGGACAGAGAATATTAGTTCAGTCGCTCTCCTATTGGAGTCAACAACAGGCTTTTATTTTTTTAAATATCCATTTGTTGTTGCATGTTCCATTTATTGGCTTAAAATAAATGCAGATAAATATAGAATAACACCTTCTATATAAAATATAAGACAGAATACCACCATCAGAGACTAGAATTTTAATTTCAAAATACTTTCACTTAGTGTATTTGTCACTTCTTTTAAGGTCCAGTTTGATTTTAGTTTAAGTGACATTTAATCATTGTATTATTGAATCAAATTCATCTGTACTAACTCAAAAGCACTACCTGTCTTTTCCAATAGAAATCTACCTACTTTATCTTCTCTTACATTGTTTAATTTAACCCAATGTAGATATCTGCCTGTTATTTCCTAAAAAATGTACTGCAGTTTGTTTACACCAAGAAAAGCAAGCAAAAAAAACTAAACTCATGATACAGGAGACAGATGCTTTCTTTTTGTTTCTTAATTTTTTTCTTTTATAAAAAAATCAAAAAATAATTCCAACAAACCTGCTGAAGAGAAGGAATTAGATAAATGGACAGAGTTCAGTAAAAGCAGCTTTGAAATGTAGTAGGACTCTGTTATTACACAGTGCTCCTGCTTACAGCATATTTTGTCTTTATTGTAAGGCAGAGTTCAGGCTGCATATATATCCTATTGAGCCAGACACTGCTTCTCTTCCACTTAACTCTTTATATGACAGCATTTTACCTCCCAGTAGGATTATTATTGAGACATCTTCCCTGTGATTTGAAGGATTTGTTTATTCGAGGTTTTTAAAGACTGCTCCAATTTTAATCTTCTCTCCTTGCCATGACAGAGATCAAATCTAAGTGAAATTACCTCTGTGTTGTATACAGTTGCATCTCCTCTTGTGATTCTGTAGATGCAGATGTAGATGTGCCTTCCATACCTATCAGCAGAGTGCCTGCAACAGGATGGATTTGCAAGGTACTCATGTCTCAGAGATCCAGTCCTCATCCACAGGGGGGGACTCCTAATCTGGCAATGACTATAAATACATAGGGAAAACCATACCATTTCAGGGTTTTACACTAAGTGATCCATGAAGAATGCAGGAGGGGATAGTGAGAGCATTAAACAAAACAGCACACAAGTGCAGCTGTGAGTCCAGGCTCACAGTAATTGTCAGCATAGCCCTGGTGCAGCTCTAGGCCATGCCAGCATTCCTGCTCTCACCCTGGGGCTGCTCCCAATAGTTATTGGGAAGAAACTAGTTGAGTCATAGGCATATGAGGTGCAAGTTGTGCCATGCCATTCTTCAGCAAGACAAGAAAATAGTCCCTCACCCATTTTACTTACTGATATGAACATCACCTTAGCAACGAATCAATTTTCTGCTAAGACTCAGCAAAGCCTCTAAGCAATTTCTTCATCCCGATGAGTTCCTGGTCATAGCGTCTGGAGGGATTTTTTTCACATCACTTCACAACTGGCCTAAAGGCTTTGTTAGATTGAGACCTAGACAAATATTGAGACCAAAACTGGTGTTAACCTTTCTATGCAGAAATAACCACTGTGGTTTGATCAAAAAATCAGGCTTTTATTCCCTAACCTAACACAAAAAGAATATTTCTTATATCCTTTTCCCCCATTCCTGATAATGTCTTAGATGTTTTAACAAAGCAGGCTTCTCCTCTGCTCAGAGCAGCTTTTTAGAAGCTTGCATTCTTCATGTTTTCTTTTCAAATGAAACTTGTAGCTTTATCAAAACTCAAAGGGTCTAGTCAAGATATACTAACCTCAGGTGTGAACCAGGCCTGTACAGTTCCATGTTCCCAGGAAATGTTTTTTATTGCATGGCATGTAAAAAGCTTAAATATGATCATTCACAGTCCTAGCAATTAAAACAGCAAACAGATGTCTATTTTGTGAGATAAACACAAGTAAAGATATGGAAACACCTGGTTCATTTATATTAGTTTATCAGTTTGGGACTTCTCTACCTTGAGAGTGCCCAAATTTTAGCTCATCCCTGAGCCTGTCTTCTAAACTGGGCATTTATTTCAGGTTCCTCAAGCTCAACTAAAGAACCTCAGACAGGACAGGCCAAAATTGCCATTTATGGTTTTAGCAAGTCTACTTTAGTAAGGAATAAATGTTAATTTAAAAGTGCACATTAGTGGATTTAAGAAATTACTTGATTTGCTTAACTTGGCTTAACAGGTCTTACCCTGACCTATGGCTTAATCCAGTGACATTTTACATGAATCACTCCCCCTGGCATCAGACCCATCATTCTTGCTCATGCTGTTGTATTTCACCCCCTCCACCTGTTGTGGGAGGCTCCACTCATTGGAGTTTGTTTCCCAATGCTGGTGCTGTACCCTCTGGAAAACTTTTCTTCTCTCTAACCCCCTCCATAGCACTGATTCCTCTTTAAAGTGTCCCTTTAAAGCTTTCCTTTACACTTTGGCTTCTGATTAATATTAAGCACCATTTCTGTTCTTTTTATCTCCCCATCATTTGCAGCTAGTCTGTGATAATACATTCCTGGCACTTTTGTTTCTTTTAAAAACTGACTTTTTGTTCCTTCATCTCCATCTCTGTTTTTGTATATTATTTTCCTTGTCTACCAGCAAAAGTGCCTTTGTTGCCCACTCGTTTCTCATCTTTGTCCTACTAAATTCTGTATTTTCACACCACTCATAGAGTGATTTGAAGTAAAAAAGAAATTATTTTTCTAGATGGAAGGTTTTTTCCTAAGTGCTACACTGGTTGCTTCCTGTGCTTGTTGTTTTCTAGCCTTGGGAAACTCTATATAAGCAGGAAAAAAATCACTCAAAGTGGGAAAAAAAATAGTCTTTTTTGACCAGAATTGATGGTGCACAGTAAAGAGGAAGGCAGTAACCTCATTACTTGTCATTCTGGACAGCTTTTGCATGGGGTGAGAAGCTTCTGGGAGGCTTCAACCCAAGTTCTGTTCTTGTTGTTATTTGTCCCTATAGCAGCATCATCCATAACTGGATGTCACTGTGCTACTGAAATGGCACAAAGCAAAAGATTCAGAAAGCAGAGAAATATTCCCTTGTAAATCCTCTGTATTCAAAATTATAGTTGTTGTAAAAACCCTAATAAAAGATAAGCACTTAATAAGCCTTGCAAGATCCCCAGACTGGGTTCCTGGAGAGGCAGTGGCAAGCTGTGCAGCTAGTGGCCACACCCAGCCCTGCTTACCTGCCTGCAGAAATGACCAGATGTACTGGCAATCACACAGTTACATCAGGAGTGTTACCAGCACTATCTTTTCACATAGCTTTCAACTAGATGCCCTCCAGACCAAAAAGACAAAATACAAATATTGTGATGATGGCAAATCTTTTTATGGCATATATTAGGGTGAGATCCCACTGACTTCTGACCAATCATTAATTCATTGGCATAGATTGACTCGTATTTGGAATTAGTATAAAAAAATGTGTCAGTGAAGCAATGGCTTGTATTTGGGTTCTGTGTGAGACTAATGAATTTGAGAAACAGAGAGCTTGATAGCATGAGGCTGTCTTTTACATTGGAAAAAAGCATATCCTGTGGCTTGAGGTCTGTGTTAATCCTCAAAAAGTCTCACATCCCAGAAGTCTGCAAAGGTTTTTTTATTAGTTAAAGTTATTTCATTGGACAAATGAGCAACTTCAGGAACTCTAATCATTGTTAGTCCACATCATGGTATGAAACAGGAAATTGGAGCACCCTATGCCTTCAGAAGTTGAAGTGAAAAGCTACACAAGGAGCATACATTATTCATAGAATATAAAATACACATTACTAGAACAAGAGAAAGCTATTTTCTTTGGAACAGTAAAATAAGGCTGCCTGAAAAATATGCAGTGGTATGTCACTTGGGTAGAGCCCCGAGTTAAACAGCATTCCCCACCTGTCAAGACCCATGTTTCACTCGCCTGCTGCTGGAATGAGCAGGGATTTGTTTTCAGTAAAGACTTCTGGTTCATCCACCATAGCACAATTTGCTTAATTTTGTATTCTTGTCCTGTGATTACTGAAGTGAAAGAGATGGAAAAATAAAAATTAAAATGAAACCTCAGAAAAATAAAATATTAGATGAGGACAAAGCCTTCAAAGAACAGAATCGAGGTACATTTTAAATCAGATCTATTACTTTGGCATTCACACTAGAGTAGAAAAGTTTAAATTAAGATATCCTTGAGTATATCTTGGATTTTTGACTAATATATCTCTGAAGATCCCAATGCTGTGCATCTAGGGTATTGAAATTCATACTATGAGCCATTAAAATAAGGTGAGATTCATCTGAACTAACTTCATTAAATTAGGCACCTAGCTGAAATCAAACCTTTAGTTTCTTTCTGTAGTCAAGGGGAGAAGAGAGGCATTGCCAAAGAATAGTTCATCGCCCCATATAGTATTTGCTGTCCCAGGAAGGGATGAGCAGCTCTTCAAATATGCCTCTGGCATATAGACTATGTCTGGATTTAGATGTCTACCTCATATTTAATGTTAAATTTGCACAGACTGAAGCAAAATGAGCTGAATCCCTCCCAAAGGCGTGACAGTGTGAAATAAAAGGTTAGGTAAAGTCCAGTCCAGTTTCTCTGCTGTTTTGCTAAGTGAAGGTAGGCAAGTCATTTCTTATATTCATGTTTCTTTTCCTGCTTCCTTCTTTCATTTAACTAAACTAATAGCTAACACAACAGGGTTCCTGGCTTCTGTCTGTGTTGTCTAGACACTGTTAATAATAATAGTGCTATAATAATGGTGTTTTAAAAAGTCCTGATAAGGCAGGACATCAGGAACACTGTGTTCCTCAGCCATTTACATACATAGTATTTTACTTGGTGGTGGTATGCAACATGCAGTTGCCACACTAGATTTGTTTTTTCATTATTGTGCAGGTTTTTATGACCAAATGTAATATTTTAATATGTCTGTACAATGCATGAGGAAGGTCAGAAAGAGCTGCACACATCTCAGTAAGACAGAAACTAATTGTTTCTGTCTTGATATTTTGTCATAGGCCACAAATACTAAACCAAATACTGAAACAAAAGAATGAAAAACCCAGAAAAACATGATATTGGGTTTGCACAGCCTCATACTAGTATTTTCAGCAATACACTTATCCTGAGTCCTGCTCTTGAGCAACAACAGTTAATGGAAGTCCTGTGTCTCTGTTAGTGGAATTATATGAATAATGCAACATGATGTTCATTTGCTTTTTTTCATCCCGCCATTCTTCCACTAAGCCAGCTGCCAGCTTTAACTGTCATTTCCAAGGACCTAAGGATCAGGTGGGATTATATACTCAGGCTTTCCTGATTAATAACTGTGTGAATCAATAAGGGGTAAGCCATTTAGCATAATACACCTATGAAATACTAAGTTCCCAAGCTCAATTTTTAGTTCCTATTTCTTACGCATCTTGATAGAGATGTGTCTGTTAAAGCAGAATAAACTGTCATGGCTGGGGAATAGATAGGTTTCTTGTGTTATGCTGAGTACTTCCTTCTTGCTCTGACAAAATACATATACCCTTCAGGAATTAGACACTTTTAGAAGTGTTATTTACAAGGCTTTATTTTTCAAGAATACCATCAGGTATTCAATCTATCAGGGTTTTGAACATTGGTTTGAAGAGGGTGATTTATTAACAAAGAATCTAGGTGCTACAGTTTTGATTCTTTCAGTCAGTGAAATTTCTTTGGATCTTTTCAGCACCAAGTTGAGCTGCATATTTTAAGATTAAAAATAAATCAGAAAGCAGCAGCTTTGAAACAGGAAGCAGTTCTCCACTCCACAGGTATCTGGAGAATGGAAGTCTGTCTTCTCCTACTTGTCTGATGCCAGTCCTACCTCTGTTCTCACATCTAAACAGCTAAAAAGTGGGAAACTGTATCAGGGTAAAACAGATTCACAGAAGGACTTGAAACAGTTATCCTGAATCAGTCACAGAATCACAGAATGACTTGGTTTGGAAGGGACCTTAAAGACCATCTAGTTCCAACCCCCCTCCATGAGGAGGGGTGGCACCATGATGATTGATGTACCAGATTCCCCCTTCCTGCACCTCAGCTCTCTGGTGTCAGGGTGGCAGTGACATCTCTCCAGCCCGCATAGCAAACACGCTTGAAATCACAGCTGCACAGGCAGACAGAGTAAGCAAAGATCCCTGCTGCCATGCTCCTCATCAAAGCCTGAGATTGATATCACTTCTTCCCAGAGTTTATATGGTGCCTAAAGGTAAGAGAGCTACAAGAAAAGCAAGCACATTTGACAAGACCAAGGACTGGTCAGGTCTGCTGTGATTTTCTCTCTTTCCATCTCTTTCTTCTTTTTCTTGTGACTACCGTTTAGCATCTTTGTACTCTGGGGCTCAGTGATTTAATGTACTGTCACTAATGGCAATTCAGACCTCATATTTCAGAAGTTACACTACAACTCTACAACTATACTTATGAAATGAGCAGAAGTGGGGAAAAAAAAAAAGCAAAGGTTAATAACCAGACATCTCTTTAGAAATATTGTTCCTAATTGTACACCAGCACTAAAGAACTAAATGGGACAATGAAAAAAAGAAAAGGCAGTATTTGGAAGAGCCAGTTCAGTAATGAACTGTCAAGGCCTACTCTCTTCTCACCTAATTGAAATGCTGCTTCTGCTGCCTTTTTTATTGAGTTGCCTTTGGCTTTCAAAATACTTCCCACACACAGATTGACATGTGGATTTTATATTAACATCCGCATTTGCTGCGCATCACTTTTATAGCGTTGTTTAGGTATTGAGGTGGGATTTTTTTGCCTATTTTTTTCCTAAATAAAGGAAAGAAAATTTTGACCTTATTTATAGCAGTGAAAGCACAAATTTTCAGGCCCACATAGCTTGGCCTACATAAATCAATTTGCATACAAGCACAGACTAGATATAATCAGGGAACTGGTTGTTTTTTTCCATTATGGTGGTTAAATAAGATGATGACATTAAGAGATGGATTATTATGTTTTGCATTCCATTTTCAAGTATTTTCTATGTTTATATCTTCATATGTTTTTGAGTTTCTAAGTGGCAATTTAAGGATTGCTGTTCTATGCCACTAAAAATAAAGTTTTGGTACAAAGAAGAACTCACCCAAACTCCTTATACTAAATGATGCTGCTTACCAGCACTTCTGTTTCATCAAAAAAATAATGACTGCTTCTCTCATGAGAAATAAAAAAGAAATTTATTTACCCTCCCACTGTTGTGACCTTAAGATTATTTCTGATGAGAGAAAACACTCTTTTTTCTGTTTTCTTCAGTCACCAGGGTTACCCTGGAAAGCATTTGTGCAAAGATAACAGAAACGATGTTCTCATCTCCTAAGGTAAGCACATTACCTTAGATCTGCAGGACAGTTTGACAGTGAAGAGGAGCTCCCTTTGTGTAGGGCTGCAGCCTCTTCTGCAGGTCCCACTCACCCCTTGCTGCAGCTGCTCTCTGGGGCCCAGGGAGGAGTTTTCTCCGAAGAGGGAAGATTTAGAGCTTCCTTGGCGTTTGTAACAAACACACTGCATGTCTGTGAAAGAGATCACTTCCAGCAAAGCCAGCTGTGGTTTTACTGGAGATTTCAGCAAGGTTTCCTTACTTGCTTGCTCCGTAGTTGTTTTCTACATGTACCTGCTGAGTCTTAGCTCCCATAGCCTGGGATTGGGATTTCTCTGTCATCAGCTTAGAAAACTTCTGGTGTGTGACACTGGGTTGATGTTTCCTCCCTGCACAAAATCTGGGATGATGAAGAGGAGAAGTGTCACTGCCCTGAATCTTAACCCAGGGTGGAATCCAGACCAAGGGCATGAACTCTCCTGAGTTTAATATTTCTGTTCTGTTCTATTCTAAGATCAATATTTCTGAAACCAAAGACCTTTCTACAAATATGGATGTCACACTTCCATTGGAAGGAAACAATCAAACGGATTCAATGGTGAAATAATTTACCCAAAATAATGAAATAGATAATAACAATAATTATACTAAAAGAACAATAAAAGAAAAAGTCTGCCACATACAAAGTAAATTATACCAGTATAAGAGCAGCTCAAGAGTCCTTCCTGGAACTGCCTAAATGAAGCTGGCTGAATTACTCTAAGTTAGAATCCACCCTGAATTAATTACCATTATAGCTGATCCTTTTTCTTGAGCCTTGATGTTCATTATGTTGCACAATATGATTTACTGTGTATTTTGTATTTACTTATCACCACTAAACTACAAGTCTGAGAGTTACTAACACTCCAGTTTTAGCATTAGTTTCAGTGCTGTTTCTGCCTGTATCATAATTATTTTTTATATTTCATTAAGTTTTTACGTGATTTTAGAAGTTCTCACAACTCATTTACTTCATATATGTTAATGTTTTATCTGCATTTCTTTGTGATCCCTTTACAGCTAACTGCCAATTAGTATAGAATCAGATATTGATTTTATCATAAACTATGATATTTATTGCATATAATTTAGAGTAAATAATAGATTATGCACAAATAAATTAATAATTTATCCTTCTATAATATTGTCCATGGACACATAGAAAAATGCTCTAAACATCCCGATGTAAGTAATTATTAGCTGTCCCCATGTGACCACATAATGAAAGAAGCTCAGAGAGATAAAGTGACTTGCTTATAGATTCTAATTTTAATGACCTAGTTCAAAACTTTATTGATCCTACCCACTGCCTCCAGTAGGATTTGAATCAGTCCCCAGAAGTCAGCAGGAAGCGGAAAGCAGACTTTGGGATCTCTGTTAGGGCCAGGCCTTCTAATTAACAATTCGGAAAATGATTCATCATAATGAGAAGTATTTCATTTTATTTATTGTAGCTAGAAGTAGGCTATTAACTTCCAATGTCACTTTGGATCCCAAAGGATCTTGAACTGCCAAGGCTGTGAAAAGAGATCACACTTGTAAATTCTGACTGATCAGTTTTGCTGCTGAGATTTTATGTCATTTGCTGTCCAGTAGCTCATAATTTCTTTCTCCCAGCAGTTGTTGTCAATGAGTACTTTCTTCTAGCCAGAAACTGTCTCTTGGAGACTGAAAAACAGTCTTGCATCCTGTCATCCCCCTCATTTTGGTAGTTTCACATCTGCAGTAGAAGATGTACTGCCTGAATATAGCAAATGAATACAGATGTAGCATATAACATCCCTCATTTATCTTTACTTGCTAATGATCATTATTAGCCAAAAACTGATGGATTTGAAACCAAAGCTCCAACCCTCAGGTCATCAGTAATGTTATAACTAATGATGTTTGGTGACCCTTTAATATTTTTAAATTAACTACATCAGACTGTACCCATGTCAAAGTGATCCTTTGGTAGCAAAAGGGCACCAAGGGGCAATGTTTTCTTGCTGAGGGGGAAAAATGTCTGGGGACTTAAGCAATGCTTTAGCTTCTGCTTTCTGCTCCCCAAGCAGAAAGGAGAATCTCCCTTTTTAAAAATGTTTATCACACAGCAGCAGAAAAGGACCTTCACCAGAACAGAGCCTGTTACTGACTAGGAGTGCTCTGTCAGACCTGGGACAGCCAAGCAGCTTCCTTCAGGAGCCACAGGAAAGCTTTGGGAATACTGCACCTTTCTGCCAGCCTGCAGTTCCCTGCACATAGAGCCAAGTTTTTGGTGAATATACTGTCAAGACTCTTGACAACATTAGCCTTTAGTCTGTTTGGGATGTGCAGATCATTCTCAGCTCTTTTTTTAGCATGGAAGCAGTGTCAAAGATAGATATATCTCTTTCCTATATGCCAACCCAAGGATTATGATGCAAATTTTTTAGTGAGATTTAGCTCCAACTGTCATATCCAGTTTATTTTTTCAGAAGCAAGTGTGCATCTGCATTTCAATCCAAACACAGTAAATACTATTCCATGAAGAAGATGATCTCTGCTCTCTTTACAGTGTCTAAGTAGTGAATAGCAATCCTAAATCCATCGATAAATATGTGCTGCCTTCTCTAAATAGGCTTCCTGCAAAATCCTAGGAATGTAATAAGCCCTCAGCAACCAAATTGCTTTATTGCCTACTACTTCACACGGTGTTGAAAATTATTTAAGACAGAAAAAAACCGAAACAGAGCAGAGTTCATTAATAGAATAGAGCTTCTGAGGCAACATGGACTGCTACAGACCTGCTCCAGATCTGTTGTATCACCATGGAGAAGCTACTTCTCTTTTTCTGTTTATCACCCATCACTGATTTCTCTGCCAGGCCTTGTCCATCTTCCTGGCAAAGAATGACTCCTTCCACATAAACAGGCAGGCAGAGTCCAGCACAACAGGCTTCTGTTTTACACTAAAGAAACATACTTTAATGACTGTGCCTGTGTCCAAATTTGATATACAGGTTTCAGATAACTTTACAACATGTCAACATTTTGAGGAGTGAAGTCCAAGATGATCAACAATGGACTTAATTTGGCAGTTTAATAACTTAATCACTGCTTGTTGTCAGCCCTCAGCCTATCCCTCATAGCAGAGGCACTGAAGCAAGAGTGTAGATATGTATTTCAGCACAAAGTATGTCAAGACTGAGACTAAGTCCACCTCATCCTGCAGTTATTTTAAACTGCAGGAGTTTGCACCATATCAGCAGAGATTCACGCATCCATCCTGTTCATTTGTATATGTCTCTTGCTCTGACATGTGCTAGCTACACTGCTGCACACTTGGAGTCTTACGGAGATGAGCCAAGGGGTGCTGAGGAAATAGGAGCAAACAGGGAAACTCCAGTGAAATACCTCAAAGGAATCAAGCAGTGTTCCTCTAAGAAGATGACACAACTGACAGTCCATCTGAGGAGCCTCTACACCAGTGCACTCAGCATGGGCAACAAACAGGAGTTAGAAGCCACAGGCTGCTACAAAGATATGACCTAGTTGCCGTTACTGAAAATTGGTGGGATGAGTCCATGACTGGAGTGTGGATATCAATTGCCACAGAGTTTTCAAAAGGACTGGAGAGGACAGAGGGGTAGAGAGTTTTCCCTCTACATCAAGAAATGGAGAGATTGTGAAGAGCTGAGAAAAAATAGCCATGAGCATGTGAAAGTTTGTTAAGAGTTAGAAACTGAGGAAACAAAGGAAGCCTTGTTGTTGATGTCTACTACAGGCCACCTGATCAAGGTGGGCCTACTGATGAAGCCTCCTTGTTCCAGCTAGAGTAGGTATCACATTTGCAGGCTGTAGTCCTGCTGGGGCACTTCAACCACCCCAATGTCTGCTGGAAAAGTAACACAGAGAGCTGTAGGAACTCCTGGAGTGCACTGAGCATAACTTCTTAAGCTAAGTAATGGACAGATATTACCTTAAGTCACATAATAGAAATATCTCTGCAGACACCAAGGGCAGGGCAGAAGGAGGGCCAGGAGGTGCTCCAGGCTCCAGAACTGAGATTCCCCTGCAGCCCGTGGTGCAGCCCATGGTGAGGCAGCTGGGCCCCTGCAGCACATGGAAGTCTATAATGGAACAGAGATCCACCTGCAGCCCCTGTAGGACCCCATGCTGAAGCAAGTGAATGCCTGAAGGAAGGTGGAAATGGCCCCATGGAAAACATGCACTGGAGCAGGCTCCTGGCAGGACCTGTGGCGCTGTGGAGAGAGGAGCCCATGCTGGAGCAGGTTTGCCAGCAGGACTTGTGACCCCACTGGGGAGCCACACTGAAGCAGCCTGTTCCTGAAGGACTGCATTTCCTGGAGAGACCCACACTGGAACACTCTGTGAAGAACCACACCTACACGAAGGAATCACATTGGAGAAGTTCTTGGCAGACTGTGTCCTGTGCAAGGAAACCTTTGGGAGCAGGGGAAGATTATGAAAGGTGTGAGGAGCTCTCCTCCTGAGGAGGAAGGAGAGGTAGAGACAGTGTATGATGAAGTGACCACAACCCCCATTCCCTGTCCCTCTGGAACATTCCCTGTGCCACTGGAGATGAGGAAGTGGAGAAAAAAGCGAGAGAAGTTGAGCCCAGGAAGAAGGGAGTGATGGGGGGAAGGTGTTTTAAGATTTTGGTTTTATCTCATATAACCCAAATTTATCTAATGTCCCCAAGTTGAGTCTGTTTTGGCCATCACAGTAGTTGGTGAGATGATCCCTGTCCTCATCTTGGCCCACAGGCCTTTCATCATGTTTGCTCTCCTTTATCCAGCTGAGGAGAGCAGTCATAGAGCAACTTTGGTGGGCACCTGTTGTCCAGCCAGGGTCAACCCACCGCACAAACATTTTTTACGGGAAATGTTTGGTGATTTACAGTAGCTAATAGCTACTTGGAAAGTATTTCAAAGCTAGAAAGGATTACAGCAATGCTAAATATGGTAGCAATTATCCTCCTCTGGTCAGTAACAGTTGCTATATATCAGCATTTCTAAGTGACATATCATCCCCACACTTCTTCCACTAACAGGTAGACACATACATATGGACAGTAGCATAAGTAACTCATATATAATAACTCATTCTTCAATCTTTCCATGAATGGCATATGAAAAAGGGGGAAATATGCAAAAATTGACTTTTGCAGAGCTACATAAACAAACCTACATCACAGCACAGGTAGAATTAAAGTGGTATTTGAAAAGTTTTGGTCATGTACACTTTTGTTATCTCTCCCTCTCTTGGTTCTCTTCAACACTTATTTGTGTTATTGATTGGATGATCCTGTGATATGAAAAATAGAATGGATAGCTACTTTTCAACACATATTTCTACATGTCCTCTATGTGTTCTTTGGCTGCTTGCTGGGCCTACAGGGTCTTGTTTTCAGTATTTTGATTGTTTGAGAATAATGTCAAGAGTGACCTTCACAGCAATTTCTTTTCTGCCAAATCTCTTTTATTCTTAATTAAATGTTGCACTATAATGTGTTTGGACATATTCACTGCCTTGTAGGAAGGGAAAAAAAAGTCTATTCAAGGAATGACCTGCCCAGAATAGATGCCATAAGTGATAAAGTATTCTTATTTCCTGTAATTTATTGCTACATATGACTGTAGCCATAGCATCGAGTGGTGAGACCTCATTAGGTCCCTTAAGGTCAGTCTAAATTTATGCTCATACAGAGATATCCACTAAAGACTGAAATATCTAGGAAAAGCTTACAGCATTTGGTTCATTTTTCAAAATCTAAGTCACAGCACACATCACATGATCCCCCTTGACACTGGCACTGGTAAAGGTGCCCAACTTACCTTCCCCATACCTTCAGTATGCTATTTTTATGGCCTTAGTCACTTTGATAGTGGTCCATGAACAATCCTTGCAGTCAAGCTAATTTAATTAACCCACTCTATGGAAAGTGGAGGGATCTCCCCTTCACAACCACCCTCCAGAAGTCAGCCTTCTCCCCCTCCTTGCTTGCTGTTGCCCTGTCTTCCTCCCCTCCATCTCTTGTACAAGAAACATCTTTAACTCAACTCATGAAAGCAATTTTGGCTCTATACTAATGAACTAAATGAATGCACCTATTGGTACACCAGAGCTGGCACAGTGCAAGCAGTAGGGGCACACATTTGGAAGTCAAGAGGAAAGGTGGAGATAGGAGGATGAAGTCAGAACTCCCCCATTAAGCAGTATCCAGGCCCACCACAATTCGTACCAATGCACCAGGATTCATCTCACTTGAATGCAGCCAGATGGGAACAGGACCAATTTTAGGCTGTCTCCTTCCTTCTGTAGTCAGAAGAAAAAGGATGGCACCCCTGCAGAATGCTTCATCTCATCCCTCTCTTCTGACTACAGAGAAGACTTTGAAGATTTGCTTAAATTGGACTTCTGTTGAGCAATTTAAGTGCCTAAACAGGTGTGTCTAAGTGCCAGAGGAGACACCCTAGGGTGTCGTATCCATCAACCTCAGATGGACATTTTGGATGCTCCAGAGTGTCCATAGTGGTACTGATTCCTAAATGTAGGCACCTACATCACTCTCCCATCATCTCCCTTTTGGAAGTGCAGTTACTTTTAAAAACAAAGGAAATGACTCTTTGGTCCCCTCTTTTCTCACAGCAGTGTTAATCTGTGAACCCTGGGAGCTGAAAATATAAAGAGAAGCTTTCTGTCTTTGTTCCTAGTCTAGGATTCTAGTCTACCAGGATTAGTCAAAGTGATTATCTGATAAGGACCCTGCATGTTCCTCTCTTGTGTCTGCAGAAAAAACACTGGAGGGAGTTTTGTTCCTGCTCTAAATCCCCATTGAAGGCCATCCAGCCCCACTGAATTCTGCTTACTTCAGAAAATCTGCCAATAGAAGTTGTCGTCATCGTGCTGCTAATTCTGCTTGGAGATATAAAAAATGTTATTTTTGTGTTTTCCCCAATGGCTCCCTTTGCTATGGTATCTAAATATCTCACCCCATATTCAACTCTCTCATCTCAGTTTTCACAATATCCCAGGGTCTACTGTGGTCATGCACTCATACTTTAATATGTAGCCAGTCACCTGAATGTACTTTAGAGTGTCTCCCTACTTTTGCCAGGCTTTCTGACCAGGATATTTTTATATAACTTTGCAGTGATACTTCCCTGAACCAGGCAAAACCTCCAGTGCTTTAAACCCACATCAATACAATTCAGAAGATAAAAAAGGCAGGGATATTTTTAGCAAATATGTTCCTGGCCAAACAGCACAGCCCCTTCATACCATAACCATAGATAGCTCAGGACAAAACCATCAAATAGGCTTGAGTGGGGAAAAAAAAAAAAACCAGCAAAGGAGAAAAGCAATTGTGATTGAGATGCTTTTACTCTAATGCACATGAGACTTTTTCCAAGCACTGAAGTCCAAGTTTGCTTCTTTGACTAGAAAATTTTTGAACAATTTTCCCAGGTTACCTAAAAGATTCAGAAACACTGGATTCAAGAATACTGCTGGGAGACTTTTTTCAGTATCTCCAGATAATGCTACCTGAGTTTAAACAATGTGCTCAGCTGAGGTAGGAATTGTTTTTCAATGCAAAGTATCTCCTTAAAAAATAGAGATCCCTTATGTGTATCATTCAGATGAGATCTTTAACCAACTTCCACCGCTTAGGGTATTGTTTTAACACCCAGGCTAGTGAGTCATTCCATCTCTGGTCCTGGTTTTTTTTGGTTTGTTTTTTTTTTTAGCATAGTGTGATATTGTAGCACTCAGAATACCTCCTGCCAAACAGGGTAAATCCTGAATATTTTTATCTCTGCGGTATCTCTTGCCTGTAGACACAGCCTGTATAAATATTTCCCTTTTGTCCTCTGAAGTGTCCCAAGAGCTTCAGCTAGATTAAACTGGATAGAAACCAACACAAACCAAGATTACACCTGGCAATTGGGAAATCTAGAAGGAATTCCGTCACTTTACAAATATGTAGGAGCAAGTAGGAACTGGTATTCCAGTGGCAACATTCTTTCATATATACACATATATTTTCTGGGGCACTGAGATGTTGGATGTCTGTTCAGTATGAGTATTTGCGTAACTTTTCAACTATCTCTGCAGGATCAGCAAACTTCAAATTTAATTCCCAGGCAGATGTCTGTGAGGAAGCTCAGCACTGAAAAAAGCAGCATGTCCATGAGGTCATGGCATGTATAAGCAGAATTAGCACAGCACTATAGAGCAGTTTAGATTAAAAAATTTTAGGTTGTGTAGTCCAGCCCCTTGCTTGGAGCTAGATCCAGTTTGCTCAGGTTTCTCAGAAACTCATCCAGTTGCATTCTGAGAATCTCCAGTAAAGGAGATTTGACAATCCCTCTGGGCAACAGCTTTAAACCTATTTCCTTACATGTAATCATAATTTCATATATTCTAATTTTTGGCTGCTAACCCTTGTCCTATGCACCTTGTTCTTGTCTGTATCTATGTATCTCTGAGAAGAGTTCAGCTTCATCTTCTACCTGTGTTTTTCTTGTGCTGAGGAGCCAAAATATGGGCACAGCACTCCAAATGTAATCTCACTCAAACTGAGAGGAACAGGAGGCTTACTGCCCTTGCGTTCTCGCTAATTTCTCTCAAGCTTATAATACAAAAGTACAGCTTTGAATATGTGATCCAGAGAGCATCCAGAGCAATCTTCATGTAAAACTAAATGTGAAAGCAGAGCAGGAATGTTCTTGGGTTATCAAGATGGAAAATGCCTCTTAATCAGAAATAACTTTCCTCAAAGAGATTCCATTTGGGGAATGAGATCTAGATAGATGCATTTTTCTACACATATCCTGATTTTTTAACCATGAATGATGAACTTCATACAGGATGCTGCCAAACAAAAGTTGCAGTCTATTTCACATATGAAATCAGTTAGTTTTAAGGAACTCTTCTGACCCTAAATACACTTTAATTTTTTGGATTCCAGCTGCTCCTGGTTGCTGCAGACATAAACTGTGCTTGATTCCTGTGCATAACAGGACTCATTAGCAACATTCAGAAAAATAACTATATGAGCAAGTACAGCTAGTTTAAGCAATATTTGTAACAGAAAACAATTTAGGTAGCATGAAATTACAGATCGATATGTCCGTGAGTAGAGCAGTGTGTGGGATTCTTCAAAGCAGTTGACAAACACAAAGCTGCTCCCAGCAGAGGCTCACAAGGACAACAAATTTTGTTCTTTTGGACAAGCTGTTCATTGACCATCAGTGTAACTTCAGACAAGAAGGAAATAGAGTGTCTCTCTCTCCTTCACCACAAAGACATTAAGTGAGACAAGGTTGGAAAGGCTCTGCTCCACTAACAGACCTGCATAACCAAAGCAGCAAAGTAAAGAGATTAGTACCAAGTGAGCTCTTGTGCTAAATCAGGCCTCAACAAGACATATGATCTTACTCCAGACACATTCTCTTTGGAGGTTTTCTTGGTAAAATCTCCATGCAGTGCCATGCTCACCCACCCAGAAAGAACTGTTGTGTTTCCGTTGGGTTAAATAGCCTGAAAATACCCACAGTGAGCCAAGGATGTGTTTCTAAGGATTTGCATTCACTGAGAAATGTACTGGTCTCTGTTATTGTTATTTCTGCTAACTCCTTTTGCAGATACTTAATTGCTTCCTGGAGGTTTTGTAAGCATTTGTTTTGTTTTATCATATTGTCACACTCTCCATAAAAGATAAAGCAATTTTCTAGACATCTCTAGCAGTCATCTCAGAAAAGGCTATCCTCTCTCTTACTGCTGACTTTAGACAGGACTCGTTCCAAGACAGACCAGGAATGCACAGTGCACATGATGCACAAGTGATTCAAGTGGAGAGAATAAGCCAAGGACAAGATTGGAACAGTTTCCAGACTTTTTATCTAAGAAAGGAACACCAGTAAGTTTTCTGTGGCATTTCCAGGATGTGATTTAGTGAATTGGGTGAATAACTTACTCAGAGTAGCAGGTTGCACTTTTACCTTTGATCTCTGCTCTGTAGGAGCTTGACCTCCGTGGCTGTCAGTAATTTATCTTTTCCAGTTCATGTCCTCATTTCTTCAAATTAATAAGTGCAGATAGTTTTGAGCATGTGTTCACATGGCTCTATTTGTAGGAATTTTCAAAACTAAACTTACTGTAAAAATCTTCCTTTATCTTCTGTTAAAAATCCAGGGGTCTGTTAGTTGGTATTTTTACACTGTTTTTAATGGTATAAATATGTCTATGGTAAGGAAGAAATGGACAGAAGTATATTCATCAGGCAGAAAAGCAAGTTGTGAGCAAGGCTGTCTGCCTTCCCACAGCCCCTCCAGGACAATAAACATAAATCTCCATCCATGTAGGGTATTAAACACAGTGATATGAATTGGAAATGCAATCATATTTTATTATTATATAGGAAGTCACAACAATGACAGCTACCCGGGGTATCTGCCACAGCACAGCAGCAGAGGTCAAAAAGGGCACAAGGCATATCATCTACTACAAAGCTCAAAAGGTTTTGCTGTAGTCAACACCTTCCCCATCTCCCACCCCTCACTCTTGCACTTGGGCAGAGTGCAGACAGGAGGTCATTCATGATCCTCTGCACATCTCTGTGTAGCCCTGGGTATGAGCACTCAAACTGACTGAAATCCTGTGATCTGGCAAAACAGCAGATGCATTGGGTCACACTGAGGTCCCACCTAGCCCCATGTCCTGTCTCCAGCAGCGACATAGCAGATGCCTATGAAATAGCTAAAAGTCAGAGCAGTGATCATCACAGCTTCCCAGAATATTCTTCTATTGCTCCACAATCAGTAAAACAGGAAGCCCCAGAGCCCAAGCTAGTGTCTTTTTAATAGCTTTGAATATGTTTTTCTTCCCTGAACTTATCCATGCAACCGAAACATTTAGCATTTATGTAAACGTTTAACATCTGCAACAGCCTTTGGCAATGCATTATACACCCTTACTTCATGTTGTGCAACTCTAACCACCTCCTTGCATTTGTTTTCAAGGCATTGAATTCAAGTGTCATTTGATAATCTCAAATCATGTGCGGGAAAAAGGCAGCAGCACCACCTCTAAGGCTGCTAACACTCACTAACCAGCCATCCGAGGAAGGGAATACTTTTAGCCCACTCACTGGTGTGTTCTTAAAGCAGATGGGCCAGGAAATCTCTACAGTGAAGGTAGATAGCTATTCTGGCTTACCCTAGCACTTTAAAGAGCAAGTGGAATTACATGAGGTCACTTAAGGTGGAACTTCATTATCAAAAATTGCAAGATTTATCAAATCAACTTTGTAACTACAAATACCAGAACTACTAAAAAGCAAGATTTCATCCGCTTTTATACTTCTTTGTATTGAAGTCCAGGGTTTTGAGGTGTTTTTTTTTTTTTTCAGGTTCTGATGATATTCAGCTGGGAATTTCTTTCTGGATTGGTTTTTGGAGGGTTTTTTTGGTCTGTTGTTGTTGTTGTTATTTTGAATCTTTTCTCCCTCATTCCTAACAAAATCCTAGGTCCTATGCAGGAAAAATATCTCTCCAGTTTGAGGCTTTCTCATGTCCATC